>CM074299.1:17495547-17648047 GCA_037194245.1 Opsariichthys bidens
ACCAGAGGATAGTGTCATCTTGTATTTTGGGTGTTGCTAAACAAAACAAAGCCTTTTATTTCACACCTAAGTTATATCACAGGTCATATCAGTCCTGACAAGCCTTGTGATTTTTGGATCAAAACTCTTTAAATGTTTTTCCACCTATGATGAGGTGTGGTTTTGCAATGAATAATACCGCCCCGAGCATCAGCAATGCAAGTTATCACACAGGAACGACTTGAATTTAACTGCTCTTGGCCGCAATAACAAGCTATTAACTCAATTAAGTGTTCTTTCTCAAGAACGTTTGATAGGAATTAACATGCAAAGTACTTTCTGGCTGCACCTTGTTTATGTTGAAGTCGTTGAAGTGAATGTTGAAGCCGTTGAAGTGAATTGTGGGTAGGGATGTGCTCCGGTTGGGCGTATGTTCAGATGTGGAACGTGACAGCTCGCGGCCGCCGGGCACACGAGATGACAGGGATATGAGATAATGAGTTTGTTTAGCGGGACGTCCCGGCACATTGCTGAACACGCTGGGTGTGATGAGGCCCGACAGGAGCCTGGATTAACCGTGACGGCCCGTTATCCGGCTCGACCATTAGACCACAACATCCTTTTAAATTAAATATTAATATATATATATATATATACATGAGTATATGACAAGAATGAGAAAATGTATCACTTTATCACCTTTAAAAGCTTTTTTTGTATTTATCTATATTAATATCCTAATTATGCATTATTATTTTGGTTAGTAGCATTGTTTTCCCTGCTATGAGAACAAATATTTCAAAAATGACTGGATGAAGTTGATGTACCGTATTTTAGTACGATAATTTATTTAATATTTTGTACTTTTAGGGGATTTTATGGTAGTAAATTATATTTATGGATCCATTTATTACCACTTTTTGAGCTTACAGCTGAAAATGAAAATTTGCTGTAATTCTTTTAACGCTTTGAAGCACAGACTTGGCAGATTATGCACAGATTTAAATTACATTAAATTTGATATAAAATATGTATTTTCCAAAACTGTAAAACTGTGAGAAAATCAGAGCCATGAATCTAAAGTTTTGCTCCAAATTTGAGGACGATATCTCAAAAAAGTGAGATCAATTTGGGTGCAGTACCAAACGTTTCCACTAGATGAAATTCATCTCCCATTCATTTCCAGTTTAGTCATTTTTGACCTCGAACGATACAAGTGTTACTATTTTTTCAGGACCATTTAACTTTTTCGAATCATGAGCGTTTTTTGTGTGTGTGTGTGTGTGGGGGGGGGGGTATTCCCTACGTTACGGGGACCAAATGTCCCCACAGGTATAGTAATACTAGTAAATTTTGATCTTGTGGGGACATTTTTTTGGTCCCGATGAGGAAACAAGCTTATAAATCATACAGAATGATCTTTTTTGAAAATCTAAAACAGCAGAACATTTTGTGTGATGGGTAGGTTTAGGGGTGGGGGTAGTGAAGGGGAACAGAATGTACAGTTTGTACAGTATAAAAACCATTACGCCTATGGAATGTCCCCCATAAAACATGAAAACACAACATGTGTGTGTGTGTGCGTGTGTGTGTGTGTGTGTGTGCGTGTTTATATAGCAAGTGCCAAAACCTATACCTAAGTTTTGTACCATAAATAATAAAAAATAATAATAATTTCAATCAAAAAAGATCGAACAGCACCAGAGGGTTCAGAAAAGACAAGTTCTTCAAGTCAAGTCATGCCTCAACTTTCTTTTTCATAGGACGTATATGCCAAAACAGAAGTGAATTGCATTGAGCATTTGATTTAATTGTATTTTATTAAGATCCTACACTCTCTTTATAAAAGGGAAAACAATCCAACTAACCAAACTACTCATGCATAATCAGAAAAAAGGTACAAAGCTGTCACTGGGGCCGTACTCTAAGGCATAAAAGTACATTATTTACCCCTAAAAGGTATATTAGTATCACAAAGGAACATATTAGCACATTTTTAAGCTTTTATACCTTAGAGTATTGCTCCAGTGACAGTTTTCGACCTTTTTTTCTGATTATGCATGATTATTTCGGTTAGTTGCATTGTTTTCTCTGCCATCAGAACAACCCATTCTAGGGTTTTGATTCATTGCAGGTTTCCGCCTTCTGCTTCTCCAGCTGCTCGAATATTTTATGACTGTGTCAGTTGTTGTATTAAATGTCCACACCTGTTTCGCACATGTCTGCTTACCTCAGTTTTCATCACTAAATCCACACGTGAGCCTCCAAATCCCTCCTCGTGTTGTCATTTTTTTTTTTTTTTTAAATCACACCCTAGTTTTTGGGCTGAGCTTGTGTTGGGCGTCTTCGAAGCTCTCTGGAGGCTTTCACACTGCAGCTAACCCTGGGTTAATGTCTTTAAATCCCATGTCAATAAAGCCATAAGCCACAGTGATTTTACCACAGATAAGAACAATGTAAACCTTATTAAATGTGTGTAAAATCAGTAATGCATGTTTCCATAATTTCTAAATATTTAAGTTAAAAACGTTTCTTTAAGCAAACTACACACACACGTTGGGTTTTCATGTTTTATGAGGACTTTCCATAGAAATAATGATTTTTATACTGTACAAACGGTTTATTATATCCGCTAACCCATTACAGAAAACTTCCTGCATTTGTACATTTTTCATTCTGTATGATTTATAAGATATTTTCCTCATGGGGACCAAAAAAAAATGTCCTCCGGTCAACAGTTACTGATACGCTCATTTTCTCTCGCTCTATTTGTCGTGCTGCTTTCAGGAAGAAGAGTGAAAATGAATTCATCTACTGAATTGTCCCTGATCTATCAGTGTTGCTTTTTCCATTGCAATTTAATGAAATGTATAGAATAAACCGCAACCTGTATTACTTCTATATTCTGCACAATTATGTAAGTGTTCTTTGGTTTGGCAGCTGAATTTCCCTTTTTAATAACTTGCGATTATTATTTGGACGCACTTCAAGGAACGTGTTTGTTGCAGCCAGGGAATTCTTCAGGTTCCTGCTTTCTGTCTCGACCTGCCCTAACTTTTTTTTCATGTGCAAATAATTATTGTGCTTGTTAAAGCAAGCTTCACAATTGCAATCCCTCGTGTTATTTGTTAAACCCTTTAATCCAAAGTATTAAACTTTGGCACGTAACTCGGACATAGTGAAACCTCAAATCACGTGGCTTGATTTTACTGATTTTCTTCTGGCAGATGATAAATGTGACTGAATTTAGTCACTTTAGCAGCATTTCACCATTTCTTTTGAGATAACCGTCATCAGATACTCTCAGAAAGGTCTTCACGAAACCCTAAACTAAACTTACTTCGCTGAGTAAAATTAACAATGTTTAAGGACTACAACAAACGGCTGGTAGGGACTACAACGAGCTTCTTCCTGGGTTGGTGACATCACAAACCCCACATTTACATAAACCCCACCCCCAAGAACACTCAAGGGGGCGGGGCCATGTTGGGCTGCTTTAGAGAAGAGGAAGAGTAGTTGTAGTCGAGTGTTGTTGATGCCGTCATTTTACGCCGGACTGCTTCACAAACGAGGGTCGATTCGAGGAAAAAAGATGAACATGATGCTAGTGATGAGTTGATCAACTCCACAGCAACTACATCAATTTATCCACGAACCGTTCAGAAACGTCTAAAAGTTGTAACTTCTTCCTGAATCTCTCCATCAGTGTCGACTCCGGTTTGAACAATGTAAGGATGAACACTTTCCTCATTTTGTCTGTGTGAGATTCTCCAGCTTTGTTGTTGTTGAGCTGTTAAAGCTCCGCCCTCTTCTGGAGCAGCAGCTCATTTGCATTTAAAGGGACACACACAAAAACGGTGTGTTTTTGCTCACAACCAAATAGAGGCAAATTTGAGAAGCGATAATAAATCTGTGGGGGATTTTGAGCTGAAACTTCACAGAAACATTCTGGAGACTTTATATATGTTATATGTCCCATTTAAAGGAATATCACATTTTTTTTCTTATCCTGTCGGAATATAGTTCTCAAAGTTCATTTGATTACATTTTAAAAGATTAATTAAATTGTTTTAATGCATTCATTTGTTTACCACCATTTCTTATAATTAATTTGTATTACACCAAAAAAAACAGAAAAATTAAAACACACAAAACAGAATTTCAGAAAAAATAAAGCACATTTCATAGGGCCCTATTATTGTTACAAATGCAGTAAATTATTACATTTTTGAAGAATTAAATCGATTAGACATCCTTTTTGATTCATCCTTTTGATGATTAAATAAACATTTTAAATGGAAATGAAAAACATCGAATTTGGGGAAAAATAAAAATGGATTTTATAGAGCCGTATATATATGATGTAGACTCTCTCTTGCACATCTCCTCTGGAGGACAATATGATCAGTGTGAAATATTTGCTCACGACATGCTATAAACTCACATGGTGAAGATGTGGCAGGCTATAAACGGAGGAGCCAATGAACGCGCCAGGGAAAGAGTATTGGTGATAAATCACAGCGTACGTGTGTGTGATTTATCAGTTTGATTATGGTCACACACACACTGAATGAGCACAGAAGGATGTGTTCTCTCCTGTGGGTCTCATGTTAATCATAGACACACAAATGGCTGATTTCCTGCATTTGCTGCTTTTTATTTCTGCATATGCAGCAGTATTTCAGCAAAGACGGATCACTGGTCAACACACCTGTGAATACATTGAGTCGAGCAGAATAACTTGTGTCACAGAACAGTCTTTTAAGCATTAAGCTGCAGGTGATGTGCTCACATCCAAGATGGTTCGAGAGCTAATAAACCGTTGAGACCCATAAAAAATTACTTTTATAGCCAACAGAACATTCATTACAGAGCTGGCCAAAAACATTTTCCCTCTCATATTAGCATATACCTCTGGAAGTGGTAAGTCCTCCTGGGAAGTTAGTATTTATGAGTTTGGCAATTGTACGGTGGCCGAGAGAGCTCAAAGCGCTGCAAATAAGAAAACACATGCAAATAAAAAAAAACACTTGCAAATAAAAAAACACATGCAAATTAAAAAAAGCACATGCAAATAAAAAAAAACATGTAAATAAAAAAGCACATGCAAATAAAAAAGCACATGCAAATAAAAAAACACATGCAAATAAAAAAGCACATGCAAATAAAAAGACACATGCAAATTAAAAAAAACAAATGCAAATAAAAAAAGCACATGCAAATAAAAAAACACATGCAAATAAAAAAGCACATGCAAATAAAAAAAACACATGCAAAAAAAAACACATGCAAATAAAAAACATGCAAATTAAAAAAAACACATGCAAATAAAAAAGCACATGCAAATAAAAAACACATGCAAATAAAATAATGCAAATTAAAAAAAGCACATGCAAATTAAAAAAAACAAATGCAAATTAAAAAACACATGCAAATTAAAAAAACACATGCAAATAAAAAAACAAATGCAAATTTTAAAAAAAGCACATGCAAATAAAAAAAACACATGCAAATAAAAAAAGCAGATGCAAATAAAAAAAAACACATGCAAATAAAAAAACAAAAAATACAAAAAACGCGCTGCATATACAAAAACGCGCCGCAAATAGCGCAAAACACAACGGAAATGTTTCAAGGGGGACCCCAAAAAGTGACGGACCCTACTTGACAACAGCACCAACTAAAAAATATTAAATATATTATGTATGCATTAACTCCATGTAATGTGTTTCACTAACAGCAAAGTGTTTTAATATGTGGCATTGTTGTTCACTCATTAAACTTTAAGAGATGATAATTTAGTGGATGATTTAAAAATATTCGTTAATCATCTGTAGCGAACTAATGTGATGTCATCGTAACGGCCGCCTGAGGCGCTCGACGACCACGTCATCTGTGAGCTTCTAGCAAACTGAAAAACACTTTATTATAGTATTTAATGATTGTGAACACATTGTGCTCTCAAATGCCGTACACTATATAGGGATTAGGGAATAAGTGAAGGGTGAGTTGAGCTGGTTTTGGACACAGATAATAAGCAGGTTAGTCGGGGTCCCCCTTGAAACATTTCCGTTGTGGTTTGTGCTATTTGCAGCACTTTTTGTATTTGCATGTGTTGTGAGGATTTGCAGCACATGTGTTGTCAAACTGATGACCACGTTTTTTTTTATTTGCATGTGTTTTCTTATTTGCAGCGCTTTGAGCTCTCTCGGCCACCGTACAATTGCATATTTCCCCTCTCACTTCCCAACTAAGACAAGAAGCTTTGTAGATTCAATGCAACAGAATAAAGATGCACATCATGTGTGCAGTATCTGCTGTATCTGTGTATTGTATCAGTTTTGAGGTGCCATAGAGAATGATGGGAAACGTTTGCTCATAAACTGGCCAAATGAGTTGTATTTTCTGGCACGTTTTTGCTCTGATAACTTTCGTATTTACAACCAATTTGAAATTTCAATCATTTATAACTTTATTCCCCAACAAGGTCATTAATCAGCAACTGATGATGTTCAAACACTCATTGAATCATTTATGCAGTGCATGATGGGACTCATTTATAAGGCATGCGGTCGGTAGCCAGATGTTTGTGTGTTGACCTTGTCACGCAAAGTTTCTCATCCGTTGCCGTCTGTCCTTGTAAGGTTTATATTGGCTTCTCAAACAAACAGAAAAGCTGTCCTTGTGGGGTTTGGGAATGAATCCGTTCTCTCATTGCTGTCATTCCTGTCTGACTCTGTCCAGATTAGGTTCATGTTGACTGGATTAAAATCAGTCCTCACTGGAACTAACCCATCGCAAACAGTTTGATTGACAGGCGATCTGACCAATCATAACCCCGAATTCGCCAATTTGTCCGTCAAAGCGGTCAGGGGAGTTAGTAGATTAACTTTGGTGAACTTGAATCACGTCTTGAAACAACATTCCTTCTGATGTTCATTCATGTTTATTTGATGCTATAAATGAACTAGTATGAAGAGATGATCGCTTCACGAGCCGCTTGAAGGAGCTGCAGCGATCTGTTGTTGATTGTTTATGTTGAGTTGAAACTTTAGTTTATATAAATGCCTGGCAAAACCATAATTTACTATTTGCTGCCGTTGGTCTGAGGCAGTAGGGGACGGCACATGTGCATGACATCAGTGCTTTTGATTGGATGTTAAAGACTGCATATTTTGTAAGATTTTTAATGCTTTTGAAAAATGTTTCTTTGGCCCATCACGGCTGTATTTATTTGATCAAAAATACAGGAAAATTGTGAAATATTATTGCCATTGAAAATAGCAGTTTTCTATTTAAATGTGTTTTAAAATGTAATTTATATCCAGTGATCAAAGCTGAATTTTCAGCATCATTACTCCAGTCTTCAGTGTCACATGATCATTCAGAAATCTTTTTTTTTTCAGGATTCTTTGAATAGAAAGTTCAAAAGAACAGCGTTTATTTGAAATATAAGTCTTTTGTGGCATTATGAATGCCTTTACTGTCACTTTTGATCATTTTAATGTGTCCTCGAGGAATAAAATATTTATTGAGAGTTAATTTTGTTAAACGTATTGTCAAAGTCAGCAGATATGGACTAAAAACCACAAAACTCATTTTTAAGATCACATACCTCATATCACGAGTACCGGATGGCAGACTAATTTCGCAGCTGCAACGCTGCAGTTTCTGCCCATGGGGAAAAATAAAGCTTTGTATGAATGTAAACTGATATTAATACATATCCAGTGTCTCATAGCATCTTGTAGTGCCGTTTAGATGGTTGAAATATTCAGATTAATTATCGAGTCTGATCACAGTAAGACTCTCTTTACCCTAGACAAATGTCCAGACTGTCCATTGTGATCAGATTGTGTCCTTCTGTCCTCTGCATCGGAGGTAATAACGCCACCCTGCATCCAACAGGAAGTGATGCTGTGATTGGCTGATGCACGTGATGAACTCCAGTGACCTGCAGAGCTCTGCAGCAGCAGCGTGATTCACACAGCAGCACTTTAGGAACAGCATTCAATCGCCGTCAGTCCAGCCACAGTCTCAGACACACGCAGAGAGAGAGACAATACGGAAGGTTAGCAGGTTATTGGGTTACAGAGAACTGACTGACTTAGATGGATGGATGGATATATGAATGGATAGATACATAGGTGGATAAATGGAAGTATGGATAGATATATAGATGGATAAATGGATGGATAAATCAATATATAGATGGATGGATGAATGGATAGATAAATGGAATGATGGATAGATGGATGAATAAATGGAATGACGGATGGATGGATGGATGGATATATGGATATATGGATGGATAGATAAATGGATATATATAGATGGATGGATGGATGGATGGATAGATACATTGGTGGATAAATGGAAGTATGGATAGATATATAGATGGATAAATGGATGGATAAATCAATATATAGATGGATGGATGAATGGATAGATAAATGGAATGATGGATAGATGGATGAATAAATGGAATGACGGATGGATGGATGGATGGATGGATATATGGATGGATAGATAAATGGATATATATAGATGGATGGATGGATGGATGGATGAATGATGGATTGATGGATATACAGATGGATGGATTGATGGATATATAGATGGATGGATGGATGGAAATATGGATGGATAGATAGATGAATAGATATACAGATAGATGGGTGAATAATGGATTGATGGATATAGAGATGGATGAATGATGAATGGATGGATGGATGGATGGATATATGGATGGATGGATGATAGATGGATGGATGGATGGATGGATGGATGGATGGATGGATGGATGGATGGATATATGGATTGATGGATGATAGATGGATGGATAGATAAATGGATATATATAGATGGATGGATGAATGATGGATTGATGGATATATAGATGGATGGATGATAGATAGATAGATGGAAAGATGGATGAATGATGAATGGATGGATGGATGGATGGATATATGGATGGATAGATAGATAAATAGATATATAGATAGATGGGTGAATGATGGATTGATGGATATATAGATGGATGGAAAAATGGATGAGTGATTAATAGTTGGATGGATGGATGGATGGATGGATGGATGATAGATAGATAGATAGATGGATAGATAGAGATAGATAGATAGATAGATAGATAGATAGATAGATAGATAGATAGATAGATAGATAGATAGATGGATAGTTAATAGATATATATAGATAGATGAATGACGGATTGATGGATAAATAGATGGATGGATGGATTGATAAATAGATATATAGATAGATGGGTGAATGATGGATTGATGGATGTAGATGGATGGAAAGATGGATGAATGATTAATAGATGGATAGATGGATAGATGGATGGATGAATGGATGGATGGATCAATTTAATGCATGTAAAAATCTTACGGACACTGAACCAAACTTTTTAATGTCATTGTAAATAATATTTCGCTACAGTGTTCGCAGTTTGCAGCAGTGAATTTTTTAGGAGACAAACAACACGTGTTTTGCCCATTTTAAAGAGGTTTCCTTGGTTTTAAATGTGTATTTTCTGCCACAGTTTCTGTGGCAACAGGAAAGCAAAGGTCGGCGGTGTGTGTTTTGGGATGGCACGTGATGAGCTGAAGTGTCTTTCTTTGTGTTTTTGGTGTGTTTGAGAGCGTGTGTGTGTGTGTATCTTAAGGGCAGTTTCCTGTTCAGTCACTTGAGATGATCAAGTGCCCTAATTAGTATGCTGACATCACGTCGATCTGTGCCCTTTATAGACATGTGGCTCATTCAGCTGCACTGCAGCGTCACATTCCATGAGGACGCATGTGTTCTGTTAACTTGCCTGTTGTAAGCACGATGCCGGTCAGAGCGTTAACCTTCACAGCAGGCCTTAATGTGATCAAGGGCTTCATACACACTATTTCGTGGTGATCTCAAGCGTTGCCGTAGCAACAAGGAGTGATGCCTCTGAGATGATTTGATTCCCTGTAGAAAGAGGCCCTCCGGCGTGTAAAGTTGTCCTACATTTTGTTTACAAGTTTGATTAACTGCATTTTTACAGCTGTCAGTCATAGTTTGCAGGCCGTGAGCAGCAGACGCATGTAAGTAATGGTTCTAGTGCTTTAGAAGGGTTGTGGTTTCTTGTTTCCTGCTTTTAATTGACTTCACAGGCTGCTATAAACCAAACATCGACCACATAATAACATAACATGATATTTTATTCTGTACTGCGGCTGCTTTAATAATGTTCAATATACATTCATTAAAATATGTATTTGTATTACATACATATTATATTAAGTCTCTTCTACTCACCACGGCTGCATTTATTTGATCAAAAAATACAGTAAAATAACGGTTTTCTATGTGAATATATTGTAAACTGTAATTTATTCCTGTGTTTTCAGCATCATTACTCCAGCCTTCAGCGTCACATGATATATTTATATATATATATATATATATATATATATATTTATATACATATATATATATATATATATATATATATATATATATATATATATGTAATAATAAAATGTAAGATATGCTGCTGCCGCATAAATACACATACAGAAATCCTGAAGCAGGTTTCGGCAGGTGGAGCTGGGGATGTGGAGGGGTTCAGAGGAACTCTGATGGCGCGCTGTAGGACTAGCTTACAGCTAACACCGAACCGGACTATTTAAAAGATTGCAGATTGCATGTAAATCAGCCTGCGCCCTCTAGTGTTTCATGACTAAACTAGATATGTATATATAATTCTAATGGCATCCAATATATGATCTTCTGTAAGATGAATAGGTTCACATACATTCACCCTTCAGGTCAGTTGAGCTGGCTTTCCACTGTCAGTGTTGGGTTACAAAGCTGCCCCGTCCCAGACACCTTGGGGTGGACGCACTGACCACAGACGCCAGCAGACCACAGCTGAGGGGTTTACCGGAGGATTCCTGCGCTCAAGGATCAATCAGACTCAAATGGAGCTGAAATTGAGATCATGAGCGACTGCGTTCATATCATCACAAAATGAATGGCTTTATGTTATTTACACTTGAATGCAACAAAGATGAATCACAAAAAGAGGAAGTGCCTCAATTTGTAGTCTGAGTTTTCTTCCGCGAACGAACACGTCACAATGTTTCTCTTTTAAATCATTCATATGCAAATTAAAGGGGCGGGGCTTGGTTGAGTGTGTTGAACCTGGCGGTTATGGTAAGGGGCGGGACATTTCCCAAACACACTCGAAGTGCTTGACCAATCAGAGAACATTGTGCTTTTCAGAAGGCGGGGCTTCATAGAGACAGGAACTAAACAGAGCGTTACTGACAGACTGGGAAGAGAGGAGCTGCAACAATGGAAAATATGGGAAAAATAATGTGTTATTGAACATTCAAGAAACGGTAAGGGGTGGGACACTGTGCTTTCCGGGAGGAGGGGCTTCGGAACTAAACAGAGCATTACTGACAGACTGGGAAAAATGGAGAATAGGAACATTCAAGCATGAAAACCTGTTCTAGCAGAGCCAAAAACAACATCAAGATGAGTTGCTTTGATTCTTTTGCTTTACTGCAAGCGTTAAATCATGTGAATCAGTTTATGCACTGAGCTTCAATCATCTAATCTTGTGGTTTGAGCCCATCAAGATCCAAAAGTACTTTTTAATTCATTTGATTCTGCGCAAAATGAGACTTCGACACTGTTGCCACAATAGTGAAGTTGTCATAATATAACATTATGCTGTGAGGCACACCGTTACCATGATATAAAATGACTCAATGTTTGATTTAAGATTTGATTCACACCGTCCAGCCCCGTCAGACTCATCTGAGGTGTGTCTGTGTGTTGCAGATGGGAGGAGGAGCTGTCCAGAAGAGAACAGATGGAGCTGATGGTGCAGACGCTACAGGAGGTGAGCTGACCTGCGCAGCGGCCGTCTAGACGCTCTCGCTGTGATGCCAATTACGTTTGCTGTTATATGGCGTGTGTGTGTGTCACTTTATGACCCTGAAATCTAGCATGAGTTCACACATCCAGGCTGCTAATATACAGTCATTTAATAACTAAGTGTTTCTCCTATTAACAACAAATGGCTCCTTTTCCCCATAAGACAATTTGTTTTTGGGTTTTTTTTCTGGCCAACTTGTATGTCGAATATATGCTTTTGTAAAATATTTTCCAAATTCTAAATATATTTAGTTTAAACCTTTTATTAGAAAACATACTTCACTTCAAGGAAAAAAAAAAAATATATATTTATATTTCCAATTTAAAATATATTGAGGAAATATATTAGATACGTCAACATCCTTCGAGTCTTAATTTCTGGTCTTTAAATATATTTTGAGTGAATGAAAAATGTATTTTGGACAACATAAATATATTGACATTGAGAATATAATTAAAAATGATCAGAAATATATATATATACATTTCTAATCCTAAAATACATTTTGAGTAAATGGAAAATGTATTATTTTTTACATGTATTGCGGACAATATAAATATATTTATACAAATGACCAAAAAATATATTAGAAAACATACTTCAAGCGGCAACAAAATTCTTCCAGTCTTAAAATACATTTTGAGTGAACATCAAATGTATTTTGGACATTAAATATATAGTTTACATCAAAAATGTGTATAAAAATGGCCAGAAAATATATGAGGAATAATATTAGAAATCAAGAAAGAAAATTCACTACGTTTCCAATCTTCTTGAGTGAATGTATTTTTAATGCAAATGTATTTTTTTTTTAAGGTGTAATCTAAATATTTCAAGTTTGAACCACATCTTTAGTGAGCTCTTTTATTTCAAATAGGAAAATTAAATCTGGCATTTCGTCATATACAACCCTTTTAAAGGGTGGAAACATTTACTAATCATGTATTTTAGCATGATGGTATAAATATGTTCCCACACATGTGATCTGAGCAAATATAAACTGGGTGTGTGTGAGTGTGTGTGTGTGTGGGTATTCCCTACATTACGGGGACCAAATGTCCCCACAGGTATAGTAATACTAGTAAATTTTGATCTTGTGGGGACATTTTTTGGGTCCCCATAAGGAAACAAGCTTATAAATCATACAGAATGATCTTTTTTGAAAATCTAAAATAGCAGAACATTTTGTGTGATGGGTAGGTTTAGGGGTAGGGGTAGTGTATGTACAGTTTGTAAGGTATAAAAACCATTTCGCCTATGGAATGTCCCCATAAAACATGAAAACACAACGTGTGTGTGTGTGTGATCTCCACCAACTTGGGTCAGGATACATTTAAGCATGTCAATGTTTAAACATAATCATCATGAATCTGCCGGACCGCCACATCAACAGCAGTGCTGCATCCCACGTCTCAAACGCCCAACACTCCCCAGAATCCCGCTGCAGGTGTGAGATCCATCCTCTGCTGATGCAGCGGGAAAATCAATAAACGGCTGCATCTGTGTTTGTGTTGGATTATGGGTCAGCAAAAGCGCCGAGGAGAGAACCGTCCCCCGAGAGCCCAAACATGCCCAGAGCCTTCCTTTTCAGTTCTGTCCTGAGCCGTATGGATTTCCTCTCCAACCTTCAGCATCGGCTCTGTGGGGATTTCATTAGACTGGAGAGTGTGTGTTGTGTTCAGGCCGGGCTGTGTGTGCTTTATGCCATTTAACATGAAGATCTGCTCGCTGTATTAATAAAGTGAGGTGAAAGCCATTCAGTAACAAACACATGTCCATTTCATACTATTTCGTAAATATTTTCCCAAAAAAAAGCACTAGTGATATAATTTATATAAATGTATGGATATTTATAAATGCACAAAGTAATATTTAATAATGACATTTTATTTTATATGAAGATTTTTTGAAAGAAATTCATAATTTCATGTGACATAAAAGTGACAAAAGATTTTGTATTTCAAAAATCATGGTTTCCACAAACATTTTCCTGTTTTCAGCATTAATAATAATCATAAATGTTTCTTGCGCAGCAAATCATCATATTAGAATGATTTCTGAAGGACTGATGCTAGAAATTCAGCTTTGATCACATATTTTACTATATATTCACATTATAAATTGTAATAATATTTCTCAATAATTCTGTTACTGTATTTTATAGAAACTCGTTTAAGCCACTCTTTGCTCCACGATGTATTTTTCGCTGCGTGAGAACATGATGTGTGGCGTGAGAGCGGGCATAGCAACAGTAACTAAAGGGGGCGGGGCTTCGCGAAGTTCAATTCTGCAGGAAAAAAGTCATTTGTGATCAAATAAATAAATAAAGCTGCTGCTTTTAACGGTCGTCAGTGGAGATGTTTTTTTTGCCGTAACAATATGTCGCAGAAGGGGCTGACAAGACCAAACTAACCAGGCTGTTTAATCTATTCCCATGCGTCTGTGTGTTCAGAACGTAAGCGAGTCCGAAGCCGTTCAGGACGAGTTGAACGACAAGGTTGAAAGACTGAAAGCTGAACTGGTGGTGTTTAAGAGCCTCATGAGCGATGTGAGTATTTCCAAATCCAGAGACCAACATATCACTGACAGTCTTCAGAGAAAAGTCATCAATTTACATTCATTATACCAGCTAACAGCTTATGAACACACATTCTTCCTGTAACGTTAATGGAACGTTCGTTCAGAGTTGGAGTGGAATTTTTTCCATTCATTCAAAGGTTACATTATTGGGTTACACTTTTGTCTTTGCTACACTGTTATTATGCATTTAAGTACTGAGTGATATTAAGTAACTACATGTACTTACTACAGGTTTAGGATTTGGTTCATGTAATTATGCCAAATTTATAGTTATTGCTATAGTAATGCAACAATGACACTGTGAAATAAAGCGTTACCCATTATTGTAACGTTTGCAAAATGTTACAAGGGAATGTTCCGTTTTTGAATCATTCGAAAGGACGTTTAGAACTTTCAGAGAACATTGGAAAGAAAAGAAAATGGGAAAGAACATATGTTAAGTTCAGTATAATTGTGTGGTTTTATCACTACATAAGAATGTGTTTTTAGTCCAAATAAAACGCAATATTTCATGCGGATGTTGTTTTTAGTACATTTGATAAGAATCAAGTCTTTATGAGCTTAATTCCAGAGTAAAGTTGTTTTCCGTGACTTCTGTTTCACGACAGCAGAGGAACACACTCGCCCTTATTTGGCTCTTTTCCACTGCGGCAGAAACCACACACACACACACACACACGCACACACACTTCTGCTTTGAGCCATATTGTCATTGTTTCATATTCACTTACACACCTTCAATTTACACCAGCTGATCTGGACGGTGAGGAATGAATAAACCGTTTATCCAGACGTCACCTGGATTTACGGGTTAACGCTTTCACATCGCCTCCTCTGTCAGCTAGTCATTCGCGCGAGTGTCGGTAAATATCATAGATTTGAGGCAATAAAAACTGTGAACTAAAATGGGTATTTATTATAAAGGCTGGCGGGCGACGCCGCTCTAGAGACGTAGAGAACCAGAGGAAAATCCTGGACCTGAAAGTAAGAGCCAATGCAAGACATGATCTGTAGTTAACAAAGGAAAACAATTGCTTGAATTCATTGGAATAGCGTCTGTTTCTTGCTCTCTGTGTGTCGTGCTTTTAATTAACGGACCGCACGCGGAGGAGACGGCCGTCTGGCATCCTCTTCTCCATACAGAATAAATGAGTCCGAGCAATTGTTTCCCATGAGGCCTTTAGGTGAAATGAACTGCTCAAGTTTGTTGCGTGCCTCTGGATTCACCGCAAGACTAACTTGTTGGTCTTAACATCTGTGTGCAATGACACTGATTTATGACTGATGTGTTTGTAGCTTATAACTGACGTTCAGCATGAGATTACACTGTGTTTTTAAGAGAATGAGTTTCTCGAATCAGCATTACACTGAAGCAAAATATGATTATCAATGAATACTGTTCCTTTTCTTTACAACTGCATTTTCCAACCCGAGAAAGTCTGGTGCAGTTCTTAAAGGGATAGTTCACCCAAAAATTAAAATCACGCCATAATTTACCCGTCGTATGACTTTCTTCTCACAGCCAAACACAATCAGATGTGTATTAAAAAATATCTGGGCTCTTGTAAGTTTTCGAATTGGAGTTTTTGAAGTCCAAAAAAGTGCATGCATTGATCGTAAACATACTCCGCACGGCTCCAGAGGGTCGATAAAGGCCTTCTGAAGCGATGCATGTAAGACAAATATCTTTTATTTAAAACTTTATAAAGTAAAATAACGAACTTCCAGCGCGACAGTCACACGCATTCGACGCATGCCCAAAAAGTGTTAACTTCCGTTGACATGACTTAGTGCGCGTTATAACATAGTACGTCATGACATAGCGACATAGTGTACTTTTTGGACGTATGTTGAATGTGCACGGCTGTCACGCCGGAAGCTTTTCATTTTTGGGGTGAACTATCCCTTTAATGCAATATTTTGTTAATGTGTATTAAATGTTAAAGTGCAAATATTGAAATATATATATATATATATATATATGTATATATTTAAAGGTATTTTATTTTTAACATTTATTTTTTTCATTTTAAATATAGAATTATTCTTTTAAAAGTGACTATTTTATTTTTAAAATATGAACAAATATATTTTTTAATTTAAAAATATTCACTTTTTTTAAAAGTGTAAATATTTGAGCCGATTTTGTTAATGTGTATCGAATGTTAAAGTGCTCAACTCTTATTTGAATAAATATTGATATATATATATATTTTTTTTAATTTAAAAAATATATATATATATTTTTTTAAAGGTATTTTATTTTTAACATTTATTTTTTTCATTTTAAATATAGAATTATTCTTTTAAAAATGACTATTTTATTTTTAAAATATGAACAAATATATTTTTTAATTTAAAAATATTCACTTTTTTTAAAAGTGTAAATATTTGAGCCGATTTTGTTAATGTGTATCGAATGTTAAAGTGCTCAACTCTTATTTGAATAAATATTGATATATATATTTTTTTTAATTTTAAAAAATATTTTTTATTTTATTTTTTTAAAAGGTATTTAATTTAAATATATAATTCCTCTTTTAAAAAACAAAATTTTATTTTATTTTAAAAATAACAATTATTTTCTCATTTAAAAATATTAACGTTTTAAAAAGTGTAAATATTTGAGCAGATTAATTTGCTCATCAATTGGACCATCTTTGACATTTAAATTAGCTTACAACACATTGATTCTGCTTGCTTGTTCATACAGGCAGCATATGGTTCACTATATGGACAACTAGAGAGTCACACCTGTTAATAAACATGGCTGTCAGATTAAATACTGACTGTATTTAGCCCATGTCAGCCATCGCAAAACTGCAGTGTGCACGTGGCCTGTGTGTAAATATAGAGGCATGGGAGTGAGAATAAAGTGACTAAGCACAAATCCAATGACATTGCAACTGTCAATCTTGTCTCTCCAGCATCATAACTGTACACCAATAGTTTCTTCTCATTTTCTAACCCCTTGTTTAGCAAATGTCCGACCTCGACACCAAGATCCAGGAGAAAGCCATGAAGGTAGACATGGACATCTGCCGGAGAATCGACATCACGGCCAAACTGTGTGATGTGGCTCAGCAGAGGAACTCTGAGGACATGTCGAAGATGTTCAACGTCAGTCCTTCCAGAGCACCGGCAGACAGGGTGGGTGAAACGCACAGAAAACTGGAGAGTAAAACTGCCGAGGAAGGATCTGCAGTGCGCACAAGGTTATCACAAACCCAGACTGTAGTTCAAATGCAGGGCATTTTAATATGAGTCTGTAATGTTTTTCGTCTCAGGCGGCTGTTGCATGCAGAAAGAAGGAGAAGAAGCCGGTATCGGATGAGGAAAGCTCCGAGATGGATGCTGATCCCAGCACTTCGGAGGAGGACGTTCCCTTCAACATCACAGACGAGATGAAACGCATGCTCAACCATCTGTGAGTCCTCACAAAAAACTAACAGAGCAGAGGGACAGATTCAGGGTTCAGACTGGATTGGGCTGCTTTTGTGTACTCTGCCACCATCAAGTGGTGATGCAAAGAAAGGCAGGCGGACAAAAGCAGTTGCGCAGGTTGTTCTTCCTCCGTGCATTTACAACGACCGAGGTTTTAATCTGTAGACTTCAGGGTCATGACCGTGTAAAGCTTGTATCTCTGTGTTTCTCTGATTCTCACTTCTGCTAAGAGCTTTTTCTACTTTTGCAGCAATTTTCTATAATGATTTATTCATTTTAATTTATTAAATTTAACATTTACTAATACAAATCAAAAGTTGTATTTGTTCAAATTCATTAATGCACTGTGAACTAATGTGAACAAACAATGAACAATAGTACAACATTTTTTTTTAACTAATAATAAATGCTGTGAAAATGTTGCTCATTGTTGGTTCAAGTTAGGTAATGCATTAATTCTTTATAGTTAAGAATTGTTAATTGTTATTAATATTATGTTAACAAGTGACTGTTACCAATAATTTTACTGATTACATTAAACAATTACAAAATTATGTAACTGTGAACTATGTTAGTTGTTAATATATTTAGAATTCAAGTGTCTTTATTAAGAAAAATACATTAAAATAAAGTCAAATTATATTTAGGTGGAGATTTATTTTTAATTGCTGAATTAGATTTATGCAGTAATGACATTAATTCCACCTAGTTTTATTCCCTGTCAAAAGGCTCAAATTAATGATTTATTTAATCACAAATGGCTGAATGTTCAGGTGGAGTACTTCTTTAAATTGACCAGTTCTCATTGAAGTCACACAGTAAATCTATGGACGCTTGTTTCCACCATCCAATAAAATATAAAAAAGCATGAAATAAAAAACTTGCTGTTGCAAGTTTGTATCTCAAAAAGGCCGAATTGCAAGATACAAAGTCGGAATTGCGAGATGCAAAGTCGGAATTGCAAGATACAAAGTCGGAATTGCGAGATACAAAATCGGAATTCCAAGATGCAAAGTCAGAATTGCAAGATGCAAAGTCGGAATTGCGAGATGCAAAGTCGGAATTGCGAGATACAAAGTCAGAATTGCGAGATACAAAATCGGAATTGCGAGACACAAAGTCAGAATTGCGAGATGCAAAGTCGGAATTGCGAGATACAAAATCGGAATTGCGAGATACAAAATCAGAATTGCGAGATGCAAAGTCGGAATTCCAAGATGCAAAGTCGGAATTGCAAGATGCACAGTTGGTATTGCGAGATGCAAAGTCGGTCGGAATTGTGAGATACAAAGTCGGTTGGAATTGTGAGATACAAAATCGGAATTGCAAGATGGAAAGTCAGAATTCCAAGATGCAAAGTCGAAATTCCAAGATGCAAAGTCGGAATTGGAAGATGCAAAGTCGGAATTGCAAGATGCAAAGTCGGAACTGCAAGATGCAAAGTCGGAATTGCAAGATGCACAGTCGGTATTGCGAGATGCAAAGTCGGTCGGAATTGTGAGAAAACAAAGTCGGTTGGAATTGTGAGATACAAAATCGGAATTGCAAGATGCAAAGTCAGAATTGCAAGATGCAAAGTCTGTATTTTGAGATGCAAAGTTGGTCGGAATTGTGAGATACAATATTGGAATTGCAAGATGCAAAGTTGGAATTGCGAGATAAAAAATCGGAATTGCGAGATGCAAAGTCGGAATTGCTAGATACAAAGTCAGAATTGTGAGATACAAAATCGGAATTGCAAGATGCAAAGTCAGAATTGCAAGATGCAAAGTCGAAATTCCAAGATGCAAAGTCGGAATTGCAAGATGCAAAGTCGGAATTGCAAGATGCAAAGTCGGAACTGCAAGATGCAAAGTCGGAATTGCAAGATGCACAGTCGGTAATGCGAGATGCAAAGTCGGTCGGAATTGTGAGAAAACAAAGTCGGTTGGAATTGTGAGATACAAAATCGGAATTGCAAGATGCAAAGTCAGAATTGCAAGATGCAAAGTCTGTATTTTGAGATGCAAAGTTGGTCGGAATTGTGAGATACAATATTGGAATTGCAAGATGCAAAGTTGGAATTGCGAGATAAAAAATCGGAATTGCGAGATGCAAAGTCGGAATTGCTAGATACAAAGTCAGAATTGTGAGATACAAAATCGGAATTGCAAGATGCAAAGTCAGAATTGCAAGATGCAAAGTCGAAATTCCAAGATGCAAAGTCGGAATTGCAAGATGCAAAGTCGGAATTGCAAGATGCAAAGTCGGAACTGCAAGATGCAAAGTCGGAATTGCAAGATGCACAGTCGGTAATGCGAGATGCAAAGTCGGTCGGAATTGTGAGAAAACAAAGTCGGTTGGAATTGTGAGATACAAAATCGGAATTGCAAGATGCAAAGTCTGTATTTTGAGATGCAAAGTTGGTCGGAATTGTGAGATACAATATTGGAATTGCAAGATGCAAAGTTGGAATTGCGAGATACAAAGTCAGAATTGCGAGATAAAAAATCGGAATTGCGAGATGCAAAGTCGGAATTGCTAGATACAAAGTCGGAATTGCAAGATACAAAATCGGAATTGCAAGATGCACAGTCGGTATTACGAGATACAAAGTCGGTCGGAATTGTGAGATACAAAATCGTAATTGCAAGATGCAAAGTCGGTATTGTGAGATGCAAAGTCGTTCGGAATTGTGAGATACAATATTGGAATTACGAGATGCAAAGTCAGAATTGCGAGATGCAAAGCCGGAATTGTGAGAATCAAAGTTGGAATTGCGAGATTCAAAATCTAAATTGCGAGATGCAAAGTCGGAATTATGAGATGCAAAGTCGGAATTGCGAGATACAAAATCTAAATTGCGAGATGCAAAGTTGGAATTACGAGATGCAAAGTCAGAATTGCGAGATGCAAAGCCGGAATTGCGAGAATCAAAGTTGGAATTGCGAGATTCAAAATCTAAATTGCGAGATGCAAAGTCGGAATTGTGAGATGCAAAGTCGGAATTGCGAGATACAAAATCTAAATTGCGAGATGCAAAGTTGGAATTACGAGATGCAAAGTCGGAATTGTGAGATACAAAGTCAGAGTTGTGAGTTATAAACTGAAAAAAATCAGAGTTGTGAGTTTATATCTGACTTTATAACTCATATAAAAGACTATAACAAAAGTCAGAATTGTTAGATTCAAACTCGCAACTGCAAGAAAAAAAGTTTGAATTGTGAGATAAAAAGTCGCAATTACCTTTTCTTTTCTTATCTTTTTTTTTTTGTGGCAGAAACAAGCTTCCATAAACCCATATGTTAAACGATATGTTCTAACAACATGTTCTCCCATTAACTTGGGGAAACTGAATGAAAGTTTTCTGAATGTTAAAAACATCCAGTTTTTTAATGTTTTTAAAAACTTTTTTCATTGTTATTTGAAGATTTAGAGAATATTATTAAAGACAAGATAACTTTCAAACAAACATTCATTTGTTTGTAACTTTCGCGAACCTAGAATGTAGAGAACGTTCCGAACTGAAAATGTTTCAATGCCGTTCACAGTGAGGGGAAAAATCCGATTTGGGCCTCATTCAGCTGCAGTGTCTCTACATGTCTTTGTACGTGTCCGTCCTGTTTTGTGCTTGTCTTCACTCTCGTCTTGTCCGTGATTGTCTTCACTGCCTGCTCTTTCTCTGTGCTTTCTTTCCTTCCCTTTCTTTTTCCTCACGTGCAGACATTGCTCAGATAACTCATTTGTTGCTAGGCGGGAGACGTTTGAGATCGACGATGACTGTGACAGTCTGACGTGGGAGGAGAACGACGATACGCTGCTGCTATGGGAAGATTTCACCAACTACAACGTACCCTGCGCCCTCACCAACAGCGCCGGCGCTCTCGACTGCAACGGAGACGCTCAAGAAACGGTGAGTTTATCGTCGTTATACACCACCGTTCAGGAGTTTGGGGTTGGTACGTTTTCTTAAAGGTTCTTTAGGCCCTCTAGTGGTTTAAAAAAAAAAACGCATTTTGCAGAAGAACATTGTTTCGGCTCTTCACAGTGGATAATGCTTTACAACGAACTACAATTGATCTGTTCAATAAAATACCTTAGTCAACTCTCCACGTCAACATTTCAAATCTCTGATTCTCGTTTTATTATGAGCTCTGTCACGTTCTGTTCTCCCTTGCGTTTGTTTAGCGTGAAATAAGCCTGTTTCTCTGTTGTGTGCCTCAGGACGGCAGTCTTGGCAGCCTCATCGATGAGACGGAGTCTCTTTTCAAGACCAGAGAGCAGGAATATCAGAAGACTATCGGACAAATTGAGGTTCGAATGAGCCTGTTTTTCTTTATGGTCCTTCCGAACCAAACTGTGATTGGTTGTGATTACGTTCGTCCCTCCACTGAACCTCATTTATGATGCAGTGATGAAGGTGTCTTGAAAGTTTTTCTTCACCAGACGTACGTTCATATCGTTTTCTCTCGCACAGATGGAGCTGGCCACCGCTAAGAGTGACATGAACAGACACCTGCACGAGTACATGGAGATGTGCAGCATGAAGCGAGGGCTGGACGTGCAGATGGAGACGTGCAGGAGAATGATCAAGGGTGGCAGGTGATTCACAGATGAATGAGCTTCACTAAAGGCCTGCAGGTTATAGAGATGAAATGCCTATTGTTTGTAGTTTTCAAAAGTGCTGGAGACGACAGAAGGGCTTTTCACACTTGAGGTAGAGATTGTAAACCCTGGGAAATGGCATCCCAGATGCAAATTCGGTCGGAATTGCGAGATGCAAATTCGGTAGGAATTGCGAGAAGCAAAGTCGGAATTGCGAGAAGCAAAGTCGGAATTGCGAGATGCAAATTCGGTCGGAATTGCGAGATGCAAATTCGGTCGGAATTGCGAGATGCAAATTCGGTCGGAATTGCGAGATGCAAATTCGGTCGGAATTGCGAGACGCAAAGTCAGAATTGCGAGATGCAAAGTCGGAAATTGCGAGATGCAAATTCGGTAGGAATTGCGAGAAGCAAAGTCGGAATTGCGAGATGCAAAGTCGGAAATTGCGAGATGCAAATTCGGTCGGAATTGCGAGATGCAAATTCGGTCGGAATTGCGAGATGCAAATTCGGTAGGAATTGCGAGAAGCAAAGTCGGAATTGCGAGACGCAAAGTCGGAATTGCGAGATGCAAATTCGGTCGGAATTGCGAGATGCAAATTCGGTCGGAATTGCGAGATGCAAATTCGGTCGGAATTGCGAGATGCAAATTCGGTCGGAATTGCGAGATGCAAATTCGGTCGGAATTGCGAGACGCAAAGTCGGAATTGCGAGATGCAAATTCGGTCGGAATTGCGAGATGCAAAGTCGGAATTGTGAGATGCAAATTCGGTCGGAATTGCGAGATGCAAAGTCGGAATTGTGAGATGCAAAGTCGGTCGGAATTGCGAGATGCAAAGTCGGAATTGCGAGATGCAAAGTCGGAAATTGCGAGATGCAAATTCGGTCGGAATTGCGAGATGCAAATTCGGTCGGAATTGCGAGACGCAAAGTAGGAATTGCGAGATGCAAATTCGGTCGGAATTGCGAGATGCAAAGTCGGAATTGCGAGATGCAAAGTTGGAAATTGCGAGATGCAAATTCGGTAGGAATTGCGAGAAGCAAAGTCGGAATTGCGAGATGCAAAGTCGGAAATTGCGAGATGCAAATTCGGTCGGAATTGCGAGATGCAAATTCGGTTGGAATTGCGAGATGCAAATTCGGTAGGAATTGCGAGAAGCAAAGTCGGAATTGCGAGACGCAAAGTCGGAATTGCGAGATGCAAATTCGGTCGGAATTGCGAGATGCAAATTCGGTCGGAATTGCGAGATGCAAATTCGGTCGGAATTGCGAGACGCAAAGTCGGAATTGCGAGATGCAAATTCGGTCGGAATTGCGAGATGCAAAGTCGGAATTGTGAGATGCAAAGTCGGTCGGAATTGCGAGATGCAAAGTCGGAATTGTGAGAGGCAAAGTCGGTCGGAATTGCGAGATGCAAAGTCGGAATTGCGAGATGCAAAGTCGGAAATTGCGAGATGCAAATTCGGTCGGAATTGCGAGATGCAAATTCGGTCGGAATTGCGAGATGCAAATTCGGTCGGAATTGCGAGACGCAAAGTAGGAATTGCGAGATGCAAATTCGGTCGGAATTGCGAGATGCAAAGTCGGAATTGCGAGATGCAAAGTCGGAAATTGCGAGATGCAAATTCGGTCGGAATTGCGAGATGCAAAGTCGGAATTGCGAGACGCAAAGTCGGAAATTGCGAGATGCAAATTCGGTCGGAATTGTGAGATGCAAATTCGGTTGGAATTGCGAGATGCAAATTCGGTCGAAATTGCGAGAAGCAAAGTCGGAATTGCGAGACGCAAAGTCGGAATTGCGAGACGCAAAGTCGGAATTGTGATATGCAAATTCGGTCGGAATTGCGAGATGCAAAGTCGGAATTGCGAGATGCAAAGTCGGTCGGAATTGCGAGATGCAAAGTCGGAATTGCGAGACGCAAAGGAACAGGAAACTTCCCCAAAACATTCTGATAAGTTGTACTTTTCTCTCAGTCAGAGGTACAGACAAAATTCAACATTATTTTCTAGTGTTTGAAAACGAAAAGGAAATTAAAGGCTTTAACATAAATAATTCCATATTTAGAAAGATAATTTCATGATAAATCGCTCAATATATATATATATATATATATATATATTGAAGCGGCAGTGGATCTAACCCCTAATTGCTCGCCTTGTAAGTCGCTTTGGATAAAAGCATCTGCTAAATGTAAATGTACATTCCTAAACCCTGGGTTAACGTCCTTATTTGCATATTTGCGGTGTCAGGGTCATTGATTGGACGAATGCATGGGCGACAACAACGTCAAATGAAATGGAAAATTCAGGAAGAATTACATTATATTCCGTATTAACCAAAAAAGTGAACTCTGTCATAAAATGTGACCGGTTCTCATCCCTCCAGGAATTCTCCTTCCATCAGCTCAACCGCGAGCAGCGACTCAGGGAACACTGACGAGATCCAAGACGAGTCAGACAAGGATGGAGAGACGGAGGGGCCAATCAGCTGATACCTGCCCGGCCCGGCCCCGCCCTCTCCAATCAGCTCTCGGGCCACCCAGCCATCGTCCAGCGGCGTTACACTGAGGGACAGAGCCCACTCCCACAAACCCAAAATCCCGTAGGTGCTTTAACGTCTCCGTGTCAGAGTGGGGCGGAGTTGATGAGGGTTTTTTGTGCTCCGACATCAATTTGGATGCGTCACACGGTGCCACAGCTCTGCCGGACAACTATGAGTCGAATCAGTCCCAGCCAAAATACATCACACAACACACCCGATCGAACCCAAACCTCGTTCAGAAACTGGAAAACGTTCACGCCAACAGCCAATCGAACCACACCGGACTGACTTTTCTAAAAAGGGTTGCAGAAATCAACGGTTCACCGCTGAAACATTTTGGCCTCTCAAGCCCGGTCACGAATGTGCGACACAGAACAAGCTCACGTTCTATGCAATCGGCCTTATTTCGTGATCTGTTTTATGATTTGCCTTAGTTTGCAGCGCAGGCGATTTCATCCGTTACGTGCAACGTGTCGCCCGGGGGCCTCGGTGGCTCACAATGTTTACGCACTTAATGCCAGAATCTGTGGAACAGTGTCCCATCATTTTGAGCTGCCCAATGATGATTGAAGCTATTTCAAGGGTTACACACATCAGTATCTCAAACATTAAAGAGCTATGTGCCTAAACACTGTACATATCGCAGGTTCATTTTGGATGGCCTTACTGCATTTCCACTACTTTTTATAGTTGCACTCATTATAATCACGGGGGGAAAGGATCAAATATATTTTAGTTCTTCTCGATGTCTAAGGCTAAATAGTCACGGATTGTATATAGGTCATGTCCCAGCTAATAGGGAACGTTCTGGTTAAAGTTATGAAAAAATGTTCTTCCTTACTAGAACATTCGTTTAAAGTTAACGTCAGCACAAAAACATTATTTATACATGTAACGTTTTTAAATGTTACTAATTGTCTCGGGTAAGTAAGAATCCCGGAACGTTTGCAAAAATGGAATGTTGATTTTAAAAACTGGACGTTTAGAATGTTTAGAAGTTCCGTTTTTGTTAGCTGGGGATTTTCTGACATTATACACACGTCTATAAATATTACGTATTATGTTGTTGCATCGAAGCCCTCATGATGGCGCTGTTCCACTCAGATTCCGTCTGTTTTCATGGATATGGATCTTTCTGTATCTGTGATGGTTTTTGTGTTTGTCTTGCTTGGTGTCTTTTTTGCTCTTTATATTTTGCATTTTAATCTTGTACGTTAAAAATATTGTTTTAATTCTATTCATCTGAAATATGGGAAAATTTGATGGGTTTTATTAAACTAATCAGTGATTTGAAAGCTCAAAGATGTACTTATAAGCTCAAAATATGGTTGCAGTTTTTTTGTTTTTAATGTTTTATAGCAAATAAGTTTGTGGGAATAGTTTTTGTTTATTCATTTTGAATATATCTTCAAGTTAATATTTTATAAAAAAAAAAAAAAAAAAAAAAAAATCATCTGTAAATTTCGCAGTTTAGTTTGTGCGTTTGATTTCCACACCTATCAAAGATTAGATCAAGTTTTACGAATGTATAAAATTCATGTTTTTATATTGTTCAGGGTATCCAGGGCTAATTTGGATGCTTTTCCCTGGAAAATGAAACATGCACTAAAAGAGGTCTCGCCTTTTAACCTGAAACACTGTTTTTTATCGTTTATGGTGAAAATCAAGCTATTTTTTGTCTTTTCTGAGTCTGAATCCATAACATGACCTCTTGTCAAAACCTTTTAATGATTTACGAACCAAGAAATGGGAAAACGGCAAGGTGTTTTCTGATTTAATTCCATTGTTCATGGTGTTTATTGAGGAAAAGTGAGAATCATCTCTGTAAGTATCCAAAACAAAAGTACAATTTGGAAAACATCTTTGTGCTCGAGTGATGCCGTCATCACGTTTGCTCTTTTTAGGAAAAGCACAAAGCGTACATGACGTTTGTGTAACGTTTGCGATCACGTGCACATGTTTCGGGCCCGTTTGTTTTGTCTGCGGTTTTTCTTATCACATCAAGATTTGCCTTTATCAATGAATGTAGAATATCAGATGAGCTCATCATTAGAAAATGTGTGTTTAGTTCATCAGACACAAACATTTTGGATGTTCCTGCTCTGTTGGGTCAATTTACATTACTAACCTTTGACCGTACGAGGTCTTGTATGAGGTCAAACTGAACATACAATGACGTTGCACAATTACTGTTGAATTTAAAACGGTGGCATCAAACACCAGTTCATTAGACCTTCAGCAAGGGACGCTTTAGTCGTCGCACCAGCATCGGCGAGTTTTGCAGAAAGCCTAAAGAACAGATCTTCAGTTTCTGAAAGCAACGTCTGTGGTCCTTCTCATAGCACTGGTTCTTATCTTTTCATTTTTTATTATAATTACTTTGAGATCTGAAAAGTTTTCTTTGTTATTTGTTTATGCTGCAAATGAGTTTTCCTGGTGTGTGTGTGTGTGTGTGAGCAACTGGTGTATGTTTCAAAATAATGAATGTAATTGGTGCTGGGGTCAAAAAAATAAATGGAATTGATTAACTTGCTTTGTTGAGGTCTCTTTGTTCACAATGAGTTTAAGAAAACTATTTAGTGTTTATGGCCGTAAATGTAAAGTGTGTTCATTTCGATAATAATCTGACTAGGGAAGCAGAGAAAGTTTATTTCATTCTTTTCATTTTTATTAAAAATGTAGTCATAATAATCTCTTAATTTATGTATTTATTTATATTATTATTATTATTATTTTATTATATATATATAAAATGTATTATTATTATTTTATATATTTAATATAATATATTATATTTTGTATTATATATTTTATTATTATTATTATATTATTTATTTATAATATTATTTGCCAAGGCAAGTTTATTTTTTTGGTCATTTAAAGTGCTTTAAATAAAAACTATTTAAAATAATAACATGCATAAGAAGTGAAAACAGCAATAAAACGTGTATATACAGTACTGTGCAAAAGTTTTAGGCAGGTGTGAAAAAATGCTGTAAAGTAAGAATGCTTTCAAAAAGGAACTTGGTAATAGATTATATTTATCAATTAACAAAATGCAAAGTGAGTGAACAGAAGAAAAATCTAAATCAAATCCATATTTGGTGTGACCACCCTTTACCTTCAAAACAGCATCAATTCTTCAAGGTACACTTGCACAAAGTCAGGGATTTTGTAGGCATATAGTTAGGTGTATGATTAAACAATTATACCAAACAGGTGCTAATGATCATCAATTCAATATGTAGGTTGAAACACAATCATTAACTGAAACAGAAACAGCTGTGTAGGAGGAATAAAACTGGGTGAGGAACAGCCAAACTCAGCTAACAAGGTGAGGTTGCTGAAGACAGTTTACTGTCAAAAGTCATACACCATGGCAAGACTGAGCACAGCAACAAGACACAAGGTAGTTATACTGCATCAGCAAGGTCTCTCCCAGGCAGAAATTTCAAGGCAGACAGGGGTTTCCAGATGTGCTGTCCAAGCTCTTTTGAAGAAGCACAAAGAAACAGGCAACGTTGAGGACCGTAGACGCAGTGGTCGGCCAAGGAAACTTACTGCAGCAGATGAAAGACACATCATGCTTACTTCCCTTCGCAATCGGAAGATGTCGAGCAGTGCCATTAGCTCACAATTGGCAGAAAACAGTGGGACCCTGGTACACCCATCTACTGTCCGGAGAAGTCTGGTCAGAAGTGGCCTTCATGGAAGACTTGCGGCCAAAAAGCCATACCTCCGACGTGGAAACAAGGCCAAGCGACTCAACTATGCACGAAAACACAGGAACTGGGGTGCAGAAAAATGGCAGCAGGTGCTCTGGACTGATGAGTCAAAATTTGAAATATTTGGCTGTAGCAGAAGGCAGTTTGTTCGCCGAAGGGCTGGAGAGCGGTACACGAATGAGTGTCTGCAGGCAACAGTGAAGCATGGTGGAGGTTCCTTGCAAGTTTGGGGCTGCATTTCTGCAAATGGAGTTGGGGATTTGGTCAGAATTAATGGTATCCTCAATGCTGAGAAGTACAGGCAGATACTTATCCATCATGCAATACCATCAGGGAGGCATCTGATTGGCCCCAAATTTATTCTGCAGCATGACAACGACCCCAAACATACAGCGAAAGTCATTAAGAACTATCTTCAGTGTAAAGAAGAACAAGGAGTCCTGGAAGTGATGGTATGGCCCCCACAGAGCCCTGATCTCAACATCATCGAGTCTGTCTGGGATTACATGAAGAGAGAGAAGCAACTGAGGCTGCCTAAATCCACAGAGGAACTGTGGTTAGTTCTCCAAGATGTTTGGGCCAACCTACCTGCCGAGTTCCTTCAAAAACTGTGTGCAAGTGTACCTAGAAGAATTGATGCTGTTTTGAAGGCAAAGGGTGGTCACACCAAATATTGATTTGATGTAGATTTTTCTTCTGTTCACTCACTTTGCATTTTGTTAATTGATAAATATAAACTATTAACATGTCTATTTTTGAAAGCATTCTTACTTTACAGCATTTTTTCACACCTGCCTAAAACTTTTGCACAGTACTGTATATATATATATATATATATATATATATATATATATATATATATAATGCATTTAAAAACAAATAAGAATGCTAGAGAATGAGACATAATTTAAGATAATATAATTTTAAGTTATTTAATTTGTCTGACTCACTACAGCTGAAATGTGTATTTATTTATTTTTAAGCATTAAAAACCTATACATATTTATTTGCATATAAATAAAAATACTACACACTTCCCACTGAAAGATTCATCATAAGACTATTAGCGAGCTGTCAAAATTTTAAATGTATTACAAATTGTACAAGCTAATGACTAATTACGTTGTATAAAAATATGGATCATTCGATGAAAAACATAAAAATAAAAAAGTTCATGGTCGTGTTATTTGTCTAAACAGGCTAAATTGTCAGTGTTGTCTTAATCTCTACTCAGTTTTGTTTTTTTTGTTTTTTCGTTTATCTTTAAAACCCCAGTTACAAACTTTGAAGAGTTTTTTCTGAGAATAGTTGGAGTAACTATCAATAACAATAACAAAACAGACATGTTCTCTCATATTCTCATTGCAAACACGCTGGTCTCTTGTCTGGGAAGAGGCGATGACATTTAGATGCTAATAGTGTTAAAATCATATCATAAAACAGACAGTTTAAGTCCTAAAAACAAAAAAAGAAGGAAAAGAAGAGTCCTTGACTCTGATTGGTCGAGCCACATTCAAATCAGTTGTAAATTACTCTACATTAAAGTATATATTTTTACGGACTAACCGTTCTATAATAGCAATAACGCCATGTTTTACCTAGCTTAGCTGTTCTAAAATCACTGTAAAACACGGCTAAAAGATATTAACTAGATTAAAAGATTTTTATGACTACTTATTCAAATTAATGCTTTATATTTTGTATTTTATCTGATTGCATTACATATCCTTAGTCAACCAGCACCTGAATGGTTTAGAAAATCCAAAGCCGTGATTTGCATGTGTCTATCTTTTGTTAATTTTGGTAAATTTCATCACATAAAAAAATATTTCCACACACAAACGCTAACATTCTCCATGAACGCAAAACTCGCGCCAATTTCGCCAAATCAGGCTCATATTTAACGACGTCAATGGGGGCGTGGTTAAGGCAGAGTTTATATTTTTTTAAATACATATATATATTTAACACAAACTATTTGTAAATAAAGATTATTAAGACTTGTGCTGATTAAAGTTTAGTGCGAAAAACACAAATTATAAATAGAAAAGCTTAACGTTTGACTGAGAGCAGAACGTCTCGAAAGCTGATTGGCCAGTGAGAGACTCGCCCTCTGGAATGATCCATTTTCGCACAACAGGGGCGCCGTTTAACTTAAACATATTTTATTTCTATATAATGAGCACGTTAAACGTACAGATAGATTGTTAAATACAACTTTTAACAGTTTACATGAGACAAAAAGTGTTGTTTGAAGGCTGTATTAAATTTAATAGCATAAACATATCTAGCGAGTCATGAAATCCCCCCCCCCTATGCCGGAAGTGGTAGTTCTCCATTCATGTGATCTTAGAGAAAAGAAGCATCAAAATACCACTTTAGCGCTATAGTTCCTCAGCACGAGGATACATATAGTTCTTATTTTTTGTTTTAAATACATATATATATATATATATAATCTCTCCTTCCCCTGTACATCCAGATTAAACATGCTTCGAGTGAGATCTGTCATCTGTCAGTCTTGGAAGGGGTATGTAAGCGCATGCACATGGACTCACACATGACTTTCTCTTTGACAGTTTTCTGAAGCATGTTTGACATGTGTCACCTTGTGCAGTGAAAATTAACAATCGTATGCATTATGTGACTTGAGTGTGCGTTGGAAGTTTGCATTTTACGTACAAGCTGGCAGGCAGCCTGTGTTATGTAATGGCTGAAGAAACTTGTCCTCCCACTGTTGGGCTGCTGAGATCTGTTTGCACAACTGTCTCTCATTGTTTTTATAGTAGCTCGAGCTGTTCATAAGTATAATAAACTTTCTGAGACACTGAACTAAGGAAACATCGGGGCTTCACTGAGAATGCATGTTTTTACAGGTGTTAGGTTCATTTCAATGTAGTGATGTTATTAAAAAAGTGATATTTTTATTTATTATGATTCATATTTTATCATACATGTACATATATATATATATATATATATATATATACATACATAAATATATTAACACACATATATGTATGTGTATGTATGTATATAAATGTGTGTCTATATATATATATATATATACATTTTTAATAACATCACTATATTGAAATGAACATATATATGTGTATATATGTGTGTGTCTATATATGTGTGTATATATATATATATATATATATATATATATATATATACATTTTTAATAACATCACTATATTGAAATGAACATTTATGTGTGTATATATATGTGTGTGTCTATATATATATATATACATTTTTAATTACATCACTATATTGAAAGGAACATATATGTGTATATATGTGTGTGTGTGTGTGTGTGTATATATATATATATATATATATATATATATATATATATATATATATATATATATATATATATATATATATACATTTTTAATAACATCGCTATATTGAAATGAACATACACACACACATATATGTATGTATATGTATATAATGTATGTATTATGTATATGTAATGCATAATTACTAATGCATTAATATTTCATTCAAGCTGTTTAGGAGGGTTTTAATACATTTCTAACATTTAAAAATAATATATATATTAGCAGCTGTATATCAGCTGGATGCATTAAAGACTAAAATGACCCAAATGTCTCCTGTTATGGGTTTACAACAGGTTATTCCTGCAGCCATTCTGTCTAGTTACTGATTGAGAGATTCATTGAGAGGTGTTGAAGAGTAACTACAAGCCTGTTAATTGTCTGCAGGTTCAAGACCTTCCCGTGCGCAGCTGTGGAGGTGAAGAATGAGCCCGTGCTTGGGTTTAAAGAGGGCAGTAAAGAGAGATCAGAACTGGAGAAGGTGAAACACACATCACACACACACACTGATGTCCTGATACACTGAAGCTCTGATTAACCGTCTCGGTTTTGCTTTGTTGATCAGGCGCTACAAAACCTCAAGGGAAAGACAGAAGAGATTCCATGTGTGATTGGAAATGAAGAAGTGTGGACCAAAGATATCAGATACCAGCTGTCCGTGAGTTAATCATTTCTCTGGTTTCTGTTCGAACATGTGATCTGTAGCTCTTTTACAGTGAAATACTCGTCCGTACCTCTGGAATAATTCATTGTTCATCGCAGCATGAGATATTATGATTATTATTAATATTATGCCATGCACAACATATATAGCAATGAACATATATGTATGTTTCCACATTATCTTTTTTAGTATTGTTATTATTATTATTATTATTGTTGTTTCTATGTTGTACTTGAAATAAATGAATTTCAACTTAAATCAAGTACAACATAGAAAAAATATAATAATAATAATAATAATAATAATAATAAATGGACCTTAAATATTAGGTTGAAATAATTTTATTTCAAGTACAACGAAGAAAAAAAAACAATAATAATAATAAATGGACTTTAAAAAAATTGAACTTAAATCAATATTTAAAGCACAACATAGAAAAATATATAATAATCATAAAAATAAATGGACCTTAAATATTGATTTAAGTAGAAATTATTTTATTTCAATATTTATGGTCCATTTGTTATTATTATTATATATTTTTCTATGTTGTACTTGAAATACAATAAATTCAAATTAAATCAATATTTAAGGTCCATTTATTATTTTTATTATATTATTTCTAATATATGTTTTTTTTTACAAAGGTTTTCCTTCAATTTTATATTATTGTTGCACTACATATATATGAGTATATATATATATATATATATATGAGTAATTGTTCTATCAAGTCACGTTCAATTTGATATTAGTTTAGTTATTGATATTATATTAATTAGTTCTTTTTTTCTTCACAGCCCTTCAACCACTCTCACAAAGTGTCCAAGTTCTGCTATGCTGATAAGGTACAGTAAGTGTTGTTTTCCGTAAATGATAACACCAAAATGATTAAACGCTACAAATATGTATGAGAGATTCACCTCGCTTGAACTCGTCGGTATAACGAAGGTTTTATTTTGCATGGAAAGATCATCATTTGGGTCTGGTTTGTGTCTTTAGGAGCTGATAAATAAAGCCATCGAGGCCTCAGTAGCGGCTCGGAGGGAATGGGATCTTAAACCGGTGGCGGATCGAGCCCAGATCTTCTTCAAAGCTGCCGACATCATCAGCGGACCCAAGAGAGCTGAAATTCTGGCCAAGACCATGATCGGCCAGGTGGGTCTGCACAGACGTTTAGCACATTTGTTGCTTCTTGATCTGATGTTAACTCGTCTGTTAGACATTAGATGTTGTTTGCTGGCTTTTCATTAATCTTTGAGAATCCATTCCCGATGCTCAGGGCAAGACTGTGGTCCAGGCTGAGATTGACGCTGCCGCAGAACTCATCGACTTCTTCAGGTTCAATGCCAAACACGCGATGGAGCTGGAGCACCAGCAGCCGTTGGACAGTGACGGAAGTACCAACACCATGCTGTACCGTGGATTGGAGGCGAGTGCGCCTACGCTGGCGTCAACTAAACAATCAGATGATAATAGATAATAATAGATTAATTATTAATTGTGCTTGTTTTAGGGATTTGTAGCTGCTGTTGCGCCATTCAACTTCACAGCGATCGGTGGAAACCTTGCCGGCACCCCTGCGATCATGGTTCGATGTCAAGTTGATTCATTTATATAGCGTTTTATACAATGCAGAATGTTTTAAAGCAGCTTCACGGAAATAAACAGGAAAATAATAGAGTAAAGCAGCTCAATAGCAACATTATTCAGTTCAATGACGAGTGGTGGGTGTTTGCCGTGACATTTGAGTGTTTTGGTTCAATTCTAACACTGACTTGTGTTCAGGGTAACGTGGTGTTGTGGAAACCCAGTGACACGGCCATGTCCGCCAGCTACGCCGTCTATAAGATCATGAGAGAGTCTGGATTGCCGCCCAATATCATCCAGTTTGTCCCAGCTGACGGTCCAGTGTTTGGAGACGCCATCACGTCCTCTGAGCACCTGGCTGGCATTAACTTCACTGGCAGCGTCCCGTACGTCTCTGTCGACGCTTATTGACTCGGTCATGCAGTTTGCAATGTGATTGTGTGACTCTTATCTTTAGTAGAACCTTCTGTCTGGGTTAAAGTTTGTCAGGTCTTGCGGTGCAAAGGGAAAGTTTAAACCCCTTGGATGTATTGCATGGTTGAAACGGTTCAAAAGTTTGTGTTCAGGAAGATTTTTAATGTTTTTGAAAGTGTCTTCTGCTCGGCGCTTTATTTGATTAAAACCGTAATATTGTAAAATATTTTTACAATTTAAAAGAAGCGTGTAATATTTGAATATGTTTTAAAATACAATTTATATCCAGTGATCAAAGCTGAATTTTCAGCATCATTACTCCAGTCACATGATCCTTCAGAAATCATTCTGATGCGATGATTTGCTGCTCAAGAAACATTTATGGTTATTATCAATGTTGAAAACGGTTGTTTTCATATATATATATATATATATATATGAAATAATTTTTTTTAATTTAAAAATTTTTTTTTTTTTAATAATTATATATATATATATATATATATATATATATTTTTTTTTTTTTTTAGAATTCTTTGATGAATAGAACAGAATTTGCGACATTATAAATGCTTTTACTGTCATTTTTGATCAATTTAATGCGTTTTTGTTGAGTAAACTTTTGAACAGTTGTGTAATAAAGGATGATTGATTATAACTTGATGACACGAATGAGGCTTGATATAGAAAACCCTTTAAGATTTTTCCAGATGTAGACCAAGCCTAGTTAAAAATGTCCTGACGGTGGCGATTTTAATTGGTCTCCACTCTGACTTTTCCGTTTCATCTCCAGAACCTTTAAACGGTTGTGGAAGCAGGTCGCCCAGAATCTGGATATCTACAGGAATTTCCCTCGTGTCGCTGGAGGTTTGTGCTTCCCGTTGCGTTGAGAATGAAATTCTAATGATGTGCGAAATTAAAAATATTCCAATTGTTTTGGGTTTCTCGTGTATGTTTCAGAATGCGGTGGCAAGAACTTCCACTTTGTGCACAAGTCGGCAGACGTTCACAGTGTGGTGACCGGCACCATCCGCTCGGCGTTCGAGTACGGAGGACAGAAGTGTTCGGCCTGTTCCAGGATGTACGTACCGGACTCACTGTGGCCTCAGATCAAACAGGGACTCCTGGATGTGCTCAAACAGATCAAATTAGGAGACGTAAGTAGAAATTTCAGCCGATCAAGGTTGAGAGCTTTTATGGCGGCTCACAATAGTCCGGAAGTGATCATGTGACATTTTTTCTGTTGTTTCGCTTCACAGCCAGTCGAAGATTTCGGCACTTTCTTATCAGCAGTTATCGATGACAAGGTACAAACCAGCTACTTGTTTATCCAATAACAAAGACAGTAAATGCATGATGTTTTGATTTGCTCCATGTCAAAGTATTAAGTACAATGTCTTTTATTCCCAAGTCCTTCTCCAGGATCAAGGGATGGCTGGAACATGCCAAATCCTCTCCGCATCTGAAGATCATCGCTGGAGGGAACTGTGATGACAAAAAAGGATATTTTGTGGAACCCACCATCATTGAAACCACCGACCCACAGGAGAAAATCATGAATGAGGTATAAAAATGTCAGTGAGGGCTCAACGGCTCAGACAGGATTGCACTCACACACACACGGGCTCAGAGCGGTGAATGGGTGGACTTTGGTTTGTTTAGATAAAGTGATCTCTTCCATTTAACCTCATTTAACCCTTATCTTAACAAACGGATGGTTTCAGCCGATCCAGTTACCACCCACAGTCACCCAGATCTACATGTTCAGAACAGTTATGTCACCTAATTACATTATAATTAAGTTTTGACTAAAGGAATATTACAGGTTAAACCAGTTTGAGAAGTTTATAGACAAACTTGGATATTGGCTTGACACAGCCGAAAGAAAGTTTGAAAGTTTTAAAAGCTTTAAATTTGGTAAAGTCGAAAGAAAGAAAGAAACATTGCTAGAATTAGCGTGTTTTATCACATTGCTGGCACGAATTAACAAGTTTTTAGCTCATTGCTAGCATGAATTAGCATGTTTTAGCACATTGCTAGCATGTTTTAGCACATTGCTAGCATGAATTAGCATTTTTATCACACTGCTAGCACAAATTAACATGTTTTAGCACATTGCTAGCATGAATTAGCATTTTTATCACACTGCTAGCACAAATTAACATGTTTTAGCTCATTGCTAGCATGAATTAGCATGTTTTAGCACATTGCTAGCATGTTTTATCACAATGCTAGCATGAATTAGCATTTTTATCACACTGCTAGCACAAATTAACATGTTTTAGCACATTGCTAGCATGAATTAGCTTTTTTTATTACATTGCTAGCATGAATTAACATGTTTTAGCACATTGCTAGCATGAATTAGCATGTTTTATCACAATGCTAGCATGAATTAGTATTTTTATTACATTACTAGCATGAATTAACATGTTTTAGCACATTGCTAGCATGAATTAGCATGTTTTATCACATTGCTAGCATTAATTAGTATTTTTTATTACATTGCTAGCACGAATTAACATGTTTTAGCACATTGCTAGCATGTTTTAGCACATTGCTAGCATGAATTAGCATTTTTAATCACATTGCTAGCATAAATTAACATGTTTTAGCACATTGTTAGCATGTTTTATCACATTGCTAGCATGAATAAGCATTTTAATCACATTGCTAGCATAAATTAACATGTTTTAGCACATTGCTAGCATGTTTTAGCACATTGCTAGCATGAATTAGCATTTTTTATTACATTGCTAGCATGAATTAACATGTTTTAGCACATTGCTAGCATGTTTTTCACATTGTTAGCATGAATTAGCATTTTTAGCACATTGCTAGCATGTTTTATCACATTGCTAGCATGAATTAACATGTTGTTAGCATGTTTAACCATGTTTTTAATATGATTTAGAACTTGGCTAGCATTAATTGGCATTTTATAACACACTAGCATGTTTTAGCATGAATTGACATGTTGCTAGTGTGTTTTAACTTGTTGATAGCATTTTTTAAGATGTTGCTAGCATCTTTTAGCATGTTGCTAGCATTATTTAGAATGCTGTTACCATGCTTTAGCATGCTGCTAGCATGAATTAGCTTGCTGCTAGCAAGAATTAGCATGCTGCAAGCATGAATTAGCATGCTGCAAGCATGAATTAGCATGTTGCTAGCATGAATTAGCATGCTGCTAGCAAGAATTAGCATGTGGTGAGCATGTTTTTTTATAGTAATGCAGTTGTAGTAGTAAAACATGATAGTTTTTACAAAAAATGATGTTGATTTGTCTATTACTTTGTTTAAAATGTAATTTAAAAATCTGCGAACAGAAATGATTGTATAAATAATATAGTTATTCTATATGTGAAATAGTTATTCCCTATATAGTGTTTCTAAACTCTCTCAAATGCTGCCGCTGTAGTCTTGAGTTTTCTTTCGGGAACAAACACGTCACAATATCCCTCATTTAAATAATTCCCAGCCAAGGACAAATGCAAATTAAAGGGGCGGGGCCTGGTTAGTTAGTAGTGTGTTGACACTGGCGGTTATGGTAAGGGGCGGGACATTTCCCAAACACACTCGAAGTGCTTGACCAATCAGAGCACATTCTGCTTTTCAGAAGGCGGGGCTTCATAGAGACAGGAACTAAAGCGAGCGTTACTGACAGACTGGGAAGAGAGGAGCTGCAACAATGGAAAATATGGGAAAAATAATGTGTTATTGAACATTCAAGAATGTAACCAAGTTCTAGTAGATCCCAAAACAACATCAAAACTTTGAAAAGGGGCATAATAGATCCTCTTTAATTACAAAAATCAAAGTGCAAGTCAAAAACATTGAATCTAAAACATATTTTTTCTTTGATTTTTTTTCAGGAGATCTTCGGGCCCGTCCTGACAGTTTACGTTTACCCTGAATCTGACTACAAGAAGGTCCTGCACTTAATAGACAACACTTCTCCGTATGCCCTGACAGGAGCCGTCTTTTCCCAAGACAAGTGAGTGCTGCATCATGTCATTGCTTTCAGTTAGTATGCAAATTATATCCCAGATCAGCACATTCCCAGCTTTTCAGTGAAAAACGTTTTGGAGGATGTCCAGACACTCATATCTCTGCACTTGTACATCTTTAACACTCATTTATAATCGAACTGCTTGTTGTTTCAGGGCTGTGATTGATGAGGCAGGAAAGGTCTTGAGGAACGCCGCTGGAAACTATTATATCAATGACAAATCGACAGGGTCCATTGTGGCCCAGCAGCCATTTGGTGGCGCCAGAGCCTCAGGTAAAACCAGATATCACTGACCGTCTGAAGGAATGATCAAGTTAAGCTCTATAGACAAGAATCAGTGGCATAATTTAAAGTCAAAATAATTGACTTCTCCATCAAAAGCCTAAAGTCCATAGAATATCAGCATCAAAAACACACCCTTTAAAAATTATAGCCAAAAGACTGAAACCTTACACGTGTTGGCATTAGACTAGTGTGATTAAAATCCATTACTGCCCTTATCTGTGCAGATTTATATGCTGGATTTCAACTTCAATCTCTGCTTGTTTCCGCCACAGAATAAAAAAAAATGGTAATTGCGACTTTTTAATCTCTAAAGTATGACCTTTTTTCCTCGCAATTGACTTTTTTTTATAAACTTGCAATTTTTGCTTTTTTTCTTGAAATTGTGAGATATAAACTTGCAATTTTGGCTTTTTTCTTGAAATTGTGAGGTATAAACTTGCAAATCTGATATTTTTTCTTGAAATTGTGAGATATAAACTTGCAATTCTGGCTTTTTTTCTTGAAATTGTGAAATATAAACTTGCAATTTTGGCTTTTTTCTTGAAATTGTGAGATATAAACTTGCAATTTTGGCTTTTTTCCATGGAATTGTGAGATATAAACTTACAATTTTGGCTTTTTTCTTGAAATTGTGAGATATAAACTTGCAAATCTGATATTTTTCTTGAAATTGTGAGATATAAACTTGCAATTTTGGCTTTTTTCCATGGAATTGTGAGATATAAACTTACAATTTTGGCTTTTTTCTTGAAATTGTGAGATATAAACTTGCAAATCTGATATTTTTCCTTGAAATGTTGAGATATAAACTTGCAAATCTGACTTTTTTCCTTGAAATGTTGAGATATAAACTTGCAAATCTGATATTTTCCTTGAAATTGTGAGATATAAACTTGCAAATCTGATATTTTCCTTGAAATGTTGAGATATAAACTTGCAAATCTGACTTTTTTCCTTGAAATGTTGAGATATAAACTTGCAAATCTGACTTTTTTCCTTGAAATGTTGAGATATAAACTTGCAAATCTGATATTTTCCTTGAAATTGTGAGATATAAACTTGCATTTTTGGCTTTTTTCTTGAAATTGTGAGATATAAACTTGCAATTTTGGCTTTTTTCTTGAAATTGTGAAATATAAACTTGCAATTTTGGCTTTTTTCTTGAAATTGTGAGGTATAAACTTGAAAATCTGACTTTTTTCCATGTAATTGTGAGATATAAACTTACAATTTTGGCTTTTTTCTTGAAATTGTGAGATATAAACTTGCAAATCTGATATTTTTCCTGAAATTGTGAGATATAAACTTGCAAATCTGATATTTTCCTTGAAATTGTGAGATATAAACTTGCAATTTTGGCTTTTTTCTTGAAATTGTGAAATATAAACTTGCAATTTTGGCTTTTTTCTTGAAATTGTGAAATATAAACTTGCAAATCTGACTTTTTTCCTTGGAATTGTGAGATATAAAACTTGCAATTCTGGCTTTTTTTTCGTGAAATTATGAGGTATAAACTTGAAAATCTGACTTTTTTCCATGTAATTGTGAGATATAAACTTGCAATTTTTGCTTTTTTTCCTGAAATTGTGAGGTATAAACTTGCAAATCTGACTTTTTTCCTTGGAATTGTGAGATATAAAACTTGCAATTCTGGCTTTTTTTTTCTTGAAATTATGAGGTATAAACTTGCAAATCTGATATTTTTCTTGAAATTGTGAGGTATAAACTTGCAAATCTGACTTTTTTCCTTGAAATGTTGAGATATAAACTTGCAAATCTGATATTTTCCTTGAAATTGTGAGATATAAACTTGCAAATCTGACTTTTTTCCTTGAAATGTTGAGATATAAACTTGCAAATCTGACTTTTTTCCTTGAAATGTTGAGATATAAACTTGCAAATCTGATATTTTCCTTGAAATTGTGAGATATAAACTTGCATTTTTGGCTTTTTTCTTGAAATTGTGAGATATAAACTTGCAATTTTGGCTTTTTTCTTGAAATTGTGAGGTATAAACTTGCAAATCTGACTTTTTTTCCATGTAATTGTGAGATATAAACTTACAATTTTGGCTTTTTTCTTGAAATTGTGAGATATAAACTTGCAAATCTGATATTTTTCCTGAAATTGTGAGATATAAACTTGCAAATCTGATATTTTTCCTGAAATTGTGAGGTATAAACTTGCAAATCTGACTTTTTTCCTTGGAATTGTGAGATATAAAACTTGCAATTCTGGCTTTTTTTCTTGAAATTGTGAGATATAAACTTGCAAATCTGATATTTTTCTTGAAATTGTGAGATATAAACTTGCAATTCTGGCTTTTTTTTTTCTTGGAATTGTGAGATTTAAAAAGTCCCAATTACCTTTTATTTTATTTTTATTTCTGTGGCGGAAACAAGCTTCCATACATAATCACTTATTCCAAGTAAACCCAGTAACTTTTGCACAATTCATACAATGAAAGGAATGCTAAACTAGTTGATTCAGCTTGAAAAGTAGTTCTAGCTCAAATAATACAGTTTTTTGCTGAATAATTAGTGTTTTAACAAAAATATAAATGCTTTTGGATAATGTTTTCAGGCACCAACGACAAGCCCGGTGGCCAGCACTACGTCCTCCGATGGACGTCCCCGCAGGTTGTCAAGCAGACCCACGTGCCGCTCACAGAATGGAAATATGCCTACATGGGCTAAGAGATCATGACCGTACCGCCTGAATCCCTCCATCAAGACTCATAAAGCAATCAAACCCCTTCTTAATCGTCCCATTGTGCTGAAAGAGCTGTTGAGAGGGCCTTTAGACTGTTAGAACAAAAAACAAACGCCCTCTGCTGGTCCAGCCTTCAACATGCAAACCACCGAGAAAGCAGCCTGTGTGAATGTACTCTAGGAACTGAACATCTGCAGACTTCTGCTGCCTCTGGTGTCCACTTCTAACATCACTGCTTTATTAATATGACGAGATACCGAATTCAATCAAACCTGGGAAATGCACTGAAACTTAATCTGGTATGATTTCACTCTGTGATTTTCTTTCAAAATTCATCGTTTTATAATTGTCGAATAAGTGGAAGGAAACCCTGCAGGCGACAGTTTCCATGTCATCATTTGTTGTTACATTTAACTGATGCAATCTTCTATTTGGAATTTAAATTATTAGAAAATAAATCTGTAGCGTTCTAATATCATTTACGTGCAAACATGAGGGAGTGTTTTCAGTTTTGTGAAAATGACCAACCCAGCAAGACATTAAAAACTTGGCTGGTCAAAATATCTGAGAACTTACTGTGCCTCAATAAACACATGGTGTGGATGATGGATTTATGTGTGATTTTGCACTTTAACAACTTAAGAATAAGGCTTTTTACAGATACTATCTGCCATATCTGCTCTTCAGACTTGCTGCCGACATCTGGAACGTTCAAGCGGTGATTTATTGTTTTGCAGATCTTCTCAGATTTGACACGCTCATATCTTACAACATAAGGCTTGAGTGAAGATTCACCTCTAACAAATCATAGTTATCATGTGTAGACTTCCAAGCAGACTGCAATACAAGCCAAAAATATGATTTAAAGGGTTAGTTCAGCCAGAAATGAAAAATGTCGTTCTACACCCGTGAGACCTTCGTTCATCTTCGGAACACATAATCAAAGATGCTTACAAAGCTTTACGAATCTTATGTTTCGATTCAGTGGTTTGGATCGGGTATCAAATTACCAAAATCAAGTGAACTATTGAAATTTCGAATCACTTATGACGTAACGAAGCCTCGTTTACTGACTCTGGTGCTCCGAACCACTGATTCGAAACAAAAGATTCGTAAAGCTTTGAAGCTTGAAACCGGCCATCACTAAATATTGTTGAAAAGTCGTTAATTTGTGTCTTTGGTGCACAAAAAAATATTAAAAAGCGACCAGAATACATTTTGTGCACACAAAATAATGACTTTTTTAACAATATCTAGTGATGGACGATTTCAAAACACTGATTCATGAAGCTTTACAAATCTTTTGTTTTGAATCAATGGTTCGGATCGAGTATCAAACTGCCAAAATCACGTGAACTATTGAAATTTCGAATCACTTATGACGTAACGAAGCCTCGTTTACTGAAACCACGTGACTTTGGCGCTCCGAACCACTGATTCGAAATAAAAGATTCGTAAAGCTTCATGAATCAGTGTTTTGAAACCGATAACTTTTCACCTAGATATTGGTGAAAAGTTGTAATTTTGTGTTTTTGGTGCAAAAAAAAATATATAAAGTGACGAGAATACTTTTTGTGCGCCAGAAACACAAAATAACGACTTTTCAACAATATCTAGTGATGGACGATTTCAAAACACTGATTCATGAAGCTTAACGAATCTTTTGTTTCGATTCAGTGGTTCGAATCGCGTATCAAACTACCAAAATCACGTGAACTATTGAAATTTCAAAACACTTATGACGTAACGAAGCCTCGTTTACTGAAATCATGTGACTCTGGTGCTCCGATCCACTGATTTGAAACAAAAGATTCGTAAAGCTTCATGAATCAGTGTTTTGAAACCGGCCATCACTAGATATTGTTGAAAAGTTGTAATTTTGTGTTTTTGGTGCAAAAAAAAAAATATATAGTGACGAATACTTTTTGTGCGCCAGAAACACAAAATAACGACTTTTCAGCAATATCTAGTGATCAAAACACTGATTCCTGAAGCTTTACGAATCTTTTGTTTTGAATCAATGGTTCGGATCGCGTATCAAACTACCAAAATCACGTGAACTATTGGAATTTCGAATCTCTTATGACGTAACGAAGCCTCGTTTACTGAAATCACGTGACTTTGGTGCTCCGATCCACTGATTCGAAACAGAAGATTCGTAAAGCTTTGAAGCTTGAAACTGGGCATCACTAGATATTGTTGAAAAGTTGTAATTTTATGTTTTTGGTGCAAAAAAAATAAAATAAAGTGACGAATACTTTTTGTGCGCCAGAAACCCAAAATAACGACTTTTCAACAATATCTAGTGATCAAAACACTGATTCCTGAAGCTTTACGAATCTTTTGTTTTGAATCAGTGGTTCAGATCGCGTATCGAACTACCAAAATCACGTGAACTATTGAAATTTCGAATCACTTATGACGTAACGAAGCCTCGTTTACTGACTCTGGTGCTCCGAACCACTGATTCGAAACAAAAGATTCGTAAAGCTTTGAAGCTTGAAACCGGCCATCACTAGATATTGTTGAAAAGTCGTTAATTTGTGTCTTTGGTGCACAAAAAAATATTAAAAAGCGACCAGAATACATTTTGTGCACACAAAATAATGACTTTTTTAACAATATCTAGTGATGCACGATTTCAAAACACTGCTTCGTGAAGCTTTACGAATCTTTTGTTTTGAATCAGTGGTTCGGATCGTGTATCAAACTGCCAAAAATCACGTGAACTATTGAAATTTCGAATCTCTTATGACGTAACGAAGCCTCGTTTACTGAAATCACGTGACTTTGGTGTTCCAAACCACTGATTCGAAACAAAAGATTCGTAAAGCTTCATGAATCAGTGTTTTGAAACCGGCCATCACTGGATATTGTTGAAAAGTCGTTAATTTGTGTCTTTGGTGCACAAAAAAATATTAAAAAGCGACCAGAATACATTTTGTGTACACAAAATAATGACTTTTTTAACAATATCTAGTGATGCACGATTTCAAAACACTGCTTCGTGAAGCTTTACGAATCTTTTGTTTTGAATCAGTGGTTCGGATCGTGTATCAAACTGCCAAAAATCACGTGAAATAGAAATTTCGAATCACTTATGACGTAACGAAGCCTCGTTTACTGAAATCACGTGACTTTGGTGTTCCAAACCACTGATTCGAAACAAAAGATTCGTAAAGCTTCATGAATCAGTGTTTTGAAACCGGCCATCACTGGATATTGTTGAAAAGTCGTTAATTTGTGTCTTTGGTGCACAAAAAAAATATTAAAAAGCGACCAGAATACATTTTGTGCACACAAAATAATGACTTTTTTAACAATATCTAGTGATGCACGATTTCAAAACACTGATTCATGAAGCTTTACGAATCTTTTGTTTCGATTGAGTGGTTCGGTTTGAGTATCAAACTGCCAAAGTCACGTGAAATATTGAAATTTCGAATCACTTATGACGTAACGAAGCCTCGTTTACTGAAATCATGTGACTTTGGTGCTCCGATCCACTGATTTGAAACAAAAGATTCGTAAAGCTTCATGAATCAGTGTTTTGAAACCGGCCATCACTAGATATTGTTGAAAAGTTGTAATTTTGTGTTTTTGGTGCAAAAAAAATAAATAAAGTGACGAATACTTTTTGTGCGCCAGAAACACAAAATAACGACTTTTCAGCAATATCTAGTGATCAAAACACTGATTCCTGAAGCTTTACGAATCTTTTGTTTTGAATCAATGGTTCGGATCGCGTATCAAACTACCAAAATCACGTGAACTATTGAAATTTCGAAAACACTTATGATGTAACGAAGCCTCGTTTTCTGAAATCACGTGACTCTGGCGCTCCGAACCATTGATTTGAAACAAAAGATTCGTAAAGCTTCATGAATCAGTGTTTTGAAACCGATAACGTTTTAACCTAGATATTGGTGAAAAGTTGTAATTTTGTGTTTCTGGTGCAAAAAAAATATAAAGTGACGAGAATACTTTTTGTGCACCAGAAACACAAAATAACAACTTTTTAACAATATCTAGTGATGGCCGGTTTCAAAACACTGATTCATGAAGCTTTACGAATCTTTTGTTTTGAATCAGTGGTTCGGATCGTGTATCAAACTGCCAAAAATCACGTGAAATAGAAATTTCGAATCACTTATGACGTAACGAAGCCTCGTTTACTGAAATCGCGTGACTTTGGTGTTCCAAACCACTGATTCGAAACAAAAGATTCGTAAAGCTTCATGAATCAGTGTTTTGAAACTAGATATTGTTGAAAAGTAGTTATTTTCCATTTCATTTGTGGGTGTTATTTTTGTAATATTCATAGTGCTTATGAAAATTTTGAGTATTGTAGGTCTGCCTTACATAGTTCTCAGACCCACTTCTTCACACCTCAGTGTTTTATGACCTGCTGAAGAACTGAAGAACTGCAGCTGAAAGCAGAGAGAGGGATGAAATCATTCCATGTATCAAAGTTGTTTGTGTCTCTGCTTTTCTTCATTTGTGTTATAGAATCAACTATCAAGCAAACGAAGCGTTTTATTTGTGTTCGGTCACCTCTGGTTCCTGGCTCCCGCGGTCACACGTTCTGCAGGGTCACATCAAAGCAGCGCGGCACACTTCAGCCAGACGCTTTATGGAGATATGCCTGTGGAGACACACTTCTACACCCAGTATAATCAAGAGGACGACGTGAGGGCCTGAGAACGCAGTCTCTTTCCTCTCTCATGCAGCCAGTGTCTGTTTCTGGACTTAATGATGAGAAAACCCATGTGGGAAAAAGAATGAAGCGTGCCGTTTCCAGAATCTGATCTGCAGGATTCCTCATTACAGGCATTCATTTGCATTTTAGTATTTAGATTTTGCTGTGTAATTGTCTCTTTATATATGCAATCTGCTCTCCAGGACTCTGACATTACATTATCAGTGAACATTTAAGCATATCAGATATTTAATAAACCTATTTCGGATGTTAATTCAATTCACCCTTTGCTGGGAGTTTGATTGACAGGCGATCTGACCGATCATAACCCAGAATCTACGATTTTGTCCATCAAAAGCGGTCAGGGGAGTTAGTAGATTAACGTTGGTGAACTTGAATCACGTCTTGAAACAACATTCCTTCTGATGTTCATTCATGTTTATTTGATGCTATAAATGAACTAGTATGAAGAGATGATCGAGGAGCGACACATTAAACACACACTAGACGCTATTTATTGTTTAAACTTCTTTAAAAAATTACGATATATTAAATATGAAACCGTTTCATTCGTTGTCAGTGTCCTCTTTGCTCCACAATGTATTTTTCACTGCGTGAGAACATGATGTGTGGCGTGAGAGCGCGTAGCAACAGTAACTAAAGGGGGCGGGGCTTTCCAAAGGGTCAATTAATTTCATGTTAGAGCACTTATTGCTATAAATGTGTCAGAAGGTATCAGCAAACTCATTAAGTGCATTTAATATTAATTTGTTTTCTATATTATGAAATATCTGGTAAAAAAAAAAATCAATAAACAACGAAATATGTGTAACGTAATATAGTTTATTTTTTTCAATCGAACTCAATATGAGACGATTTTACACATTCCATCAATATGACAGATTTAACACCTATAAAAAAAGGTTACAATCTCATTAAATAAAAAAAAAAAGATTATTTCAGCAGAAACATACAGAGGTGACAGAGGCCTCTTTTTTACAATATGTAAATTAAGTTAATCTCCTCACAGATGAAGTAAAGCAATAGATTCAGGCATGGGGTTCAGCCTACATCAACATTTTATAAAAACAACAGTTTTACTGAGAGAAAACAGTCCGTTTTGTATATTCGACGGCTCTTCATAAGGATGCCATGAATGAAGGATCACCAGGGTCTCCAGAGCACGTGCTCTCCGGTGCTCTTTGACGTGATCTGACAGGTCCGCGCAGGCGCACTGACAGACTTCGCACTCGCTTTAGGTTGCTGGTTCTGTCAAAGTGTCCCATTAAGAGCGGTTTGTGAACGGACAGGAAGCGCGCAGTCTCCTCTATGCACCTGGAGAAGCCGTCCGCGTAGCTCTGCGCATGCGCGTCTGCGTTCGGAGACGCTGTCAGTGGCCACGTGTTGTTCTTCTTCAGGTGAACGACAGCCATTTCCAGGACATCAGCCTTCTCTAGTTTAGAACAGGGCTGGCTTGCTTTTATCTCGGGTTTTAGAAGAACCTTCAGCTGTTCGATGCATCTGTTGATACGATCTCTGCGCATCTTCTCCACCACTGGTTTCCTCAACTGGAAAAGAAGTTACAGACTGTAAATGAACACTCTTAATTAATAGAATTCATTTGGAATGGAACATGATTCTTACTACTTACTCTAGTTTTATCCTTCCCAGTCACTTTGCAAACAGTTGGAGCCATTCCTTCTTCAGTTTGGCGCGGTCGTGTGTGTTTCTTCTGGTAAACAACAGTCCGGTTATATACGCGCTGATGGCGCGGCTCTCCTGCTTCCCACACTTTTGAGCCAATCAGAACGCGGCTGAAGGTTCAATAGGAGACGTTTATATTAGCCTGATCCTGCTTTGCTGGGAAACAATAGAGGTGCGCGCTCAAACAGCTGGAGCGCGCGTGTGTGCGCGCACGCGGTAAATGGGAAGCGTGAAATCGCGGGAGTGCACGAGCCTTTGACCGCGTGCTTGGCTGTTCCGGCGGGAAAGTGGATGATCAATGCAGTGAATAGAGATTATGAGAACGTTCAAACGCTTCCCGCTCAAAATCTCCTTCAGAAAAGATCCTGAACAATTATTTGAAAACCTAACAATGAGGAGATTTTTAGCCCTTAATTAACACACACACACATATATACACATTATATCATTGTACATATATATAAACAAACATATATATAATCACACGCATATCATTATATATATATTTATATACATATATAAACACATTATATCCTTATATATATATATATATTATCACACACATTATATCATTATTTATATATATATATATAAACACACACATTATATCATTATTTATATATATATATAAACACACACATTATATCATTATATACATATAAACACAAACATATATAATCACACACATATCATTTTATATATATTTATATACATATATATAAACACATTATATCCTTATATATATATATATTATCACACATATCATTATTTATATATATATATAAACACACATTATATCATTATATATATAAACACAAACATATATATAATCACACGCATATCATTATATATATATTTATATATAAACATTATATCCTTATATATATATATATATATATATATATAATCACACACATTATATCATTATTTATATATATATATAAACACACACATTATATATATATAATCACACACATATCATTATATATATATTTATATACATATATATAAACACATTATATCCTTATATATATATTATCACACATATCATTATTTATATATATAAACACACATTATATCATTATATATATAAACACAAACATATATATATATATATATATATATATATATATATAATCACACACATATCATTATATATATATTTATATACATATATATAAACACATTATATACTTATATATATATATATTATCACATACATTATATCATTATATATATATATATATATAAACACACACATTATGTGAGAGTGTGTGTACACGTGTGTGTAGAATGACATTCCAACACATAAATTAAAAAATAATATAGAAAAATTAAACATTTTATGTAACACAAAGCAATATAGTAAGCATTATACTTGACATGTAAAGTAACAAAACAATTTATATAGTTGTGTTTACATATATATAACATATATATATATATTGCATATCTATCTTGCTATTGCCTACTTTACCACACAATTTGTGTTCAATACATTTTTTAATTTCATTATGTCATTTGACATATAAGCATGTTAAAGATGGCTAAACATTTATTTTCTATTTTTCAGCTTTCAAATCATTTTAGGTTAACTCTGACCAAATGTTTATCCATTCATAGTATGTATTTGTTTTTTGTGCCATATCAACAATTTACGTATTGTGAGTGCAATAATGCCGGCTATGCGTATTTATATTATTTATTTCACCCCACACCTGTTCTGTAGTCACCTTATTTAAGATGAAGAAGTGTTTTAGGACAGTTAAGTGGATGAATTATTCTGTTAATCATTGCTCAATATATCTCCAGGGGGGCTGGTTGCTTCATTGAGAGGCCATTACTAATGCGGTGGGGAGTGCGGCACACTTCTATTGGCCCCATTGAAGAGCTGCTGTGGAAAGTTGGGACAACACAGGCTCCAGGATTAGACTTTGAAGAGCTCAAAAGCGCAGCTGGCTCCTGTGCGCGGGAAAGTGTGGTCAGCAAAGCCCAGCGCTGACAGGCGTTTTGTCGAGCTTTTCACATGCGAGGTTCATGCGCAGTTCACTTATGCAGTTGTAAATTGCTTCGGGTAACTATAATGTTATTTTAAACCCATTAGTTTGGTAATGCAATGTGTCGACATTCATCAACGAAGAGGCGTGTTGTGCATCAGAAATTTGACTCGGATTAAAAAATAAATCAAATTGCAAAAAGAGTTGGCATGCGGAGAAAGTGCAAAATATTCTTTATTCTAGCGACTGATCTGCGAACAAGTGCATCTCTTGTTCTCTGTGTCTATCAGGAGGTGTTGTGGTTTAGTTAACCCCGAATTCCATTCCCCACCAATTCCCATCTCCCTCCAAAATTGACTGGTAAAGCCACAATACATTCCATCCCACTCTGCAAAAGGCTCTTTGAATGTGGGCGCCCCCTTGTCCAACACTCTTCTCATTCTCACACACACACACACACACACAGAGCGAGGGAAGCAGATGCTCAGCGCTGCGTGCCCAGTGTGAAGTGTCTCTCTCTTCATAAAAACGGGGACCTGGGAAGCCCCTGACCTCCCCTCGCCGGAGAGGAATTCGGGTCGGGATGTGAGAGGAGCTCAATGACATTCCAGCATCACATGCTCTGGCGTTCACAGCACAGACGCATGAAAAGATGCGGTTAGAGCGGGAAACTGTGACATTGTCCGCTACCTTCTGCCCCACTGAAACCCCTCAAGTCTTGCCAGGGTGTTTGTGGTCATTAAAATAAAACAAAAATAGGTGAAAAAAGGAAAGCAGTTCTTTTTTTCTACCGGAGAACATTTGTTGAACTATGAATTCTCCTTTGGCACAGTAAGACACTTCAATTTATTTATATATATATATATATAAAAATTTTCTATGCAGAACTAATAAAAGAACAAATTTGAAGACTTTTTAATTAGATTTTTATTTTTTTAATATAATAAAAATGTAATGCATATGTAATGCCTATATAAAAATAATTTAAAATGTATACATTTATAAAATAAAATAATTTATATAATTTATATATATATATATATATATATATATAATTACATAATTATATAATAACATATTTAATCAATTGAATAAATATAAAATTAAAATAATTTATATAATTTATATATATATATATATAATTATATAATAACATAATTTAATAAATTGAATGTTTTTTAATTATTATATTATTTAATTATATATATATTATTTTTATGCATTAAAAGAACTAAGCTTAAGCATTATTATAAGAAAAATGTAATGTATATGTAATGTATATAAAATGTAATGTATATTAAAAAATATATAATTATTGTATGCATTAAAAATGAAATGAAAAATTTCTAAATGGAATGATGTTTAAGTGTTATTATTTAATTATTTAATCACATGCACGCACACACACACACATAAAATTTATATTAATCTGCATTGAATCTCAATTGTTTGTATGCACTGCAACCTGTTGCATATAAAATAATGTACTGGACATGAAAAAACATACTTTGCATTTTCATTTATATATAATTATTTTTCTCTGTATCCATTTATCTATCGATCCATCTAACTGAAAACATCTGTACTGTTTCTGCATATGAATTGCAACCTGTTGTGCACGAGAGGTTTACAGTGAAAGTCTATTTGCGTGTATAAATATACCGAGACACGCAGAAACATGTTTTGCGCACACGCCTCCATGTTTGTTTGTTGTGGTGGTGGGATTGTGCGCAGATCAATCTCTCCTCAGGAGCGCGTACCTGCAGCTTTGAGGTGTGTGTGGGAGAGCGGCAGGCTTTGTGTGGGCAAGCAGAGGACCAGATGGTCTATTGAGAGAGGGGAATAATGAGGCGCGCTGGATCAGCGGCAGCAGGGTGGGGCGGCTCGCTGAATGGGACTGAAGTGTGGGAAGCAGACACAGACCACAGCTCTCACACATTCCACACTGGAGAGACCTGCATCAGCCCTGCAGCTGGACACAACGACTGTTTGTGTGTGACACAGAGAGACGAGTCTTATTATGGCACCAGGGCCTTTATTCCTCTGAATGGCGAGAGGGTCTATGGTGGAATGAAGGCCAGTCATTCTTTAAACTATCAGTGTCGTCTGTCGGGATGAGTCACTGTTGAGAAATGTGAGTCAAGAAGCTGGAGGAAAAAAAAGCAAGTTTCCCTCCAAAAAACATCTGGCATGTGGTGGCCATTGATATTGTTAATGATCTGAGTATAGAGAAAATATTGCTCCAAAATATGTGAGATGAATTCAATTACAACCTTAAGCGAAACACAAAATTGATGAGACTCTAAATTCACCTTTATTCAAGTATTATTTACAAAAATAGAGCAGGATTAATTCAATTTTTTGTTATATTTATTTATTTTTTTTCATTTAATTAAATTACAATAATTATAAAAATACATATATTTATTACTCCTTTTGCTTCACAATAATTGTAAAAAATATAAAATATCTTTAAAAATAAGTTTTTCTTTTATTTTATATTTTATGTATGTGTGTGTGTGTATATATATATATATATACACTTTATACACTATATTTAATAAAAAGCATAAATATCCTTTTACTTTTACTTCACAATAATTATAAAAAAATTAAGATTTTTTTTTCCAAATAGGAATGAACTTTTCCATATTTTTATATCATGTATAATAGGCATATATACAGTATATATATATATATATATATATATATATATATATATATATACTATAATCTAAATATATAAAGGAATAATAAAATGCATAAAAATACTTGCTTTAATTACAATAATTATTATAAAAATTATATTTATTGTTCCTTTTGCTTCACAATAATTATAAAAAAGTAAAGAATATTTTTTCCCAATAGGAGTTATTCTTTTATTTAATATATATATATATATATATATATATATATATATATATATAGGATTTTCATGCTTTTCATTATTACTTTTTACAATCCAAAAATATTGATTAAAATCAAAAAATAGTGTTTTACTATGAAATGTTTTATATTATTATTAAGAAATTCCTCATTCGGACGGTCACTGTCAGGGTCGCACCTCTGCCGCAGATGTTGCTGCACATGCTCTTGCGACGATGTACAAGTGTGCGGGAGGGGCGAGTACGAGGAGCAGGTGATGTGAGAACACACACGCGTCCCGCGGCCCAGTGGTGCCTCTGATCTGAGCAGCAGGTTCAAAGGGTGTTTGCGGAGGGACAGAGGAGGGGCTCGGTCTATTGACTCGAGAACGTGTGAGCAGGAGCCAGCCTGGGTTTCCCACACTATCTGTCCATTTATTACCCAAAATTCTCTCAGGGCGGGAGGGGGGCCCGGAACAATAGAAGTGTGCCATCCTTGAGAGCACGGGATAATTGCGCTTAATTGACATTCGCAGTGAATGCATTCCGGTCAGTGTGTGTGAAGACCGAAGAAACACTTTAAAGTTTGTTAGAGACGTCGCATATAAATATGTATTTATATCTATTTTTGAAGTAAAAAAAACCCTGAAGTGTTATTTTATGACATCTAATTTACAACTTTTGTGCAAAAAAAGAAAAAAAATGCCATTAAGCCAGCTGTACAGGATCTGTCTTTGCCCGATAAGGTGTGCGACGTCTCTTGGGAAATTATCATGTGTCCACAGTCCCCATCTGCAGAAGCCTTATCAGTGAGCGCCGACGTTCCCAGGTAATAAAAGTACAGCAACCTGCCTGTGTTGTGTTCGGTGTGTGGAAGACTATTCCCTCCGTGGGAGCCCTGAGGCCAGTTAACCATGAAATAATTGATGCCTCTTCTATTGTGGAGGACGCCTCACCCACTGGCCTCAGAGTGTGGGAAAGCTAATCCTGACTGGGACTCATGGCTTTGTAATGCTAATGAGCTCCTATAAATAGAGGAGCACGACCCTCATTCCCAACACAAGCAACTCGCTCTCCTCAGAGAAGCATCTCTGCATCTGAAAGAATGGCTCCGACTTACACGACTGACTACTCCAAACTTTCCAACAAGGAGAAACACAAAGTAAGTATTTCTGACTCCGTTGTGAAGTCAAAAAAAAAAATCAAAAGGAAGCAAACGACTAACCGAACGTCTCTTTCCTCAACAGTTGAGAAAACCCGTGGTGGAAAAGATGCGCAGAGATCGCATCAACCACTGCATCGAGCAGCTCAAATCCATGCTGGAGAAGGAGTTCCACCAGCAGGACCCGAACACCAAGCTGGAGAAAGCCGACATCCTGGAGATGACAGTGGTCTTCCTGAAGCAGCAGCTGCAGCCCAAGACTTCAGCTCCGCAGAAAGCCCACTTTGACGGCTATTCCCAGTGCTGGAGGGAGACCATGAGCTTCCTGTCGGGCAACTCCAAGGTGGACGCTGTGCGTCAGCATCTGAACCACTGCCAAGAAGCCCAGAGATCCGCTGAAGACCTCGCTCGCTCGTCTCCAGCGTCCCATCAGCCCGCCAAGGTCAAGCAGGAAGCGTGTGTTCACAGAGCGCTCTGGAGACCCTGGTAGAGACGCCGAGACGAGAGACTCTCACGCTCAAACTAGATGGTGGTTTTACCGTCTGATGTTGTAGGAGATAAAAGTTTCCAGATTTCATTGCAAACGTAACGTTCAGCTGCTTCATATTGAAGCTTCGATTGTTCGATTCTTGATCAGATTTTCTGTGCAACTGATGATCAGTTTGACGCTTGCCTCGATTGTGTCTGAAGGCTCTGATGTTGTTTGGCTCTCAAACAGTGATATTGCTCAGAATCTGAGCTCTTTGTAAAGTCCTGACGGACGTTCGTTTGGGACGGCCTTTCGTGAAGGCTGTGGAAAAACAACATTTGTTCTTGTGATGGCATAAGTGAAACATTGTGGACACTGCGTGTCAAACTTTGCATTTAATAAAAGCAACTAATTACTAAAAACCCTTTGAATTCGTTCTGTGCATTTATATTGTCCAATAAACATTCACCAGAGATATTACGCTAAAAACAGGGTACAGTTCTGTTCCGCTGGGAGCAAATGGTGGGAATAGAAATATTTGCATGCATTAGATATATTTTTATTGCACACATAAGTAATTATGTAGAATAAAACAGAGTAAAATGGTTTAATCACTTCAGTATGTTCAGGTAAGTTGGAAAAAACCTGAACATTAGATTTGCAGCAAAATATTTAATCATTGCATTTCAATGAAAACAAAAAAAAAAATGTTACTTGAAATAAGGAATAATGTTAACAAAATTTCTTTATTTCAGCAAACCCATTTCTCATTTTCATTTAGCTTAACTTATTTTTAGTATTTCAAGCATTAATAAAAACTATGAATAAAAAAAAACCTAAAACTTTAAGTATTAAAATGACAACAGATCTAATTAAAAAAAAATATATATATATATATAATTTCACTGATAATAAAATATTTTTTTATGAAATTGTACACTCTGGTATGGTAAGAATTAATATTAAATAACTGAGTGCAAATATTGGCAACAATATTTTGAGTCGCTTCTTTAATAATTGCATTTCATTAAAAAAACAAAAAACACATGTTACTTGAAATAAGCAATAATGTTAACAAAACTTTTTTATTTCAGCTAACCCATTTCTCATTTTCATTTAGATGAACTTATTTTAGTATATCAAACATTAATAAAAACTACGAACAAAAAAATACTAAAACTTTAAGTATTAAAATGAAAATAGATCTAATTCAATATATATATATATATATATATATATATTTTTTTAATTAGATCTGTTTTCATTTTAATACTTTCTGCATTTTAATATATATATATATATATAAGAATTAATATTAAATAACTGAGTGCAAATACTGGCAACAATATTTTGAGTCGCTTCTCTCAATTTAAGCAAGCTCAAAAGATTTTTTTCAATTGTGCAAGACTGATTCATTTCTTTAATGTTTTAACATAACATTATTGTGTCATTAAAATATTCTAGGGTACAGGGTATCCTCCAAACACGGTTTCATCACCTATAAACTGGAGTTCGGACTGATGACACACAGACATGTTCCATTTACAATCCTTTGTCTGTGTGGGTCTGAAGCATCTGACGCTTTCCCACACCCATGGGCCAATCACGACGCTGCCTGTAACACTTGATAACATCAGCAGCTTGGACCTGAAGAGCACAAGAGGAGGAGGAGGAGGAGGAGGAGGAGGAGGGCGATCCCGAAAGCCATTGTTTGCGTCTGTACGTGTGTGTGTTCACTTGAGGTGTGCCGTCTCCTGATTACACCGCCTGACACCCTCAGAAACCAAAGGCTTCCCGCTCCTGTGAACTCAACGGTGGCACATGGCCGTCCTGACGTCTACTGTATTTGCTTTACAGCCCCAAATGCGTCTCACCTTCAGAGCATGCGGTGAGAAGAGTGTGTCGGCACCCATCCATCTCAGTGAATAACTCTGTTCTGAACTTATTTGGTTAATAATAGAAGTAATAATTTGTTTGTAAATAATATTATGATTATTAAACCATGTGTAATTGTACAATTTCATCAAGTAAATCACATCAACAGTTTATAACTGTAATATTTTATACAATTTAATTGTATTAAATTATCTATATATATATATATATGTATACTGTAAAAAATTACTTTCATGATTTGTTATCACATTTTTTCTTTTGTCAAATCAACTTTAATAATTAATATGGTTCAGATAACATAATATCTTCAGTTTCTGTTGATTAAACCAATCGCTTTCATTGGAGTTACTCAAATTTTTTATTCCACTTCATTTTTTTCGGCAACCAGGTAACTTACTTTTTTAAGTTAAAACACTTAATATATAAATATATAAATATATATATACTTCAGAAACTTTATTTTCTACAATTGTGGCTTCAGAAGAGTTAACATACACTGTAATGAATTACTGTAAAAAATTACAGCATTATTTTACAGCCGTGGCTGTTTTTTAATAATACAGCATAGTCCTGTAAACTGCAATGCATTCTGGGGTCACGTGTTGGTTTGACTCAAATTTACAGAATATTGCTGTAAATTGACCCTTTGTAATTTAAAAAAAAATACAGTTATTTACTGTAATCAGAGAATACAGGGAAATTCTGTAAATTCAATTACAGTAACACTACTGTAAATTTTACAGTAACTGGCTGGCAACCCTGCTGCCAGTATTATACTGTAAAATTTACAGTAATTTTTTTAACAGTGTACTAAAAACTAAGACAAACATTTAAAAAAAACATGAATTAAAAAATACAAGATATATACAATGACATGTTAGCTATGCATTTAATATTCCAGCTAAAGTATATAATTTAAATAAAATCCTTTACTGTACACACACACACACACACGTTATAATCGCATTTAATTTACATCCAAAAGATTTTATTTAAATTAAATAACCTGTCATGGTTCTATATTTCTTTTATTTTTTGAATTCATGTTTTTTTAGTTATATATTGTTTTTAATGTTTGTCTTGTTTTTAGTCCGTCAATTGATCTGAAGCCACAATTGTAGAAAAATAAAGTTTCGGAAGTATGCAGAACTTTAAATCTCACATGACCTGTAACGATACATCACTTCAAGTTTGCAACAAGTAGATTCAACAAGTGAACGGCTGTTTCCCAGGGGGATCCGATTTGAATTAGGGGCAATAGAAAGGGAAGGGTCAGGATTCACACCACCATACCTAATGGATGATTTAGTATGGCACACTTCCTTAATGTCGGATCTGAAACGGGAGCCAGAGTCGAGGGTGTGGGAAATCCTGGGAGAAGCCGGCCCCACACATGATGGGAGACGCGCCCCCCCTCCTCCTCCACAGCCACACCAGCTGTCTGACGAAACCAGAGCTGACAGCACACAGCGCCTATTATCAAGGGTTTCAAAGTACAAACATGAACACTGAGCCCCTGCGTTCTTTCTCACACACTGAACTAACTAATGCACGGCCAGGGCTGGGTGGGTTACTTTTAAAATGTATTTCTCTACAGATTACAAAATACATGCTTTAAAAAGTCATTTGTAACGTATTTCGTTACATTACTCAAGTTTAGTCACTTCATCTGAATACTTTAGAATACTTTGGAAAACTAATAAGTGTGGAACAAACACAAAACAGGTCATTGCAAGTTTTTCACAATTGCGTGATATGAAGTTGCAATTGTGAGTTATGAAGTCAGAATTATGAGATATAAACTTGCAATATTGAGAAAAATCAGAATTATGAGATATAAACTCACAATATTGAGAAAAGTCAGAATTATGAGATATAAACTCACAATATTGAGAAAAGTCAAAATGATGAGATATAAACTCACAATATTGAGAAAATATTACTAAATATAAATTAATCTAAATGAAAATGAGAAATGGGTTAGCTGAAATAAAATGCTATTTTTTTTATTAACATTATTCCTTATTTCAAGTAACATTTGTTTTTTTTTTGTTTTCATTGAAATGCAATGATTAAATATTTTGCTGCAAATCTAATGTTCAGGTTTTTTCCAACTTACCTGAACATACTGAAGTGATTAAACCATTTTACTCTGTTTTATTCTACATAATTACTTATGTGTGCAATAAAAATATATCTAATGCATGCAAATATTTCTATTCCCACCATTTGCTCCCAGCGGAACAGAACTGTACCCTGTTTTTAGCGTAATATCTCTGGTGAATGTTTATTGGACAATATAAATGCACAGAACGAATTCAAAGGGTTTTTAGTAATTAGTTGCTTTTATTAAATGCAAAGTTTGACACGCAGTGTCCACAATGTTTCACTTATGCCATCACAAGAACAAATGTTGTTTTTCCACAGCCTTCACGAAAGGCCGTCCCAAACGAACGTCCGTCAGGACTTTACAAAGAGCTCAGATTCTGAGCAATATCACTGTTTGAGAGCCAAACAACATCAGAGCCTTCAGACACAATCGAGGCAAGCGTCAAACTGATCATCAGTTGCACAGAAAATCTGATCAAGAATCGAACAATCGAAGCTTCAATATGAAGCAGCTGAACGTTACGTTTGCAATGAAATCTGGAAACTTTTATCTCCTACAACATCAGACGGTAAAACCACCATCTAGTTTGAGCGTGAGAGTCTCTCGTCTCGGCGTCTCTACCAGGGTCTCCAGAGCGCTCTGTGAACACACGCTTCCTGCTTGACCTTGGCGGGCTGATGGGACGCTGGAGACGAGCGAGCGAGGTCTTCAGCGGATCTCTGGGCTTCTTGGCAGTGGTTCAGATGCTGACGCACAGCGTCCACCTTGGAGTTGCCCGACAGGAAGCTCATGGTCTCCCTCCAGCACTGGGAATAGCCGTCAAAGTGGGCTTTCTGCGGAGCTGAAGTCTTGGGCTGCAGCTGCTGCTTCAGGAAGACCACCGTCATCTCCAGGATGTCGGCTTTCTCCAGCTTGGTGTTCGGGTCCTGCTGGTGGAACTCCTTCTCCAGCATGGATTTGAGCTGCTCGATGCAGTGGTTGATGCGATCTCTGCGCATCTTTTCCACCACGGGTTTTCTCAACTGTTGAGGAAAGAGACGTTCGGTTAGTCGTTTGCTTCCTTTTGATTTTTTTTTTTGACTTCACAACGGAGTCAGAAATACTTACTTTGTGTTTCTCCTTGTTGGAAAGTTTGGAGTAGTCAGTCGTGTAAGTCGGAGCCATTCTTTCAGATGCAGAGATGCTTCTCTGAGGAGAGCGAGTTGCTTGTGTTGGGAATGAGGGTCGTGCTCCTCTATTTATAGGAGCTCATTAGCATTACAAAGCCATGAGTCCCAGTCAGGATTAGCTTTCCCACACTCTGAGGCCAGTGGGTGAGGCGTCCTCCACAAATCAAATCAAACATCGGCTGTACAAATCCCACAGGACTTACATTTACCTTATCTGGTTCCAATTAATCAATCATCTAAATGCTCTAAATATGTGATTAAATGGCTTGTTTTGCTTGATGCAAACATTATTTTGACTACAACAAAATCCATTGCTGGTACTAAATTCTAAAATTTTGTATATAGTCAAATTATTTTTTAAGCTTCTGTAAAAATTTAATAAAATAGTAATAATATCTGTATTAATAATCATGTGAGTTCCCTGATTTCTACCTGGAAGTCCATTCTGTTTAAGTCAAATTAGAGTGAATTAATCAAATAAAATGACTGGTAAACATTGAATGTAACTCACGCACGTGCAGATGACACAGATCGGGGAAGTCCGTTTTCACTGCGATGATCAAAGTCTCTGTCCGAAGCGTGTCGGACTCGTTTTTATTGCCTCACACCGATTTGTTGGTCTTGTCAACACCGCCGGACTTCTGAGCAGGTGTCAGGCACACTTTTAGTGGCTCGTGACAGTGTTTTCCCACAGCGGGAGAGGAAGGAAACTCACCTTCGGGAAGCTCGTAGCTCGTGCTCCTCTCTGATTGGCTGAGAGTGGGAAAGCAAGGGAAGCGCGTGAAATAACTTTTTCTTTTTTTTTTCAACTTTCATAAAAACATACAATGACATTTAACATAAGAAAGAAAATAAAAAAAACCGTATTAAATTCTGCAAATTATTTTTTTTTCAATATAAATGATGTTTTTATAAATAAGGGTGTGATAGACATTGCTTTATGGATATGAAACTTCCCAAGAAGAATAATAAACTTTAATGTATTATCAATTATATCAATGCCAGTTTTACAGTCCAAGAAGATAGATTCATTTTAACTATTTTGTAGAAAGTATCGAAAAACATAATTTAAACATGTTTCTTCTGAGTGTTTACAATTGCAAAATAAATGTGTGAGAGTTTCAGGTTCAAGATTACAAAAAGAACATTGTGGTGAGATGTCTTCTTTATTATTATTATTATTATTATTATTTCTCTTTATTTGACATGGACATCACAGTTACATTGGACAGACCAGTGTTTTTGCACATATACTAATTTTCAACACAAGTCCGCAGGAGGCTTTATAGGAGAAAAACAACAATACCAATAATAAACATAATAATAACAGTGTTAATAATGTCAATAATAATACAACACTAATAATACAGAAAGAGAAAAAAAATTACATTTCAAGAATAAATAAATAAAATAGACATTCAAAATTATTTTCACACATAAGCTGTAAAGCAAAGGCAACAAGAACACAAAAGTAATTAAGTATAAAGGATTTTTCATGTGAACACTGTTGTTTAAACTTGTTAAGAATAGCCTTACATGGATAATACCAAGTATTTTAAAAGTAATTTCCTTGACCTTATTTGGAAATAAGAACTTATTACAAGTACTGACCACATTTTTTTCAATTGATAGTACAGAAAAGATTTTTTCCATTTCAAAAGTGCTGTTGCGTGTGAAATAATCCGGCGAACCGCTGCACTTCACGTGAAAATGAAGAGGAGACTTTTTTTCACAATTTGCTTTTTAAATATATATACGTATTATGGCACCTGTCAGTCAAAATCAAGAACATTATGTCATGAGAACAACAAAGTAAGTGCATCACCTGTCAAATCTACATCTTATTTTAACTGAAATTTACTGTAAAACTTACGGTTTTCCTCTTACTTCTACGCAGTTTCGAAAGATCCTTGTTGAAAAGATGCGAAGAAACAGAATCAACCTTAGTATCGTACATCTGAGAGAGTTATTTCACCAAACTATGCAGCAGTTTGTTAGACTCGATTGATTTTTTTTCTGCAAACAGTTTGATTGACAGGCGATCTGACCAATCATAACCCACCATTTTGTCCGACAAAGCAGTCGGGGGAGTTAGTAGATTAACGTTGGTGGACGTCTTGAAACAACATTCCTTCTGATGTTCATTCATGTTTATTTGATGCTATAAATGAACTAGTATGAAGAGATGATCGAGGAGCGACACATTAAACACACACTAGACGCTATTTATTGATTAAACTTCTTTAAAAAATTACAATTTATTAAATACGAAACCATTTCATACGTTGTCAGTGTCCTCTTTGCTCCAGGATGTATTTTTCACTGCATGAGAACATGATGTGTGGCATGAGAGCGGGCATAGCAACAGTAACTAAAGGGGGCGGGGCTTTGCGAAGGGTCAATGTCACTCCACGCAGATCTGACGCAAGTCGATCAGACGATTCTACACGCAAAGGACCAATCAGATGCACGTTATGTTCTGCACAGATCACCAAATCGATCATCGTCAAGAGTGCCATTATGGAGAACAATTCATTTAGAGCTTTATTAGAGACGAAACGTTTGTTTTTAGATGTATTCACTTGCTTTTTAATGCAACAATTGCATGCTCTTTTGGGTTTGATCTAGTTTTGAGAATTGCCTACAGTGTAAGACAAGCATTACATAATGAGAAAATACTATAATTTGAGTTTTAGTCTCAATCAATGCCGTGTTGTTGTTGTTTCATCCCATTCTTTGCATTTAAACTATTCAGTGCTCATAAACCAGTGAAACACAAAAAAATGATTGAAGAGCATTTTGATTTATATTAGATATCTGAGAGAGGAATGTTCATGCAATGTCAAATACATAAGTATTGATACAATACAACTTCACAAATTTTCATCACAATACATGAAAGGAATGGGTGCATTATCAAACTTGTTCCAAAAAGGAACTGTTTACAACATGAATTAACGAGATTTGTCCAAACATTCTCAAAAAAATGAGAAATAACAGACTCATTATGAGGCTAAAATTAAATCTGGCTTCAATGTGAAGCACATAAAGTAATACAACCCATCAAAATAAATGGGAAATGTAATTCTTTCTATGAACAGAAATGTTTTTAAACTGATTCATGTTAAAAATCACATTCGAAATTGAATGAATGTCTTGCACATTATACATCCAAGAGCTAATGTATTCACTAATGTATCATAACGCACTTTACAATACAATTTTTTTTCCAAAAAGGAAAGAATTTTATAAACCCTTTTTCTCCAAAAGAGAAGTCAGTCCACAGAGTCGAGTGTAGACGTTCAGGATGTGCTGCTGAGGCTCTACCGAGGCCTCCAGATGGCGCTCTTGTTGACTCTCTTTGCTGAAGGTGTTCTGGTCTGGACACTTTCCCTCCTGTTCTGGTCACATGATGTCTGGAAGAGCTTCAGCAGTCTCGTCTCATCTTTGGTGCAGCATCTCACGCACACACCTGGAGAAGCCTCGATTGACGGCGTGCGAACTGGAAGTTGTGCGTCATCGTCTCCAGGACATCCGCTCTCTCCAGCTCGGAGTCAGGCTGCTGCTGCTTGAGGAACTCTGGAGCCAGAAGACGCTCCAGCTGCTCCATCTTCTCCACTGTCGGCTGCAAACGAAGACGGAGAAGCATCAGGAAAGTGTCCTTCAAACGCAGAAGAGCCGTGAAAGCTGCTGCAGGAAGTAGGATCGTGTGAATGTACCTTGTTGTTGAGAGGGAGACGCTCCTTTGAGATGATTGTAGGTGTCATGTCTGGATCTCTGTGCTGTAGATCTCTCTGTGCAGAGCGAGTCTGATTTGCAGCGGCTGCAGCTCCTCTATTTATACTCCCAAATCTCCATATGAATGTGTGAGGCTTGAGCTTGTTGGAGTTTCTCACAGTTTGGAGCCAATGGAAGAGCTGGAACGGACAATGAGGGACGTGGGCCGCCACATGCTCCATGATCCTCTATCAGGAGCTCAAAGCCCGTGTCTCCGGGGAGAATCTGGGAAAGCGTTGACCTGTGTGGCACTTCATGAACACTCACCCATCATAACCAAAACACGTGCCGAGATTTCACTATGGCACATGTTATTAACCATAAAAATGTGCAATACACACTGATTTTTTTTAAAGTAATTTAGTCATAATATACTTTTTAATTTGATTGTTCATTATTAAATTCGTGAATAAAATCAGTTTGGAATCAGTCGAAATGATGCAGTATTTTAGCTCGATGTAACAGGATGCTCTGGTGAACTCTGAGGTTGTACCTGTTCTCAGGCTTGTGTTTCACACACACACACACACACACACAGCTGTCTCACGACATAATGTGGCCCCCGATCACACGCCCCGACGCTCCCGGAGCTGGTGGGAGCCGCAGAGACACACGGCTTCCCACACTTCTGCATTCATCGCATTAAATCACTCGCACAATAGAAGTGTGTCTGTTCCCACAGGGCTTAATGAACACTATTACATTTTTGTTTTGATTACATATTTACTGTGAACATTTCAGAAATGCATTGTGTGTGTGTGTGTGAGTAAAGTGTCTGGAGAAGCACTACTTCTTGTTTTTTATGCATTTTCTTAAGTGCGAGGGAATATTGACTTACAGAAGACTTAGAATATTTAAAACACATTTAAGTCTATGAATCATCATTGCTACATAATTATTTGTTTATGAATGTGTTTTAGTGATCTGTGAAATGCCTTTTATTATTATTATTATTATCATATCAGCATGGATTAAAAATGAAAATACTTACTTTGGTCAAAACATTTGACACCCTTACTTCTGAATCATACTCATACACAGGTTGGGTGGGTTACTTTTAAAATGTATTTCACTACAGATTACAAAATACATGCTTTAAAAAGTCATTTGTATCGTATTTCGTTACATTACTCAAGTTTAGTAACTTCATCTAAATACTTTGGAATACTAATAAGTGTGGAACAAACACAAAAAAGGTCATTGCAAGTTTTTATCTCACAATTATTACTTTTTTCCTCAGAATTATGAGATATAAAGTTGCAATTCCGAGTTATGAAGTCTGAATTATGAGATATAAACTCACAATATTGAGAAAAGTCCGAATTATGAGATATAAACTCGCAATATTGAGAAAAGTCAGAATTATGAGATATAAACTCACAATATTGAGAAAAGTCAGAATTATGAGATATAAACTCACAATATTGAGAAAAGTCCGAATTATGAGATATAAACTCACAATATTGAGAAAAGTCAGAATTATGAGATATAAACTCACAATATTGAGAAAAGTCAGAATTATGAGATATAAACTCACAATATTGAGAAAAGTCCGAATTATGAGATATAAACTCACAATATTGAGAAAAGTCAGAATTATGAGATATAAACTCGCATACTAAATTCACAATTGCAGGAAAGAAAGTCAGTATTGCAAGTTTAAATCTCCCAATTCTGACTTTATAACTTGCAATTGTGAATTTAAATCTCGCAATTCTGAGCAAAAGAAGTCAGAATTGTGAAATGCAAACTCATAATTGTGAGGAGAAAAAAACAAATTGTGAGAAAAAAAGTCGCAGTGACGAGTGAATTATAAAATGACTCACAAAACATGAAAACAGTGGAAAACATGAAACTGAACTCGTCTTTTTCAGACGGTCAGAGTCAGAGAATCACCAATCGCTGTTTAAATGACATTAAAACTCAAAGTAATCACTTTGGTAATCTAAAACACTTTTCAGATGGAACTGTAATCTGATTACCACCCATTTAAAATGAAATACAGTGACTCAAATGTTGTATTTTAAATACGTCACTAAGTTACTTGTATTTTGTTACTCCCCAACCCTGATCATATACAGTAAATGTTTTCCACAAATCCCCGTTGCTTAATCTGAGTGTGAGAACATCAAACTCCGGAGTCCTCATGCCCTCAATTATTCTCCCACGGCTGATCCTCCAGATGGCACTAGAGAAAAAAAAAGATCCCACCTGTCCACTAAAGAGCTCAATTAAAAACAATTATGACAAGCCTATTGTTCCATTTCCCTCTGCTCTCTGATTGGCTGGCTGCGGATATTCTTCGGTATAAAAGCGGGCTAGATCCAGACTCTTGCGTGGCATTTGGTTCTGCTACTGAAGAAGCGATCTCAGAGGAAAGAGCTTCAGATATTTCATCTGAATCAGCGTCAAACATGCCTGCCTACATGGACGTCAGCCCTCAAGACAACCCTCACTATGCCAGGTAAAAAAAAGGGGACAGAAACACTTGAAATGGTGTCATTTCACCGCTCTGTTCATTTGATCTCACTCAAAGATGCTCTCTTTTGGATTGCAGGTGCAAACTGTCCAGCTTGGAGAGAAGATATCTTCAGTCTCTTTCTTTTCCTGCTCCTTTTCGCTCTTCGCTCGAGCCTCAACAACCTGTTTCAAACGCTCCTGTTTCTTTCGTCTCTCCTCCTCGATCTCTTTCTTTCGTTCGTTCTCTTGTTCAATCTTGTTCAAGGCATCCCACGTCTGTCGGGAAACGGAAAGTGGAGAAACCGAAATCTTCTCTGGAAGACCACCTCCATCACGGCGTTCCTGCATGTGACCTCTTGGAGAAGAGCGTGTCTTTCTTCCGCTCGAAAAAGGCCTTCATCTTCTCCAGCGGCTTCTCCAGGTGTTCTCGAGAACTTCTGCGTCTTTCCCCCACTCCGGATCAGGACGTGACGCCGTTGTTCCGAAGAGATTTTTCGCAGAGTGCACATGAAGAGGTTCGAGCACTTGATCTGATCTAATGTGTTCGTTCTCTCTGAACTTTTTTTCCCCGCCTAAATGACTGATAAAGCCATTGCAGACAAAAATATCATCAAGATTGTGATGCACATGTACAGTTTGTGCCTTTAGATATAAAATGCTTTTACTGTTCTTTGAGAACCATTTGACTATGCTCTCTTTTGGAGAACATTATTTCATTGTTAAAGATACAGTGTATCATTTGATTGCATTTGTGATTGTTTTTAATCAGTTGTGTAAAGCTCTCATGTTTATATAAAATGATTTGTTGCATCAATGTCATCCTGTTATTTATTTGAACCCTTATGTGCTGTTCGGGATGTTTTCATCCACTATGGGGAATTTTTGAGTCTTAATTTGGCCGTAACTTTCTCCGTGTTTCAGCAAATGGAATGATTTTTGGTGACAAATCTTATTTTGGGAAAATGCTTTGAAAATTTTCAAAAATTCAACAGTCTCTGTGGGCAAATTCTCAACCCTTTCGTTAACTGCTTTAAAAATGTATCTTTTTTTGCTTGAATCTATTAATCAACCTCAGTTCTGATCAAAACTACTAAATTATAAAAAAAAAAAAAAAATCAGGATTTTAACTCTTTAATTGCCAAATTCATAAAAGATGTCACTGATTTGGGAAAAAACGTGTCAAAGATTAGAAACAACACTGGCTTTGATGCATTGTTAGTTTTTATGCAGCATCAGATTTTAACGTTTTAAAGAGTTAAAATTCTGATTTTTAAAAAAAAAAAAATTTAGTAGTTCTGATCAGGACTGAGGTTGATTAATAGATTTAAGCAAAAAAAATTGAAAAAAATATTTGTGATACAATTTTAAAGCAGTTAAAATCGTGGCTGAAAACATAACGAAAGGGTCGTGAATTTGAACAATGCACAAGGGTTAATTTTATACTCCTTTATCCAGTGCTGAACCAGACACATGTTAATCTGACTGGGGGCAAATAGACCGAACCACGTGAGATGTCAAAAAGAGATGATGCCGCCGCTGCACATGCGCACATCAATACTCCGTCATTTAATATTTATTTAATTTAATAACTGTATTATAAGGGTAGGTTTGGGGGGGGGTGTAGATTTTAATAAAACTCGGAGGCGGAAGTATCAAAACTTCTCCTCTCCACTCATCCTACCACCTGCCCTCTAGACCCCATCCCCTCACACCTTCTACAAGCCATCTCTCCCACTCTCTTACCAGCACTTACACACATTATTAACTCGTCTCTCCACACAGGCACTTTTCCTACCACATTCAAGCAGGCTCGAGTAACCCCACTGCTTAAAAAACCCACGCTAAACACATCACTCATGGACAACTACAGACCTGTCTCTCTCCTACCATTCATATCAAAAACACTTGAACGAGTTGTTTTCAACCAGGTGTCATCCTTCCTCACACAGAACAACCATCTGGATGTCAACCAATCTGGTTTCAAGAGCGGGCATTCCACAGAGACTGCGCTACTGTCCGTCACGGAATCCCTGCGAATTGCAAAGGCTGGTTCCAAATCATCTGTTCTCATTCTGCTGGATCTATCTGCTGCCTTCGACACCGTAAACCATCAAATTCTTCTGTCCACCCTCTCGTCACTGGGTATCTCAGGTTCTGCACTTCAGTGGTTTGAGTCCTATCTCACAGGTAGGTCTTTCAGAGTTGCCTGGGGAGGGGAGGTATCCAAACCTCATGAACTGATCACTGGGGTCCCTCAGGGTTCAGTTCTTGGTCCCCTCCTATTCTCCATTTATACTACATCACTGGGTCCCATCATACAGGCTCATGGTTTCTCCTACCACTGCTATGCTGATGACACACAACTCTACCTGTCCTTCCAGCCAGATGATTCCACAGTAGCTGCACGGATCTCAAGCTGTCTGGCGGATATCTCCACCTGGATGGAAAAACACCACCTGCAGCTCAACCTGGCAAAGACTGAGCTTTTAGTCTTCCCTGCCACTCCTACCCTACAACACGACATCAACATACAGCTTGGTACAACCACCATCACCCCATCTAAGTCGGCCAGAAATCTTGGAGTTATCTTCGATGACCAACTGACCTTCAGAGACCACATCTCAAAGACGGCGCGGTCATGCAGATTTGCACTTCGCAACATCAGGAAAATCCGTCCCTTCCTGACTGAGCACGCAACACAACTGCTGGTCCAGGCCCTGGTCATTTCAAGGCTTGATTACTGCAATGCTCTTCTGGCTGGTCTGCCGTCAAGTGCAATCAAACCTCTTCAAATGATCCAGAACGCTGCTGCACGTCTTGTCTTCAACGAGCCTAAGAGAGCCCATGTCACGCCCCTCTTCATCTCTCTGCACTGGCTACCCCTCGCTGCTCGCATCAAGTTCAAAGCGCTGATGCTTGCTTACAGATCCACCACAGGCTCTGCACCGTCCTACCTCCACACACTGCTACAACGCTACGTCCCCACCAGAAGCCTGCGATCACTAGAGGAGCGAAGGCTTGTGGTACCGTCACAGAGAGGCACAAAATCCCTCTCCAGATCATTCTCCTTCACTGCTCCCTACTGGTGGAATGATCTCCCTACTTTCATCAGGAACGCAGAATCCCTGGCAATATTCAAGAGACAGCTGAAAACTCATCTCTTCCGTGAACACTTGATCCCCTCATAAAAAAAAAAATAAAATAAAAAAAATAAATAAAAAAAAACCTTTCCTTCCCTTTTCCCTTCCTACTCTAGCTTATGGTACTGAGCAATGTATGAAACTTGTATTGTGAGCCCTTCCTGTGTTATTTGCCAATTCATGAAGAATCGCTTGTTTGTTTTCCTCACTTGTAAGTCGCTTTGGATAAAAGCGTCTGCTAAATGACTAAATGTAAAATGTAAATGTATAAAACACAATTTTGATAAATAGCACATTTAATTTACTGTTATTTATCCAAAGATTCTGCATCCCATCTAGACACAATCGTCACTGGTACTGATCTTATACTTCACTTTTCTTGCTTTTTAAGCTTCACTATCTCCACCTAGTGATAAGGGATGGGATCGAATAACAACTACAAGGCCACAGTCATGTTTGTTTTCGTCATTTTTTAAAAAATATTTTAACTATGAAACTCTACAGTACATTTATGGAAGAGAAAGGTTTGGGTGTGGGTAAGTTTTTAGCTATAATTGCATGAGTTTGTATTAATTTGATAGTATTTATTTTGTTTTACTACTAGCTTGTTTCATACTTCAATCTTAAACACACATTTCATTCATAAAACATAAAATAATTTACTTTTAAAGATTGTTTTAGTCAATGATGTCCACGATTGTTTATTCGGGGAAGGCGTCACTTGAAGTACGTTGTAGTACTGCGGGATGCAGAAAGTCCCTTCTCAAATTTTTGGGTAGAAAGGGCCGGTCACACTACTTTTCCTTCCATTAAATTAAATTCAAACGCGTGCGAATGCGCGAGAACGGAAACGCAAGCTCCCGCGAAAAATCAATGAATTATTTAGAGTTTACATAGACGGCATCCAGTTTACAACACGTTTGGTCTTCAATAGTTGAGGGATGAGAATAATATGTCATCTTGTTTTGCACTAGATATTGTGTGCATTCGATTTCGATTATGAATATTATTTTTTACGTAATAAAGCAGGCTCATTTGGGATGTATAGGAAAAAGATGGAAAAAGTCACACAATTCAATATATGCAAATACTTGTTTGTTTATATAGATGCCTATATAATTATTTTAATTGTTAATCTGGCTGCTACTTTATACCTAGACATAACAAAATGTAATGTTTCATATTATTCATCCATCCAAACACACACACAATAAGCTGACATAAACGTTTTAGGTGAGTCAAACTGTTTCATGGTTGAAAAAGTCAGCTAACTAATGATTATCAGAGTGAAACGCCCCGAGGACGTGACGGACAGGTGTGTGAGAGGATGAACCGCTGATAAAGAGGACACACTTCTATTGTTCAGAGTGTGGGAAAACACCAGTGATGAGCTGCTGAATGATTTGATGGACACATGCAGAAGCCTTTAGGGTTTTATTTGCAAAATAGCTTCTCAAATGTAAGGTTGGCTTAATAAATTTTTTATTTGTGATGTGCATCTGGTCAAGGCAGTCAAGACATTAAGCCAAATGCAATGCAGACATGCTTAAGTAATGGTGATAATTAGCTTTTATATATATATATATATATACAGGGTTGGGGAGTAACGAAATACAAGTAACTTAGTTATGTAATTAAAATACAAAATTTGAGTGACTGTGTTTCATTTTAAATGGGTGGTAATCAGATTACAGTTCCATCTGAAAAGTGTTTTAGATTACCAAAGTGATTACTTTGAGTTTTAATGTCATTTAAACAGCGATTGGTGATTCTCTGACTCTGACCGTCTGAAAAAGACGAGTTCAGTTTCATGTTTTCCACTGTTTTCATGTTTTGTGAGTCATTGTATAATTCACTCGTCACTGTGACTTTTCCCTCACAATTTCTTTTTTTCTCCTCACAATTGTGAGTTTGTGTTTCACAATTCTGACTTCTTTTTCTCAGAATTGCGAGATTTAAACTCACAATTGCAAGTTATAAAGTCAGAATTGGGAGATATAAACTTGTAATACTGACTTTCTTTCCTTCAATTGTGAATTTAGTATGTGAGTTTATATCTCATAATTCTGACTTTTCTCAATATTGTGAGTTTATATCTCATAATTCTGACTTTTCTCAATATTGTGAGTTTATATCTCATAATTCTGACTGTTCTCAATATTGTGAGTTTATATCTCATAATTCTGACTTTTCTCAATATTGTGAGTTTATATCTCATAATTCTGACTGTTCTCAATATTGTGAGTTTATATCTCATAATTCTGACTGTTCTCAATATTGTGAGTTTATATCTCATAATTCTGACTTTATAACTCACAATTGCAACTTTATATCACACAATTCTGAGATAAAAACTCACAATGACCTGTTTTGTGTTTGTTCCACACTTATTAGTTTTCCAAAGTATTCTAAAGTATTTAGATTAAGTTACTAAACTTGAGTAATGTGACGAAATACGATACAAATGACTTCTTAAAGCATGTATTTTGTAATCTGTAGTGAAATACATTTTAAAAGTAACCCACCCAGCCCTGAATATATATATGTATATATTTATAAATATATAAGTTCTCCTGTATTCCCCATATTTTACCAGTTTATGCAATGGCATTACATTTAAATTTGAGTCTTTTTTGCATCATCCAGATGGTTGGTGACGTCAGGAAGTGCTCAGCGTCACTAATGCTCCATTCAGGACTCTGGATGCTTTTGTGCTCCATTGATGTGAAGACAGAGAGTCAGTGTGGGAACCTCACATGAGATCTACTCACACTGACCAGCACAAACACACACATCTGCTTCATCTGGAGTCCGTCCTGAGGCTGTGACGTCACTGCAGGAATCACAATCCTGAAGATCATATCAATTATAATATGATTTATGAATCCGAAAATTTTAACTGCTGTTCACACCAACTTCATGCTGATTTTTTTAAACAGCTTAATTTTGAGCGCAACCGCATCTGCAAATCCAGTCCAATGCTCGATTAAAACAAGAAAACTGCTTAACTAATTACAACAATAATGACCCCTCCACCTGCTCCCCAGAGACACGGGCTTTGAGCTCCTGATTATGGAGCATGTGGCGTCCACGTCCCTCATTGTCCGTTCCAGCTCTTCCATTGGTTCCAAACTGTGAGAAACTCCAACAAGCTCAAGCCTCACACATTCATATGGAGATTTGGGAGTATAAATAGAGGAGCTGCAGCCGCTGCAAATCAGACTCGCTCTGCACAGAGAGATCTACAGCACAGAGATCCAGACATGACACCTACAATCATCTCAAAGGAGCGTCTCCCTCTCAACAACAAGGTACATTCACACGATCCTACTTCCTGCAGCAGCTTTCACGGCTCTTCTGCGTTTGAAGGCCACTTTCCTGATGCTTCTCCGTCTTCGTTTGCAGCCAACAGTGGAGAAGATGGAGCAGCTGGAGCGTCTTCTGGCTCCAGAGTTCCTCAAGCAGCAGCAGCCTGATGTCCTGGAAAGGATGGTGTTTTCCTGAGAAACCAGCTGAAGCATCTCCAGAAACACTTCCAGTTCCTCCGTCCATCAGCTGCATCAGCAAAGGCATTGATTTATCCTGTAGCGCCCTCTGGAGGAAGCCAAGTCTATATTAGACAGCACATTTTGGTTCTTTCTGATATGCAAAGACTGAATCTGAGTCAGATTTATCATGCACATCTATGTTAGATATCTTTATCAGTATTGATATGATTTTATGAAGCCAGTCTTGCTGGAAATGTATTGTTGAATACAGTCCTTCTATGAAGGCAAATGAGATGTTAAATCTTTGCTTCATGTGAAGTACAAACATCCCATATTGGGAACTTGAACATTTTATCAGTATGATAAACAGCTGTTGTCCTCATAGGACATCATAGAATCACATATAAAGGTGGTTCAGGGTTTTTTCTGGCATATAAAAAGCAACTTCTGTTGAGTGTGACACCTGTGGATGTACATGTTCGGATACATTTTCCTTCAGTGGGATATCGTATCTGTTATGTAGCTTGACATTTAAGCGCTAACAGTTTCTGACGTGCTTTAAAATGACCCCTCATGTGGAGGAATGATGACTTTTGATCACATGACTTTTGTAAAGTTTATTAGTGTTTGTTGTGACTTCCAATATGCGTTTAATGTGTTTTGGAGATCTCTTCGTGCGAATGCCGTGATATGTTAACACCCGTTTATTTTCATTCACGATGACATCAACGCATCAAAATACAAAATAAAATAAAAAAAAGTCAAATCTACTTTTTGCTGTTGCATTGTGTTCTGTGTTCAGAATAATATAAGATTTAAATATATATATATAAAAGTACCACTTAATTTTATATGTACAGCAAGAAGTGAAAATCTTTAATCTTTAGTTTTAATTACATTTTCAGATTATGTTCTCTTGCACAGACATTTTGTGCATATTCTCATCAAAACATCTTTAAATTTACAAAAGGTCAGGAGAGATGCTCGAATTACTTAAATCTTAAATTAGATCCCTCTAGAATATGCCAATTAAGCATTTAATTCTACTTGTAGAAGTAGAAGACAAATATATCTTTGTTATTGCTCAAATTTTAATAATAATAATAATAAATCATCAAATGAAACTGCAAACAACCTGACGTTTTAATTTCATATATTTATTCTTGGTAAATATGGATTATGTTTTCTTGAAATTATAAGAGAGAAAGGTATGAAAGGTATGTATGAGAAAGATATGAGTATCCGATTCCTACCAGTAATTGATTACTGGTTACCATTGCCACCATTACTGATTACCTGATTATCACCATTACCCCCATCAAAGTCAGCCAGAAATCTGGAGTTATATTCGATGACCAACTGACCTTCAGAGACCACATCTCAAAGACAGCGCGGTCATGCAGATTTGCACTTCGCAACATCAGGAAAATCCGTCCCTTCCTGACTGAGCATGCAACACAACTGCTTGTCCATTTTTCATCATTTTTCATCATTTTTTAGCAGACGCTTTTATCCAAAGCGACTTACAAGAGGAGCAATTAGGGGTTAGGTGTCTTGCTCAAGGGCACTTTAGTCATGGTATTGAAGGTGGAGAGAGTGCTGTTTATTCACAATCCCAACCTTCAACTCCTGCCGGCGTAGGAATCGTACCAGCAACCTTCAGATTAAAAGCCCGACTCCCTCACCACTAGGCCACGACTACCCCAGGCCCTGGTCATTTCAAGACTTGATTACTGCAATGCTCTTCTGGCTGGTCTGCCGTCAAGTGCAATCAAACCTCTTCAAATGATCCAGAACGCTGCTGCTCGTCTTGTCTTCAACGAGCCTAAGAGAGCCCATGTCACGCCCCTCTTCATCTCTCTGCACTGGCTACCCCTCGCTGCTCGCATCAAGTTCAAAGCGCTGATGCTTGCTTACAGATCCACCACAGGCTCTGCACCGTCCTACCTCCACACACTGATACAACGCTACGTCCCCACCAGAAGCCTGCGATCACTAGAGGAGCGAAGGCTTGTGGTACCGTCACAGAGAGGCACAAAATCACTCTCCAGAACATTCTCCTTCACTGCTCCCTGCTGGTGGAATGATCTCCCTACTTTCATCAGGAACGCAGAATCCCTGGCAATATTCAAGAGACAGCTGAAAACTCATCTCTTCCGTGAACACTTGATCCCCTCATAAAAAAAAACCCCTTTCCTTCCCTTTTCCCTTCCTACTCTAGCTTATGGTACTGAGCAATGTATGAAACTTGTATTGGGAGCACTTCCTGTGTTATTTGCCGATTCATGGAGAATCGCTTGTTTGTTTTCCTTACTTGTAAGTCGCTTCGGATAAAAGCGTCTGCTAAATGACTATGTAAAAATGTAAATGTAATTGATTCACATTGCCAGTTTGATCAGTTTAAGACAGTGAACGTTTGGAGACGTGTGTCTGCTGTGGGTTTCAGTAGGACACACGTCTATTGTTGTGTAATTGAATTGAGTGAATGAAGAGAGCGTGAGAGACAGAACTCACTCAAAGACCCTCAGAGACAATAGAACTCAACTAAGAGACCAGAGGTCAGAGGTCAACATGAATAGACTGGACTATAAATTTATACTGATAATATACGTTTCAAAATCAAACCAACTGAATCGAATGCTTCATTTTAAGAGATTACTCTTAAGATTCATATAAAAATGTGCTATTATAGCAAGTACGGAGGCGTGAGAAAGCTCGTCGGGAATCCGTCCTGCATTAACACTCATTATCATGTGAATAGACACACTTCTATTGTTGCGTTTGTGTCTCAGTGTGGGAAACTCTGGAGAACAGAGTCACAGTTCTAGTGTCATCAGCATCCCGAACCCCAACAAACCTCAATATTTGACACACACGAGGGAGTCGACACACTTATGGACATTTACGCACATGCGCGAGCTTGACGAGCGGGTTCGATGATGTCGTTGATGATGTCATCAGCAGTGAATCCTATTGATTTTCCTTTACGCGTCTTTTACAGCCACTAAGCTTTTGCATCGGGAAACTTTTATCATCTAAACACAAACACGTCTCACAAACACAACTATTTGATGCTAAAAAAGAAACAAAAAGTGCCGTTTTGCATATTCCATAATAATAAATATAATGTGCAGGAAAATTGCATATGTGCAAGAGAATAATTGAGATCAGAAAGAGTCTGATAACTCACGGACTCCTGCGTTTCCCTCCAGATGGTTGGTGACGTCAGGAAGTGCTCAGCGTCACTAATGCTCCATTCAGGACTCTGGATGCTTTTGTGCTCCATTGATGTGAAGACAGAGAGTCAGTGTGGGAACCTCACATGAGATCTACTCACACTGACCAGCACAAACACACACATCTGCTTCATCTGGAGTCCGAGACAATGGAGACAATGACGTCTGAATTCCACCGCACAACTCTAAAGCCTTAGATACAAATGCATTCAACTAAAAACACTGCTGCATTTAAATATTTAGAGCACTGTTAATTGTCTGTTTAACTGCAAAACACATATGGCCAACTAAAACAAGGTGACCATAAGTAGATAAATACACAGACACACATTATATAGTTATACTGTATATCTACAGCTAATGGTGTTCCCCAGGGTTCTGTTTTGGGCCCACTTCTATTCTTTAAATACTTACTCCCTCTTTGCCGCATTTTCAGGAAATGTAGTGTCCATTTTAACTGCTACACTGATGGTCCACTTTAAGATCTATTCTAACTGAATCTGATAGTTTTGTTTTTCTGTCATTATCAATCAATTTGTTAAGAGTCTGGGTGTCACGCACACTTTCCTTTGAAGCTCATGCTAATAATATTACACGTACGGCATACTTTCACCTCCGTAATATTAATCAACTCTGTTTTTCCCTTAAAACGACACTGCAGTCATTATCCACGCACTGATTACTTCACGTATCGATTATTGCAACGCAATACAACGTCTTCCTTTCAAACATCTCTATAAACTCCAGTTGGTTCAGAACTCGTGTTCTCACTCAAACTCCTTCTTCAGTAGAAGAAGAAGAACTCATTCTCCTTGCTTCCAGATTTCAAAATTTTGCTTCTCACATTCAAGGCACTTCACAATCTGAATCCTGACTGATCTTCTTCATATTTATATCTCTTTATACACCTCTCCCTCTCGTATTCGTATTAGTCTGCATACTTTCAAATTCCATCTTAAGGCCTACTTTTTTACCCAGGCTTTTTAATGACTTTAAATAAAATGCATTATTATTATTATTATTATTCTCTGCAAAATACGTGAGCGCAGTGTTGATGAGTGTGAGCTTCAGTGACATTGATGTGAACAAGAGCTCTCTACAGGTCAGCACTTTCCCAGATTCTCCCCAGAGACACGGGCTTTGAGCTCCTGATAGAAGATCGTGGAGCATGTGGCGGCCCACGTCCCTCATTGTCCGTTCCAGCTCTTCCATTGGCTCCAAACTGTGAGAAACTCCAACAAGCTCAAGCCTCACACATTCATATGGAGATTTGGGAGTATAAATAGAGGAGCTGCAGCTGCTGCAAATCAGACTCGCTCTGCACAGAGAGATCTACAGCACAGAGATCCAGACATGACACCTACAATCATCTCAAAGGAGCGTCTCCCTCTCAACAACAAGGTACATTCACACGATCCTACTTCCTGCAGCAGCTTTCACGGCTCTTCTGCGTTTGAAGGCCACTTTCCTGATGCTTTTCCGTCTTCGTTTGCAGCCGACAGTGGAGAAGATGGAGCAGCTGGAGCGTCTTCTGGCTCCAGAGTTCCTCAAGCAGCAGCAGCCTGACTCCGAGCTGGAGAGAGCGGATGTCCTGGAGACGATGACGCTCAACTTCCAGTTCGCACGCCGTCAGTCGAGGCTTCTCCAGGTGTGTGTGTGAGATGCTGCACCAAAGATGAGACGAGACTGCTGAAGCTCTTCCAGAACAGGAGGGAAAGTGTCCAGACCAGAACACCTTCAGCAAAGAGATGACGCTCTGGAGGCCTCAGTAGATCTGGAGATCAGCTCTACTCAAAGGACCACATTGGTCATAAATATGTATATGCATATTGCTTATTTTTCTTACACATTCATATTGTATGTATCTTAATTTGGGCTTATAATAAGTTTTAAATGTCTTTCAAATGTGAAAGATTCTTCTCTAATCAGAACAACATGTTGCTCATGGTTTGTCTTTCTAAGTGTGGCCAAGATTTGGCCAGCGTCCAATATTTGGATCATGATTGTTTTCGATTTATTTGAAACCCAAATGGGCTTGAATTTGTGTTTCTAAGGAAATAATATGTGGATTGTATCCGATCTGAAATCGTAGAGATCATAAAGATTGTGAGTCAAGAGATTATACTTAATCTTTCTATCTGTACCATGTACTGTGTGCTGCTGAACTGCCTTTTATAAGGGCATTTACTGTATTTGACCGTCGTGAAAACCTTTTCACTGTGTAAGTGAAATCAAGTTTCCTTCTGTGAAGGAATTCCTTTTATAATTATGAATCGAAAAGGCCATTGAATGTATTTCAATCAGTCTGTGGCGAAATAAAGCAATCAAAAAAAAAAAAAATTGGTGCTTTTGTCTATTCACTTCGGAGTATCAAACGATTCTTACAACGTACGAATGATTCAGAGATCATTATTAAGCACAAGCATTCATTATTCCTGGGGTTTATTCATCAGGTTGCTCATGATGGCATTCTTGATGAGTTAAAATAAGCATTCTTTCACATTTTTCATTGCCTGTTGTTATAAAGAGCCAGCATCATAAACTAATGAAAGTGCCTTTGTAATTATTATGGGTTTTTAAAACCTTCGGATGTTCAGTTTTGGGAGGGAATGTGACGTAAATGGCACTGAGTGATTTGATTGTGAAATTTCGGTGCAAATGTCTTACGTTTTCTTATATGTGTTTATAAGTTTGTTTTGCAAAATGGAGCTCTTTTGAGGTTATGTGCAGATTTTCTTTTATATAATTTTTATATTTTTCTGTCAATACATTTTTTGACTGGACAAAAAGACGACTGATATATCCAAGTGTGCTGTCAGAGAAAATGTAATTATTCTTAAACTCTGTTGTTCTATTAATGCAAAGGAGACGTTAGGTGTGCTTACAGCTGCAGACTGACTGGTCAGTTTAGATTTTATAAACTTAAATTTTCATGAATGGACTGGGTTTTTAAACCTTGTCGAGAACAGGCCTGTTTTTTCTAGTTTCAGAGCCCCAAAATATTGAGTTTTATTGAGGGTTTTGGGATGCTAATGACACTGAGCTGTGATTCTGGGTACCAGAGCTTTCCCACACTGAACAATAGACATGTGCCTATTCAGATGCTAATGACCGCTTGATCCTATAATAAAAATCCCCTCGGGAGACTGTTGAATGCTTGTCATCTAATGACCAGATAAACCCCCAATGACCACAGGTTGACGTGTGCATGTGACGCATGTGTGTGTGTGTGTGTGTGTGCTGTGTGTGCTGTGGATTAATGGAACTTAAAAACTTCATTTGAAGCTGTTTTTAACTTTGTGTGTGTTTTACCACTGATATAGTTAACAGAATCCCAGCTAACAAAAATATGTTCAAAGAAACTTTTACTAACATTCTGATTAAGTTCAAACGTTACTTCTGAATGTTCAAAATATCCAATTTTTTTTTAAATAAATAAAAATCTTGATTTTGCAAATGTTACGCGAACATTCCATTTTGCAAACATTCTGGGATTGTTACTTTTAAATGTCCTCGAAACATTCTGAAACAAGTAGTAACATTTAAAAACTTTTAGGAATGTTCCATGAATGCTTTTGTGCAAAACATTCTATTAACGTTACTGGAAGAACGTTTCTTTATAACATTGAGAGAACCTTGCTAGAACATTTGCGGAGTTCTGAAAACATTGCGCTTTGTCACATTTTTTGGGTAAATTTAACTTAAAATTAACTTTTTTTTTTTTTTTAGAAAAATATCAGTTTATAAATATTCATTATGGTGAACTTTTAAAAATGGATTTGCTTTTACCTAAATTTTTAACCGAAATGACAATATGAACCTTTGACTTACAACACATAACATTATGTGATATTTTCAAATATATTTTGATGTTAGAAAAAAAAATATTTATAGATTAAATATGTTCTAAGAATGTTTTACTAACATTAGGATTAAGTTAAAACATTATTTCTGTACTTTTTAAAATGTTTTAAAAATGTTTTTTTTTCTGTTACGTGAATGTTAAGGGAACGTTCCATTTTGCAAACATTACGGGATTGCTACTTTTAAACAACAAAGCTACAGGAATGTTCAGAAAGAAAGTGTTCGAATTAAAAAAAATTGGGGGGTAAAAAATACATTTTCGGGCACAAATGGCATCAATACATATGAATGTTTTACTTTGCTTTTACAAAAAGTTAATCAAACAATAAATTAGACTGCAAACCAACCATATAAATGTTTTTTAATCAGCATTTGTGATAATAAATAATAGCTCTTTTCCAGGTCTTGTTAATAATGCCAAAATATCAGTATTCTGCGCGTGTGGGTGAAAGTTGGAGGAACAGAGCACCATGATGGAATGACGGAGGTCACTCCGATTGACCTCTGGTCACTTAGTTGAGATCTATTGTCTCTCTGGGGGTTTGTTTCTCACTCTCTCAATGAATTTAAACAACAATAGCTGTTAGACATCACATTCATATTATGCACTTTAAGCAATTATGTTTAAATAAGGTTGTTTCAGTGTTTATCGAGTATTAGCATCACAGTCTGAATGTTAGATATTTTGCCATCTAATGCAACGTCATTCAGAAATGAAGTTTACACACTTCGAGACATCTTAGAAAATACATAAAGCACATGTTTGAGTTGAGTTGAGTTTATTTTACTCTCCATATGGAAAGTATTTGTTGCAGTACAAGCTGCTTCATTAAACTGAAGCTCAGAGAAGAGAGATGTGACACAAACGTCATATTAAATGTAATATAACACATTATATCAGCTGTGCATAGACAGTAGATTTACAATAACGTAAATACAGTAAACATATACAGCAGTATATAGAGTGTGCATGTATAGATGGAGATCTATACACTTAAAACAACACATTAGAGAGTTTTACATTAACCCTCGTGAACATGCATTCTTTTCAAAATTGCAAAAATGAAACTTCATTTATTAAAAATCCTCATAGAGGATATTAAAACACTGATACAGGTATCGTTTTTTAAATCAACAAATGTGATCAAGAAATGCTTTTCGCCATTTGCAAAAATGAGTTGTGTTTCACAGAAACCCAAATAAAGCTGATTTGACTTTATAGTCATATAATGCATCACCTCAATGGTGAAAATTATATCCAAAGGATATAAAAATACAATTTAATGCATTTCTATACTGATTAGTATAGTGGCAGCGTGGTATTTTGCAATACAACTTATTTTTCTTACAAAAAAATAGTAAAAGAGAAGTCTTCACAGAAGATCATCAGTACAAATATCTCTTCCAAACTGGAACTCATGAAACACTTTTTCTCCAAAAGAGAAGTCAGTCCACGGAGTCGAGTGGAGACGTTCAGGATGTGCTGCTGAGGCTCTACCGAGGCCTCCAGATGGCGCTCTTGTTGACTCTCTTTGCTGAAGGTGTTCTGGTCTGGACACTTTCCCTCCTGTTCTGGTCACATGATGTCTGGAAGAGCTTCAGCAGTCTCGTCTCATCTTTGGTGCAGCATCTCACGCACACACCTGGAGAAGCCTCGATTGACGGCGTGCGAACTGGAAGTTGAGCGTCATCGTCTCCAGGACTTTCTCCAGCTCGGAGTCAGGCTGCTGCTGCTTGAGGAACTCTGGAGCCAGAAGACGCTCCAGCTGCTCCATCTTCTCCACTGTCGGCTGCAAACGAAGACGGAGAAGCATCAGGAAAGTGGCCTTCAAACGCAGAAGAGCCGTGAAAGCTGCTGCAGGAAGTAGGATCGTGTGAATGTACCTTGTTGTTGAGAGGGAGACGCTCCTTTGAGATGATTGTAGGTGTCATGTCTGGATCTCTGTGCTGTAGATCTCTCTGTGCAGAGCGAGTCTGATTTGCAGCGGCTGCAGCTCCTCTATTTATACTCCCAAATCTCCATATGAATGTGTGAGGCTTGAGCTTGTTGGAGTTTCTCACAGTTTGGAGCCAATGGAAGAGCTGGAACGGACAATGAGGGACGTGGACGCCACATGCTCGACGCTCAATGAACACGCAGCTGCTTTCCAACAGATCTTTATTCTGGCTGCTGTTGCTGCTGGAGTCCCGGAGACACACGGATTCACACACTTCTGTGTTCGTCACATTAAATCACTCGCACAATACAAGTGTGTCCGTTCCCGCAGGAGGAGCTTCTTCCCAAACACTGAATCATCTGTGTGTGTTTAACGCAAAACGGGGTTTAAAAAAAAATATCAACAAATTATAAGAATATATAAAAGTTGAAAGGAAAAAAAGTCCTCTAAAACTTGAAATTTTCTTTACTAAAGTCCAAGATTTAAGAGTGCAAAAGTTTATATAACTAGATTTTTCTTTAAATTGACACGGATTAAAAATGTCGATAAGCATCTTGCGCAGAAGTCATTTTGAAGTAACGTGGGAAACGCTTGCGGATCAAAACTACTTAGAGTTGAAATCCCAGGGGTTTTATTACTATCACTCCATCTCATTATCATGTGAATAGACACACTTCTATTGTTGCGTTTGTGTCTCAGTGTGGGAAACTCTGGAGAACAGAGTCACAGTTCTAGTGTCATCAGCATCCCGAACCCCAACAAACCTCAATATTTGACACACACGAGGGAGTCGACACACTTATGGACATTTACGCACATGCGCGAGCTTGACGAGCGGGTTCGATGATGTCGTTGATGATGTCATCAGCAGTGAATCCTATTGATTTTCCTTTACGCGTCTTTTACAGCCACTAAGCTTTTGCGTCGGGAAACTTTTATCATCTAAACACAAACACGTCTCACAAACGCAACTATTTGATGCTAAAAAAAGCAAAGGAAAAGTGCCGTTTTGCATATTCCATAATAATAAATATAATGTGCAGGAAAATTGCATATGTGCAAGAGAATAATTGAGATCAGAAAGAGTCTGATAACTCACGGACTCCTGCGTTTCCCTCCAGATGGTTGGTGACGTCAGGAAGTGTTCAGCGTCACTAATGCTCCATTCAGGACTCTGGATGCTTTTGTGCTCCATTGATGTGAAGACAGAGAGTCAGTGTGGGAACCTCACATGAGATCTACTCACACTGACCAGCACAAACACACACATCTGCTTCATCTGGAGACAATGACGTCTGAATTCCACCGCACAACTCTAAAGCCTTAGATACAAATGCATCCAACTATACATACACATTTTATGAAATCAGCCCGTTCATATAAATTGCTAGAGCTCTGTTTTCTACAAATAGGCTGCTTGCATGACAGGACGTGCTTTCGAAACACTGCATTGTGAAGCGTTGACACTTCTGTGAATCTTTGGTTTTGACCCAGTATCAAACTCCTCAAGGAACGTCATTACCGTAAACAATACGGTTTCGAAACATTTAGATATTTCAATGGTTTACTAAATGCAAATCCCAGTGAATCTGTGAGCCGGTGTTTCTATATGGTACCTGGCCTCCAATCAGTTTTAAATTATAGACATTTTTAATGCAACATTTGTATAACGAAGAGATAAAAATGAAGAGAAGTAGTTATTGGCGTGATCAGCTCCATCAATCACACAAAACAAGCTTAACAAATTAATAAAAGAATATATTATACAGACAGGGTTAGGATGGTTTGTAGTTTGCATTTAATAGATTATGCTTTCAAGAAAACATTTGCAATTGACTCTTCGCAAAGCCCCGCCCCCTTTAGATACTGTTGCTATGCGCTCTCACGCCACACATCATGTTCTCACGGAGTGAAAAATACATCAAGGAACAAAGAGGACACTGACAACGTATGAAACAATTTCATATTTAATATATTGTAATATTTTAAAGCAGTTGAATCAATTAATAGCGTCTAGTGTGTGTTTAATGTGTCGCTGTAGCTCCTCGATCATCTCTTCAGACTAGTTCATCAAATAAACATGAATGAACATCAGAAGGAATGTTGTTTCAAGACGTGATTCAAGTTCACCAACGTTAATCTACTAACTCCTCTGACTGCTTTGTAGGACAAAATGGCGTATTATGATTGGTCAGATCGCCTGTCAATCAAACTGTTTGCGAAGACTCAGTTGGTTTGTAAAGGTGTCTTTTATGCACGTTTGGGTTGATTTTCATTGCATTTACACTGTAGTTGTGGTGCTACGAGCGCTTCGTGTTCGAAAAAAAATTCATTTGTTTTTTTAAATCATATACACACACAACACGCAAAATTAATGTTATGTATAATTCGTATCAATGACTCTAAAATCTGTAATCGAACACCAAAACATCACTGTGAGAGTCTTTCTTCATGAATCATTCATCTGTAACAACTGAACTCCATTAGCTCTCAAAAGTCGCTAAAAATCAAGATGATCTTGACCTCTATCGTGAACTCTGTAGACACAGACTGCATTGAAGGATGTGTAATTAGAGAACGAATAAATCAAATGAGAGGCTGAAATGTAAGGTGTAGAAAATCTTTTAATTATTTTGGACAGAATTGTCCATTTGTATGGCTTGATATCATCATTTTAGTGCTATCAGAATAATCACATGTTTGTTGAATCACAGCACTAATAGAACATTTACTCCAGCGAAAGGAGTTTCGGGTTCAAATCTCTTCAGAAAAGCAGCATAACGTACATTCAATCACAAAGATAAACATCACAATATATTGCAGTGTAACTGCCAACAATAATGCATATAATGCATAAAACTGAACATTTGTAAAAACAAAAATATAAAAATATTCTTCTGAGCAAGAAATATAAAAGTCGCATTAAGGCATTATAGTGAGATTTTCAAATATCTTGAGGTTTTTAGGGTTTCATGTTCAGTCTGAGTTTCAGGTGACGTTCATTCTTCAGAGCACAACGCTGCTACATCCTCTGTGTGATCCGGGAAAAGACGCAGGATGTCACGGGAATATCGGGAGTAGCCGTCGTGGGAAAGTAAAACTCGTTTCAGGGTGATGAAGGACACGGCCCTCTCCAGAAGATCTGAGGTGTGGATGCCGTTCTGAAGATACTCTCCAAGAGCGGATTTGAGCTTCTCCAAACTGTTGCCACACTTTCTTTCCAAACATGTAAGAACGCATCTGAAAACAACAACAGGCACTTTAGTTCACGTGCGTTTCAAGTAGGAAAACTGAATATAAAGCTTGAGTTTTTACGGCATCCGTGAGTTTCTGAAGTTCTCACCTCGCGTGTTGAACATGTGGAGTCTTGATGCTGCTCTGGAAAGACACGTCCATGTATGTCGCCATGACTGTGTTGAAGTTCAAGCTCAGTCTTCGCTGTGAAATCAACGTCGTCTCAAGATCTTTCATTTATACTCGCGCCTCCATCCTCTCAGCCAATCAGAAGCCTCCGATGTTTGAACAATAATGTGTTGAAGAGTGAGTCGGTGGGATGTTCTCCTCACTGCCATCTGCCAGTAAGGTCACTTACATTCATCTTTATGAATGTGGGGATGAAGGACATTTCGGTTCCCACAAGATGTTCAACTCAAAATATGAAAGTCAGACGACTAAAGATTACTAAATCACAAGAGTTCAATCCCAGCTGCTGGAAATAAAATGGAGAGAACACACAAAATAAATAAAAAAAAAAAAAATTTTATTATAAGGTTACACTATTTTACACTGCTATAGTTACATTGTAATTACTCAAATAAGTACCACATACTATTACTTAACTACATGTATTTACTATAGAGTTAGTTAGGGTTTGGTTTAGCATTAGTTACTTACTGTAATAATAACGGTAAATTATGTGTAAGTACATGTAGTGATGTGCAATTATGGCACTTTATTTTAAAGTTACCAATTTTTATTTATATATATATATATATATATATATATATATATATATATATATATATATATATATATATATATATAGACAAAACAAATGGGTTGGATTTATGTAAATATATAAATCATAATTACTATTATAAATTGTTATGGTTGCCGAAGAATAGGCTGACTAAAATATCAAACTGAAACAATTTCAGTATTACATTACGATGGTCTCTGAACTCATGAAACCTGTCGTCCAGTCTGCGGGAACGGACACACTTGTATTGTGCGAGTGATTTAATGTGACGAACACAGAAGTGTGTGAATCCGTGTGTCTCCGGGACTCCAGCAGCAACAGCAGCCAGAATAAAGATCTGTTGGAAAGCAGCTGCGTGTTCATTGAGCGTGGAGCATGTGGCGTCCACGTCCCTCATTGCATTGTTCGGCACGGTTACAGTTTTTTATGGGAGGAAAGATGTACAACAGGCTACTTCTGCCAAGCTAATAATAATGTGTTCCAACAACATTACCATAAACTTATGAAAACATTTCTGCATGTTCTCTCGACGTTACAAGCATCCACTTTAAAAATGATTTCTCTTGTATGTGAAAAGTGAAAAATTAAAGTTGTGACGTATTGTCAAGTATGGTGACCCATAATCAACATTGGTGGTCTGCATTTATCCCATCTAAGTGGACACACACACCCGGAGCAGTGGGCAGCTATTGCTCCAGCGGTACCGAAGGTGGAGAGAATGCCGTTTATTCACAATCCCCACCTTCAATTCCTGCCGGCGTGGGAATCGAACCAACAACCTTCAGGTTCCAAGCCCGACTCCCTCACCATTAGGTCACGAACATTTGCAAACATTTTTGGAACATTAGTTTTGAATGTTCTCTGAACATTCAAAAGAAACATGTCCAGAAAAAACACTGTATATACTGATAAATAATGTTTTGAGAAAAGACCAGATAACTTTGAACGTTTTTAACGTTCCTGGAAAAATGTCTGTCATTTCTTTGAGAGAACTACGCCAGAATGTTAGCCAAAATCCAGCATCTGTAATAGAATTGAGTGAATGAAGAGAGCGTGAGAGACAGAACTCACTCAAAGACCCTCAGAGACAACAGAACTCAACTAAGAGACCAGAGGTCAGAGGTCAACATGAATAAAATAAATTTATACTGATAATATAAGTTTCAAAATCAAACCAACTGAATCGAATGCTTTATATTAAGAAATTACTCTTCAGATTCATACGAAAATGTGCTATTATAGCAAGTACGGAGGCGTGAGAAAGCTCGTCGGGAATCCGTCCTGCATTAACACTCATTATCATGTGAATAGACACACTTCTATTGTTGCGTTTGTGTCTCAGTGTGGGAAACTCTGGAGAACAGAGTCACAGTTCTAGTGTCATCAGCATCCCGAACCCCAACAAACCTCAATATTTGACACACACGAGGGAGTCGACACACTTATGGACATTTACGCACATGCGCGAGCTTGACGAGCGGGTTCGATGATGTCGTTGATGATGTCATCAGGAGTGAATCCAGCTCTATCCCTGTTGATTTTCCTTTACGCGTCTTTTACAGCCACTAAGCTTTTGCATCGGGAAACTTTTATCATCTAAACACAAACACGTCTCACAAACACAACTATTTGATGCTAAAAAAGAAACAAAAAGTGCCGTTTTGCATATTCCATAATAATAAATATAATGTGCAGGAAAATTGCATATGTGCAAGAGAATAATTGAGATCAGAAAGAGTCTGATAACTCACGGACTCCTGCGTTTCCCTCCAGATGGTTGGTGACGTCAGGAAGTGTTCAGCGTCACTAATGCTCCATTCAGGACTCTGGATGCTTTTGTGCTCCATTGATGTGAAGACAGAGAGTCAGTGTGGGAACCTCACATGAGATCTACTCACACTGACCAGCACAAACACACACATCTGCTTCATCTGGAGCCCGTCCTGAGGCTGTGACGTCACTGCAGGAATCACAATCCTGAAGATCAGAAATATCTGCACTTACTTCTGGGGAAAATGTTTATGCACATATATCAATCCATACGTGTCTACCAATGCTGTAACAACAGTTTGGTTATTGACGTAATATTGTATTTCATTATTCAATATTCTTCTGCCGTTTTTAAATGCGCTCCATTAATAAAGTATGATTCGACTTGACCTCATTGGTTATGCTGTTTTATATACAGAATGCATTATTATAATATTCAAGTTTGATATTAAACTTTCTAATTGTAAATCAAAACACTGCTTTTTAATAAATACACAGTTATTCATATGTGCAGGAATGATGATGATGATGATATGAATGAGATGAAGCAGTGGTCACTGACGCCACACATTTCTAATGATGAGTGTGAGCTTCAGTGACATTGATGTGAACAAGAGCTCTCTACAGGTCAGCACTTTCCCAGATTCTCCCCGGAGACACGGGCTTTGAGCTCCTGATTATGGAGCATGTGGCGTCCATGTCCCTCATTGTCCGTTCCAGCTCTTCCATTGGCTCCAAACTGTGAGAAACTCCAACAAGCTCAAGCCTCACACATTCATATGGAGATTTGGGAGTATAAATAGAGGAGCTGCAGCCGCTGCAAATCAGACTCGCTCTGCACAGAGAGATCTACAGCACAGAGATCCAGACATGACACCTACAATCATCTCAAAGGAGCGTCTCCCTCTCAACAACAAGGTACATTCACACGATCCTACTTCCTGCAGCAGCTTTCACGGCTCTTCTGCGTTTGAAGGCCACTTTCCTGATGCTTCTCCGTCTTCGTTTGCAGCCGACAGTGGAGAAGATGGAGCAGCTGGAGCGTCTTCTGGCTCCAGAGTTCCTCAAGCAGCAGCAGCCTGACTCCGAGCTGGAGAAAGTCCTGGAGACGATGACGCTCAACTTCCAGTTCGCACGCCGTCAATCGAGGCTTCTCCAGGTGTGTGCGTGAGATGCTGCACCAAAGATGAGACGAGACTGCTGAAGCTCTTCCAGACATCATGTGACCAGAACAGGAGGGAAAGTGTCCAGACCAGAACACCTTCAGCAAAGAGAGTCAACAAGAGCGCCATCTGGAGGCCTCGGTAGAGCCTCAGCAGCACATCCTGAACGTCTCCACTCGACTCCGTGGACTGACTTCTCTTTTGGAGAAAAAGTGTTTCATGAGTTCCAGTTTGGAAGAGATATTTGTACTGATGATCTTCTGTGAAGACTTCACACTTATACTGACGTCTATATTAGACAACTTTGACTTTTACATTAAATGCATCTCGATGAGATGTGAACCTTCCCTTTATTATTTTAAAGGACATTTATAAGCTTCATTCTACAAGCTGATAAAGAGTCAACTTACACAGTGTGTGTTATAGGAAATGTTATTTCTTGATATTAATATGATGGCAAGAATCGTGCTCCATTATTAATTATGTGCCGTTAATGTGAAGTGGCTCAAATTGGGATGATCTTCATAGAGAGTCTTTATGATTTATATTTTCTCTCATTCTCTGATGGAATATATAGAGGCGTCTATATTAGACAACATTGACTTGCATTGGGTCTCTTCAAGAGATGTGAAGAAAACCATTTCTTTATTATTTTAATAATCAGTTTGATTTAACATACTCATGCCTTGTTCTAAAAGCTGATCAATTTACACAGAACATGATATATATATATATATATAAATGTGATGCATTCTGTGCAGTTTATATGAAGTGGCTCAAATTGGGCTCATATGCGTCTCCCAGTGAGATTACCATTTTATAAAAAAAATCATATTTGGTCTATAATAGATCAGATTCAAATTCGCCATATTTTAAGGGTTTGTATGCATTTGTTGGATTTCAACGTTCTCCGAATCTTCTCCTGTACTTTATACAGCCGTCATTGCTCCTTCTGTGAAGGTTTGTATTCTCATGATAAACTTTGTCATTTTAATTGATCACATGATCATTTGTGTGTTTCTGTGAAAGCAATTGAAGATATAAAACACTGAAGCAGCTCAGTGAATGTATTTCTGCTGCGAAATAAAACAATCAACTGACATCTTCTGTGATTATTAAAGTCCTTTTTATCGTCGTCTTGAATGAAAATAAGCCAAAATAACAAACGTCTTCCTCACAAATAGTCCGTGTTGAACACATTTTTCTTAATCCACAAAATCTATAGTCCAATATATCGGGTGTCGGAATTCTGAGTGAACGACGTCATTCCCTACATTCGTTCACTACTTTATACCCACAATTCTCTCTGATTTCCTAAAATCCAATGCGTGTGAAAGAGCGGAAATTTCTTCTTTAACATTTATTTCATGTTACTTCTATAGTTTTACCTCTGTTTTTTAACTATTACTAATGATTACTTAAATAAAACTTACTTAGATATTATATATTATATTGATGAATTTTAAAACTGAAATTATATTAATAAGGTAAAAATAAATATATTATTTTATCATTAAAATATATTATGTTGGCATTAACTCAATTTAGTGTTACTAACAGCAAGGTGTTTTAATAATTTGTGGCATTGTTGTAAACTCATTAAACTTTAAGAGATGATAATATATTGGATGATTTAAAAAAATATTCGTTAATCATCTGTAGCGTAATGTCATCATAAACATAGACATAATATAATAAATAGACGCCGCTGTGGAACGTTGCTGCGATACGTCAGAGCGTCCGCCATATTGCTGAGGGCAAGACTGCACTGTAAACAAAAGCAAGTAAACTGGCGACGGTTTTTCTTCTGGATAAAAACGAAAATATCGTTTACATTTATCAACCGATTTCAGTGGTTTATGGTGCACAAAAAGTTCAATCTTAAAACCTTGATAGTAGAATTTAAAAAGATATTTATTTGAATAGTCAAAGCTCAGACTTGTCCTGTTTTTGTCTGCTTTATTAGTGAAGACGCCCATAATGAGATCATTTAAATTTTCACATTGAAATAAAAAACCTTTCTTATTGTGGGAAAGGGCATTTTCTGTCTTTAAACCCATTTGAGCTTTTCTTGTGTTTAGAATTGACCACCATCGTGAAAATGAAGCAAATCGTCAAATATGAATCACACAGGCTGGAAAAACCTTCCCTTCTTCCAGCTTCTTCCCACCGTCTCCTCAACTCTCGGTCTCTGGGAAAAACCTTCAGTGTGTGAGAAAAGTGAGCTAGCCAACTAACTAGCGTTACAGTAATTCACAAAACCTCTTTTTAAGAAAATAAAGAGGAAATTTAGTTTATAAAATAAGATAATATATGCTAAAGCTATAATATAAATTAACTTTCACAGCTAATTAGCGTCATCGCTAGCTATTTTCTGACTGACTCCGGTTTTCAACTACTATCAACATAATTATATAATGACCAAATACAACCAGAAACAAATGTTCAGCATTACCTGTGAAAGTTATTCCCTGAGACCCGTATTAAATTGTGTGGCGGTTTGTACAGCCCAAAGCAGCACGAAACTGACATCTTTCTTCATTCCAGTTATGAGCGTTTCGTTGACCTGCACAATATGGCGGCGCCGTTGACGTACGATCCAGAGACCAATGGGGGTTTATGTATTTATTATGTCTATGGGCATAACGGTCGCCTGACAATCAATGGTTTGTACGCTCTGGCATGTTTTTTTTTTTTTTTTTTTTTGTATATGTAATATTTAAATTTCTGTATATTTTTGTATATTTTTCTGGTTAATAAAAAAAAAAATATATATATATATATATATATATATATATATATATATATATATATATATATATATATATATATATAAAATAACGGTCGCCCGACGGCGCTCAACGACCACGTCATCTATGAACGTCAGAATTTCTAACAAACTAAAAAAAAACTTTATTAAAAATAATACATTAAATAATGTACACTTGTTCATTTTTGTTTGCAGTTTTTTATAGCATTTAATGATTACGAACACACTGATCATGATAATTATACAATCGATGAAACTACAAAACTGGCACGGAGGTATGTATGATTAAAAAATAAAGTCATTGTGATTCTTAGTGCAATATTAACATTATTTTACAACGTAAGTAACATGTAGGATAAAAGTAGTCGAGCCGTTTCTGCGACAGTCTCCGACGCGTTTCACTCACTTCATTTCGTTCACTCTGTGCAGATATAGTGCACTCAAATGCCGTACACCAGGGGTCTTCAACGTTTTTCAGGGCAAGGACCCCTTAGATGAGCGAGACACGGAGCAGGGACCCCCCCCACACAAAATATGTCAAACAGCTCGCGATTCGGACTTTATATCTCGCGATTCGGACTTTATGGCTCGCGATTCGGACTTTATATCTCGCGATTCGGACTTTATAGCTCGCGATTCGGACTTTATGGCTCGCGATTCGGACTTTATGGCTCGCGATTCGGACTTTATGGCTCGCGATTCGGACTTTATGGCTCGCGATTCGGACTTTATGGCTCGCGATTCGGACTTTATGGCTCGCGATTCGGACTTTATAGCTCACGATTCGGACTTTATAGCTCGCGATTCGGACTTTATGGCTCGCGATTCGGACTTTATGGCTCGCGATTCGGACTTTATGGCTCGCGATTCGGACATTATAGCTCGCGATTCGGACTTTAAAGCTCGCGATTCGGACTTTATAGCTAGCGATTCGGACATTATAGCTCGCGATTCGGACTTTATGGCTCGCGATTCGGACTTTATAGCTCGCGATTCGGACTTCATAGCTCGCGATTCGGACATTATGGCTCGCGATTCGGACTTTATAGCTCGCGATTCGGACATTATGGCTCGCGATTCGGACATTATGGCTCGCGATTCGGACTTTATGGCTCGCGATTCGGACTTTATGGCTCGCGATTCGGACATTATAGCTCGCGATTCGGACTTTATGGCTCGCGATTCGGACTTTATAGCTCGCGATTCGGACTTCATGGCTCGCGATTCGGACATTATGGCTCGCGATTCGGACTTTATAGCTCGCGATTCGGACATTATGGCTCGCGATTCGGACATTATGGCTCGCGATTCGGACTTTATGGCTCGCGATTCGGACTTTATGGCTCGCGATTCGGACTTTATGGCTCGCGATTCGGACTTTATAGCTCGCGATTCGGACTTTAATATTTAGGTAAAATTTGTCTATGGTAAAAATTAAAAGAGCTCATAGCGACACCATCATGGCCCTTCTTTATTAATTCAAGTGGAGGTGACGTATTTCCTGTTTGAGAGTGGAGCTCCACTCGCCCACGGTCTGCAGCCAGACCCTTCTCATTTTTCGGCCGATTCGACATGTTGAATCGGCGTCGGTGAGAGAGAGAACTCTGATTGGCTGTTCAGCATAGTAAACGAGTCAGTTCACGAGAATATATAGCAAAAGTTATGAAAGCAAGCGAATAAGTCATGACGGCACCGACGGAAGCTTGTTCTAATTTCACGTCCTCTTACCCGAGCACTCGAACGCACGAATATTTTCATAATAACATGAGAGGAGTGGAATAAAGCACGTGATCAGCATGACTGATATTCAAAACGGTCAGCAAGCGCTGCTTTGTATATGGTTTGTATACTTGCCGTCTTGGTTTCGCTTTCCCCTTTTGAATGACGAATATAGACAAATATATCTGCTTAAATAGACAGTCATCTCATTTATATGCAGGCGCTAGTTGACCGGCGGCTTAAATTCTTTCGGTGCTCAAGCTCATATTTTTCCGCCGACATGAGCGACAACACCGTCGGCTTCCGTCGCCGCTAGTTCTTGGACGTCGGGTTGGTGTGTTTAAACAGAACTTCACATTTTAATTTTACTATCAGGTGAACGATTATACATTTACCTGAACTTTAAGCTGTGTTACAAACGATCCATTCTGGCGAGCTAAATTGTATATAAATTATTAGCCAGTAGCGTTTTCAGATTATAGTCTGCGTTGACAGTATCATGAGATCACGTGACTGCACGTGGACGGAAGGGTTTTATTAAAGCTGTTAATGTAATACTATTTGTAAAATAAAATATATTTTATTTAAATTTGACTTTGTGATGTTTTTACACGTTTTATTTTTTTTTTAATTATTTGTGATCAAACATTAATTGACGGACCCCCTGCAATACCGCCGCGGACCCCCGGTTGAAGACCCATGCCGTACACTATTAAGGGATTAGTGAATAAGTCAACGGTTTATTCAGACACAGCTTCAGTCTCTCTATCAGCGTTGTAAAATCACACGTATCAGCCGTCTTCAATACATTCGTTCAATAAAATACCTTTGGCCTACTCACCTGAGTAAAGACGCCATTTCCACGATTCCGTGATTCCCCGGATGTTGCAGATTTAGCTGCTCCATGTCAACTTTTCGCGCGCGCTGTCACAAACAATCTCTGCCAGACACGCGGCAAAGTAGCCAAGCAACTTTTCTCTTAACGGATATGGCGAGACATATCCAGTGACGTATGTACGCAATTTCCCGCGAAAACCATCCCGACACGTCTAAAATATAAACGCTTTTAATAGGCTTACAAGTGTGAATCAGGGTAAGACAAAAACACTATGATGTGTTGACTCATGAAATATAATTTTCCTCCCATTTTTTGACAATCACCATCCAATGGAAGGCCGTTTCCGCCACAAAAAAAGAAAAGATAATTGCGACATAAATTAACTCGCATTTGCCAGTTATTAAATCAGAATACAATCACAATTGCTAGTTATAAAGTCAGAATTGTGAGGAATAGTCAGAATTATGACTTTTTTATATCTTGTAATTCTGAATTTTAACTCGCTATTGCGTCTTAATTGCGCAGTTGCACATTTATATCACGCAATTCTGACTTTATAACTTACAATTGTGAGTTTCTATCATGCAATTCTGAGAAAATAAAGTCAGAATCGCGAGTTTATATCTCACAATTCTGTGAAAAAAGTCAGAATTGTGAGATAAAAAGTTGTAATAATCTTTATTTTTTTCAGTGGCAGAATAGGCTTCCATATCAAAAATATATTTTTCCTGCCATCTCATATTTTTTTTCCATCACCATGTCATTTAAGAGGCTCTGCACTAATGCATAAAAGTTACACATTATTTTTTTTTTCTTTTCTTGAAAAAGAATTGAAAAAAATCTGAACATTAATTATGATTATCGTACTATTAATAGTTTTATGGGGCACTTCAATTTATTGGCAGCCCTAATATTTTTTAAAGTCATAATTTCTGTTTTATAGGTTTTACAAATCGCCATAAAAAATTCCACGTATCTTCTGGAACAGGTTTAAGTAATCCTGGGATACACGAACTCCAGATTGAGGAATCACTGACTTAAAATATATTTAATACACAAGTTAAAATGCATTTCTGTGTTCTCCCTGAGAGCGGAAACATCTTATTTTATATGTAGAAGCCTGACCTGTCATGGAGAAGAAAACGTTCATAACGCACATCAAATAAGAGACTGAAAAGAAAATTTTATTTTCTATCTTTGTATAGCTTGAGATCTTTGTTGAATCACAATACTTATATAGAGCAACATTTACTCCATTAAAAGAGTTTTGGGTTAAAATCTCTTCATGCAGTTTAAATGAAAACGGCATAAAATATCATTCATTCACAAACACAATATATTGCAGTGTAACTGCCAGAAATAATGCATATAATGCATAAAAGTGAGCATTTGTAAAAACAAAAATATAAAAATATTCTTTTGAGCAAGAAATATAAAAGTCGCATTAAGGCATTATAGTGAGATTTTCAAATATCTTGAGGTTTTTAGGGTTTCATGTTCAGTCTGAGTTTCAGGTGACGTTCATTCTTCAGAGCACAACGCTGCTACATCCTCTGTGTGATCCGGGAAAAGACGCAGGATGTCACGGGAATATCGGGAGTAGCCGTCGTGGGAAAGTAAAACTCGTTTCAGGGTGATGAAGGACACGGCCCTCTCCAGAAGATCTGAGGTGTGGATGCCGTTCTGAAGATACTCTCCAAGAGCGGATTTGAGCTTCTCCAAACTGTTGCCACACTTTCTTTCCAAACATGTAAGAACGCATCTGAAAACAACAACAGGCACTTTAGTTCACGTGCGTTTCAAGTAGGAAAACTGAATATAAAGCTTGAGTTTTTACGGCATCCGTGAGTTTCTGAAGTTCTCACCTCGCGTGTTGAACATGTGGAGTCTTGATGCTGCTCTGGAAAGACACGTCCATGTATGTCGCCATGACTGTGTTGAAGTTCAAGCTCAGTCTTCGCTGTGAAATCAACGTCGTCTCAAGATCTTTCATTTATACTCGCGCCTCCATCCTCTCAGCCAATCAGAAGCCTCCGATGTTTGAACAATAATGTGTTGAAGAGTGAGTCGGTGGGATGTTCTCCTCACTGCCATCTGCCAGTAAGGTCACTTACATTCATCTTTATGAATGTGGGGATGAAGGACATTTCGGGTTCCCACAAGATGTTCAACTCAAAATATGAAAGTCAGACGACTAAAGATTACTAAATCACAAGAGTTCAATCCCAGCTGCTGGTTTTAAAACAACAACAAAAGAATGATACATTTCTGCACAGGTTTAATCTTTATTTTCTGTATAGAATTTCAAACAAAATGCAAATGCAAAAAAGTACAATTTTATTTAGGTTTAATTATTGCCTAGTGCATCATAAACAATTTAAAATGGATTTGAAAATACACTCTTGAACATCTCGCATGCTTTAAGAAAGTCTATTCCCATGTAAAACTGAGGGACAAAGCTTGTAAATGTCCATAAGTGTGTCGACTCCCTCGTGTGTGTCAAATATTGAGGTTTGTTGGGGTTCGGGATGCTGATGACACTAGAACTGTGACTCTGTTCTCCAGAGTTTCCCACACTGAGACACAAACGCAACAATAGAAGTGTGTCTATTCACATGATAATGAGATGGAGTGATAGTAATAAAACCCCTGGGATTTCAACTCTAAGTAGTTTTGATCTGCAAGCGTTTCCCACGTTACTTCAAAATGACTTCTGCGCAAAATGCTTATCGACATTTTTAATCCGTGAAAAATCTAGTTTTGCACTCTCTTAGACTTTAGTAAAGAAAATTTCAAGTTTTAGAGGACTTTTTTTCCTTTCAACTTTTATATATTCTTATAATTTGTTGATATTTTTTTTTAAACCCCGTTTTGCGTTAAACACACACAGATGATTCAGTGTTTGGGAAGAAGCTCCTCCTGCGGGAACGGACACACTTGTATTGTGCGAGTGATTTAATGTGACGAACACAGAAGTGTGTGAATCCGTGTGTCTCCGGGACTCCAGCAGCAACAGCAGCCAGAATAAAGATCTGTTGGAAAGCAGCTGCGTGTTCATTGAGCGTCGAGCATGTGGCGTCCACGTCCCTCATTGTCCGTTCCAGCTCTTCCATTGGCTCCAAACTGTGAGAAACTCCAACAAGCTCAAGCCTCACACATTCATATGGAGATTTGGGAGCATAAATAGAGGAGCTGCAGCCGCTGCAAATCAGACTCGCTCTGCACAGAGAGATCTACAGCACAGAGATCCAGACATGACACCTACAATCATCTCAAAGGAGCGTCTCCCTCTCAACAACAAGGTACATTCACACGATCCTACTTCCTGCAGCAGCTTTCACGGCTCTTCTGCGTTTGAAGGCCACTTTCCTGATGCTTTTCCGTCTTCGTTTGCAGCCGACAGTGGAGAAGATGGAGCGGCTGGAGCGTCTTCTGGCTCCAGAGTTCCTCAAGCAGCAGCAGCCTGACTCCGAGCTGGAGAGAGCGATGATGTCCTGGAGACGATGACGCTCAACTTCCAGTTCGCACGCCGTCAATCGAGGCTTCTCCAGGTGTGTGCGTGAGATGCTGCACCAAAGATGAGACGAGACTGCTGAAGCTCTTCCAGACATCATGTGACCAGAACAGGAGGGAAAGTGTCCAGACCAGAACACCTTCAGCAAAGAGAGTTAACAAGAGTGCCATCTGGAGGCCTCGGTAGAGCCTCAGCAGCACATCCTGAACGTCTACACTCGACTCCGTGGACTGACTTCTCTTTTGGAGAAAAAGTGTTTCATGAGTTCCAGTTTGGAAGAGATATTTGTACTGATGATCTTCTGTGAAGACTTCACACTTATACTGACGTCTATATTAGACAACTTTGACATTAGATTATATATTATATACATATATATTCAATTTTTTGTTCTCTTTTGTCTTCAGTGAAGACGTTATCAAGATCATCAATCATGGACACATGATACAGAATCAATAAGCATAAGATTTGTTTATTATTAAGATTTAATCTGTCTGTACAGATTAAACAATGTCTGTGATGGAATTTTTTTCCTTTAATCAAACTTTGAAAGTTAAACGTTTTTCTCATTTGATTTTCAGCTTGGAAAAATATTTATATCGTCAAGTACGTCGACTTCCATGAAGCCACGAGCCGTAATATGATGCAAAATATATGAGAATTATTCAAAGGAAATTTTGTGATGCATTATAACTGAAAATAAAACAAAGACTTCACTACGTTTCCTGTGTTTTAAAACCATGCAAACGCCAATAATAATAATAATACGATATTCCATAAGCATTCACAACATATGAATTTTGACAGTTTTATTAAGTTTTTAACACTACCATACCAAAGTCAGGAAATAGTTTGCATAAACTACATTTTCAAAAAGATTCAGTCTCATGTACAAGATTAAAACAGCAAGAACTGATTTGTAGGAACTCTAGATAGTAGAAAGAAAGGGGTGTAAATGTCACACAAGTTTCACTGTAAACATTAAATCATTTTAAAATGGACATGGTGAACGACAAAAGGGATGAACATATAGGTTGAGTCTCAACTTAAATATACAGAGCATTTCTGGGCATTCAATTCGTTCAGGAAAGTGCCTATGATGCACAGAAACGCTGTCTATGAAGGTCTTTTCAAACACGGAATGGTTTCAGAGGAAAATTATAATTATATAAATATATATATATAGTAAGCAGCCGTTTTTGGTCTAATCTAAGTTGAATAGAAATCGACACCGTTGCAGGACACTGATCTGTATCTGCATAGCTTCTGAAGTGCTTTTGGACTCAGCGGTTTGTGTGCGTCCCTGAGCGTTCACTACAAAAATAACTTTTACTGGTTATTTACACACTGTAAAATCATATTTTGATACTTTTAAAAGAGCCTTTCTTCCAGAGCACAAACTGTACACTGACTGTGATGTCTGTAAACTTTCCAGTTTCTGCTTCAACAACCTTTGCAGTGGAGAAGCTTTAGCACAACCACTACAGCGGATATTAAAAGATGTGAGAGTCCCGTTTTAGGAAAGTTTCTTGTTGCTGTTGAGTCCTGCGTTCTGTTGTGCGATGATGAAGTCCATGATGAGCTGCGCGGATTTCCTCGGCCGCTCCATCACTACAGAGTGACCACAGTTGTCTAGCAAATGAACCTGGGATCCCGGAACGGCTTCGGCCAGAACCGAAGCCCCGGACACGTCTAACACCTGAGGGATACAGTATAGAGTTCAATGAGGTGGCAATTCTGAAGGAAATGCATTTTTAAATCACTGATTCATGCGTGACTACAAACACTGCAAAGAAGACAAGCAGCAATAGTGATCTAACTGTAAAAGCATTTTAACTTTGTCACTGCATTTACATTCTTTAAATATGCAATTGACAGTTTGATTGACAGGCGATCTGACCAATCAGAACCCTGAATCGGCTATTTTGTCCCACAAAGCGGTCAGGGGAGTTGGTAGATTAACGTTGGTGAACTTGAATCACTTGAAACAACATTCCTTCTGATGTTCATTCATGTTTATTTGATGCTATAAATGAACTAGTATGAAGAGATGATCGAGGAGCGACACATTAAACACACACTAGACGCTATTTATTGATTCAACTTCTTAAAAAAATGACAATATTTTAAATATAAAACTGTTTCATACGTTGTCAGTGTCCTCTTTGCTCCACAATGTATTTTTCACCGCGTGAGAACATGATGTGTGGCGTGAGAGCGCATGGCTTGTCTTCAGCCGCAAGACCAGCATTATTAGTTATTTGGATTTTGTTATATTAATGTATTTACATTAAACGTGTTTTGTAGGGTTGACCAACCCTTTTCTTTCTTTGAAAATTCGTTTGCTATATATATATATATACACACACACACACACACATATACTTATATATACATATACATATACATGATTATATAAACATATGTATAATATATTATACATATAATCACAAAGTTTGAGAGTGTTGGGAGTTATATTGGCATGCTTTGCATGTTTTGATTCTCTAATTGGTGCAATTTCTCTGCAGAATCATGGGTAATGTAGTTTTTCACCAGGAATTATGCTGTTAAACGTGTTTATTTTTAAAAAATAAGTTGAAATTATGTGGGCAGATGGCTTTAACAAAAGCTCATACCATTGATAAACAACATCGTAGCTCACAGCGATTTAAGATTTAATAGTTCTGTCAAAAATCAGATTCCCTATGGAGAAAATGAATGGAGTTTTTACTTCCAGAGGTTGATTGTTGTGCTCTACTGATTAAAGTGTGTTTCGTACCTGGTCGTTTTTCCCCCAAATAACGTGCAGAGGGGTTGAGATGAGATGCATGTTCTCATGTAAAGAGTGTCTGGATTTTTCTCCAACAAGCTCCATAAAACCTGCAGTAAATATTAAAAGAGTCGATGAGAAGTTTTTTTTTTTTTTTTGGGGTGGGGCTCCGAATACAGTTAAACGACACTAGCGACGCTCACACTCTCGGTAGAAGTCATTGTTTGGAATGCGAACGTCAACCAGACCTTGAAGAATCTAGGAAACCAGAGGAGGAAAAAAAACAGTCATCAGCAACAGATTCAGCATTCGCACTCTCATCCGCAGGATCGGCGCACACGAACGTACCTGTTTAGGAATCTTAAAGCGCACGAAGGAACACAGTCTGAGCATCTCCTCCATCTCCTCTGGCGTAGAGGGAATCAGCGGGATCCCGTCACTGTCCTGAGTTTTCTCCAGCTCCCTCAAACGCTGAACAAACTTACTTTCAGTGGGATACTGAAGACCTGCCAAACCAAGAAAACCAAGTTTCATTTACAGAATCAGGAGTGTATTTAATCAACATAGGTGTGTATTCTTTCCACTGTATACGTTTTTTTTATTTTGAGGTGATGAAGATATTTGATTTCCCTTTAAATCTTGACAACATTCATTCATTCATTCGTTTTCTACCGCTTATCCGGGGCCGGGTCGCGGGGGCAGCAGTCTGAGCAGAGAATCCCAGACTTCCCTCTCCCCAGAGACTTCCTCCAGCTCTTCCGGAGGGACACCGAGGCGTTCCCAGGCCAGCCGAGAGACATAGTCTCTCCAGCGTGTCCTAGGTCTTCCCCGGGGCCTTCTCCCGGTGGGACAAGCCCGGAACACCTCCCTAGGGAGGCGTCCGGGAGGCATCCGAAACAGATGCCGAGCCACCTCAGCTGACTCCTCTCGATGTGAAGGAGCAACGGATCTACTTTGAGCTCCTCCCGAGTGACCGAGCTCCTCACCCTATCTCTAAGGGAGCGCCCTGCCACCCTGTGGAGGAAGCTCATTTCGGCCGCCTGTATCCGGGATCTCGTTCTTTCGGTCATGACCCAAAGCTCACGACCATAGGTGAGAGTAGGAACGTAGACTGACCGGTAAATCGAGAGCTTCGCCTCGCAGCTCAGCTCCTTCTTCAACACGACAGACCGGTACATCGACCGCATCACTGCAGAAGCTGCACCGATCCGTCTGTCAACCTCACGCTCCTTCCTTCCCTCACTCGTGAACAAAAATCCCAAGCTCTCCACCAACCTGAAGAGGACAAGCCACCCTTTTCCTTTTAGCCAGGCCTGGGGTTGGGGCTCGTAGGCGAGCGCCTGGTGGCCGGGTCTTTCCCCACGCGGCCCGGCCGGACTCAGCCCGAATGAGCGACGTGGGGTCGACCTCCCGTGGGCCCACCACCTGTGGGAGGAACCATATGGGGCCGGTGCATTGTGGATTGGGCAGTAGCCGAAGGCAGGGGCCTCAGCAACCCAATCCCCGGACACGGAATCTGGCTCTAAGGACATCTTGACAACATGATGGGGGAATATTATGATGTTTCGAAACACTGCTCCGAACTGTGATTCAAAACACCCATGTCACGTGACCACGGCTAAACGAAGCTTCTGCGCGTTTCGACAGGAGGCGTTGCTCGCCGAGTCTGCCTTTGATTGACAGGGTCGGGAACAAACCACACAATCGCACATCTGTCCCAACTCCCACAAAGTTTAAAAGAGTCAATGCACCTTCACCTCGTGGGTTTTTGTGAGAGGAGAAATTTATATTTATATTTTTGAATAAAAATATGTAAAAACAAACAAAAATGAGACCGTTGTGGATTGATTTGTTTTATTAATTTTCCTTTTTCATGACCAAAATAACCTAGTTATTATTATTATATATTATAGTTATATAGTGAGGATGTTAAAAACTCACCACATTAACAAAAACACAACATTTTTATTTTTTTAAATGGCTTGTTGTCAAAGTTGTTTCAGATAATATGTGCAATTGACCCCAAGGTGTCACTGTTTTGAAGCCTCGACACAACTGTGTCAGTGTTTCATGAAGCCTCGCTCTGCCCACCATTAACTCTGTGTACTATTTTAAAAGTTGTATATATATATACATATATATATATATACCGGTTGTAGATAGAATTGTTACGGTACGTGTGGTATATAAACTCTTTAATGAGAATCAAACTGACCAGGACTGGGGAAGAACACAGGGAACATATACAAGAACTAATGAGGAGTGATTAACGGGGCACAGGTGAATGACATAATTCATTAACATAACACAGCTGAACTACATGAACTAATAATGAAGGTCACCATAGAAACAAGAATGGAGGGAAAAACTGAACCATGTGACAAATGACAGACTAAACCCGATCTGTCGGCCGTCATATCTGAGGGGGACGAATCATAAAAAATGTCTTTATCAGTATTTTATCATTTACACTAACTGTATATTGGCCTCATCAACATTTTTGGGGGGCACAAAGTACATGTCACAGGATATTAGTATGATACTTTGGACCTGATGTTGCAAAATAAGACTTCTTGAAAGTTCAGAGCTAATGTTTTGAAATTAAAAACAAACAAAATGTTCCTGATGTTTCCTAATAATGGAAAAAATTTGGTCGAAATGTTAAAATGTCCCTTGATGAACTATCACCAACTCTGGGTCAGAAACAACAACACACACACATGCGTCATGTTTTCATGTTTTATGGGGACTTTCCATAGGCGTAATGGTTTTTATACTGTACAAACTGTACATTCTGTCCCCCTACACTACCCCCACCCCTAAACCTACCCATCACACAAAATGTTCTGCTATTTTAGATTTTCAAAAAAGATCATTCTGTATGATTTATAAGCTTGTTTCCTCATGGGGACCCAAAAAAATGTCCCCACAATGACATTTGGTCCCCATAACGTAGGGAATATATACACACACACACACACGTTGTGTTTTCATGTTTTATGGGGACTTTCCATAGGCGTAATGGTTTTTATACTGTACAAACTGTACATTCTGTCCCCCTACACTACCCCCACCCCTAAACCTACCCATCACACAAAATGTTCTGCTATTTTAGATTTTCAAAAAAGATCATTCTGTATGATTTATAAGCTTGTTTCCTCATGGGGACCCAAAAAAATGTCCCCACAATGACATTTGGTCCCCATAACGTAGGGAATATATACACACACACACACACGTTGTGTTTTCATGTTTTATGGGGACTTTCCATAGGCGTAATGGTTTTTATACTGTACAAACTGTACATTCTGTCCCCCTACACTACCCCCACCCCTAAACCTACCCATCACACAAAATGTTCTGCTATTTTAGATTTTCAAAAAAGATCATTCTGTATGATTTATAAGCTTGTTTCCTCATGGGGACCCAAAAAAATGTCCCCACAATGACATTTGGTCCCCATAACGTAGGGAATATATACACACACACACACACGTTGTGTTTTCATGTTTTATGGGGACTTTCCATAGGCGTAATGGTTTTTATACTGTACAAACTGTACATTCTGTCCCCCTACACTACCCCCACCCCTAAACCTACCCATCACACAAAATGTTCTGCTATTTTAGATTTTCAAAAAAGATCATTCTGTATGATTTATAAGCTTGTTTCCTCATGGGGACCCAAAAAAATGTCCCCACAATGACATTTGGTCCCCATAACGTAGGGAATATATACACACACACACACACGTTGTGTTTTCATGTTTTATGGGGACTTTCCATAGGCGTAATGGTTTTTATACTGTACAAACTGTACATTCTGTCCCCCTACACTACCCCCACCCCTAAACCTACCCATCACACAAAATGTTCTGCTATTTTAGATTTTCAAAAAAGATCATTCTGTATGATTTATAAGCTTGTTTCCTCATGGGGACCCAAAAAAATGTCCCCACAATGACATTTGGTCCCCATAACGTAGGGAATATATACACACACACACACACGTTGTGTTTTCATGTTTTATGGGGACTTTCCATAGGCGTAATGGTTTTTATACTGTACAAACTGTACATTCTGTCCCCCTACACTACCCCCACCCCTAAACCTACCCATCACACAAAATGTTCTGCTATTTTAGATTTTCAAAAAAGATCATTCTGTATGATATATAAGCTTGTTTCCTCATGAGGACTAAAAAAAAATGTCCCCACAAGATCAAAATTTACTAGTATTACTATACCTGTGGGGACATTTTGGTCCCCATAACGTAGGGAATACACACACACACACACACACACACACTTACTCACTCTCTCACACACACACACACGTTGTCATTATGAGGACATTCTATAGGCGTAATTGTTCTTATACTGAGCTAATGACATTTTCTCGCCCCCCCCCCCAACCCCCCCCCCCCCCCCCCCACACCTAAACCTACCCATCACAGAAAAACTTTCTGCATTTTTACATTTTTAATAAATGAATTATAATGTATTATGAAGGGGTCGTGGCCTGAAACCTGAATACATAATGTAGGTCAAACCAGAACACACACACACACACAGAACAGACCTGCTGGACAGATGAGAGTGACGCCGCAGAGATCAGACGGGTGACGGGCAGCATAAACTCCTGCGACATTTCCACCCATAGACGTGCCGATCAAATGGAAAGGCTTTTTGTTCAAGCCGATGCTCTTCACAAACTACAGAAATAGGAAAACATGAGAAAATACAATCAGTTGTTATTAATGGATAAAAAAAAATGTTATAACAAATCATATTTGTTAGATGAATGTCCAACGAAAACGTTTCAGAATAAATGAATTCTCCACGAATGCTGTATAGATATTGTTTTTGTGCTTATGTTTTAAAGAACATTCCTAAAGACGAACATTCTATTAATGTTACTGGGAAAAACGTTTGCGCATAATTGAGAGAACCTTGCCAGAACGTTCCCCAGTATCTGGGATACATCTAAGCTGCATAAGGGCGATGCTTCAGGGATAAAAGTAAGTTATTTTTAATCTGCATCCATCAAAACAAGGAGTTTCACCCTTCATCTAGAAACAGAACACTCTCTCAGCATCCACAAAATGTGTCTTTCAGCGTAATCAGCTCATCCGTGCACACCAGAAGTTGCTTTTAATGATAACCAACCTTAAATGAGCCAAAATCAATCACGTACGGGCCGTGTATTTCGGGCCGGGACACACAGTGAAGTGCCCCGAGTTTGAAGAAGGGCATTTATTTTAGGCACAAACCCCTGTTGTTGAAGGAAAGCTGATTAGCTCTGGGACAAGAGGAGAGCAAATGAAGACACAAGGGCTTTTCACCGATCTCAAGATACTTCAGAGAAATCTCGGAGTGTAAGCCTAATAAATCCAGTGTGTCATCAGGAGAAACATATTAGTCTACAAAACTGTGTGATGTTTAGCCAAAGAGAAAAACTGGGTCAGTGGCTGCGAATTCGTCAAGTTACATTACATCAACTGAAGTGACAGATTTTCAGAAAAGGGACTTTTTCTTATGTGTTTTTTTCCTTTGTATGAAATTTTTTGAAATTATAACTGTTGATACTTCTTAAATACTTCTTATATATAATACTATATATATATATATATATATATATATATATGTGTGTGTGTGTGTGTGTGTGTGTGTGTTCAATTATATTTATACAGTATAAACTCTAAAAAAATGAAACAAAAATACCATTTTCCATTACAGTAATTGTGACGAGCACGGCGGGCGAGAGCCGTGGGGGAACGGCGCGAGGCCGGTGACGCGAGTGTTAACGAGCTTCAGGTGCTCGGCGCACCGGTCTCGTATCTCCCACGGAGGAGCTCCGGAAGCATAAAGGAGGAGCGACGACAGGGAAGGACGAGAGAGGACCAGGCCTGGATTTTATGTTGTGTTTTATTTGGTTTGTGTGGGCGGCAGTCGCCGTGAGGAACTGCCGCCCTTATACTTTTTGGTTTTATTGTTAGTTTATTTGTGTATTAAATTTGTTAAATGTTCGCCGGTTCCCGCCTCCTTCTTCCCTTTCTACGAACTTTGTTACAGTAATATACCATAAAAACAATGCATTCTGGGTAATATTATTTGTCGTTTTTCGAGACAGTAACCTATAGGATACATTCTTGAAAGCAACAAATATTATATTGTTTTTATGGTATATTACTGTAATGGAAAACAGTATTTTTGTTTAAGTTTTTAGAGTTTATACTTCTGTTTTATACTTTTTACAGTATATTACTTCTGTATATTACAATGCATTCTGGGTAATATTATTTGTCATTTTCGAGAAAGTAGCCTATAGCCCTCTTTACTTAAAATGACAAATATTACCCAGAATGCATTGTTTTATGGTATATTACTGTTTCAGTGGAAAACGGTATTATACTGTGTAAATATGCAATATATATATATATATATATAAAATTGTTAAATTAAAATCTTATAATCAAATTACTATTATAATATTGAATTTAATTAAGTGATTATATATCATTATTATTGTTACTACTATTATTACTATATATATATATATATATATACTTAATTAATTAATTAATATAATAATACATAATTGTATATGTGTGTGAGAAACAAATAACTATATATATATATATATATATATATATATAAATAAATAATCAAAATATAATATAATTAAAATTGTTAAATTAAAATCTAATACTTTTAATTATCATTTTATTATTTATACATTATTATTACATTATTTCCCAAGAAAATTCCCACCTGATGTATCCGTTTGACTTGGCCCTCGATGGAATAATCCACAGCACTGGTGCGTGTCGTACCTTCGTGTCCCGGCATGTCAACACACACCAAGTGCACATTTTTAGGGAGAAACTACAAAAGCAAAGAAATCAGTCAAACATTCATCTCGTTTTCTACTTTATGATCCATATATTAAGAACACAGTAATACCTGTGTCAGTCACAGAATTCATGCAATACTCTTTGACAGATTTCAACGGTCGTTAGATCATGTGATTTGTTGATTATTATTATTAATACATGGAATAGTTCGTTATTTTTGAGCATTTTATATGAAATAACAGGAGTTTTCGCTGCGCTTTCTTGCCTTGACCACGCCGAGCCACATGTCCTTGTGTGCAGAGAATCCGTGCAACATGAGGATGGACGGACGTGCGCCCGGACTCCCTCTGTGAGAGTAACAGAAGCGATATCCTTCATATTCCGCATAACTCACATGCATTCCCAGCCTCCTGCGCCAATACCTGTAGAACAAATCACCAAAAACACTTGAAATAAAAAAAATGCATGAAAATAAAAGGCGCTATTAAGCAAATCTCATGTTATGCATGTAAAATAATAAGAATTTGATACATACTAAAGGCACTAAAGGTGCTTACATTCCATGCATGTTATCTTTTAAAGCAAGTTTTCCGGTTTGATCACAATCATGATGAAAAATAGTCTGTTGCTTAGTCACAATATCCCACCCAATATACGGCTGATCACATAGTATTTGCATAACAACACTTGTTTGGAGCACAAAACACCAATGTTTTAGCAATGTAATGCTTTCAGTGTCAGAGAGCACATGAAGTGACACTTCAGTCCGTCCAGCCTAAAGGCAAACAGCGGTTTTGATGACTGTGTCATTTAGAGCAAAGTTTGCCTCCCAGATATTACGAGAACCAAAGTCTACCGGGCAGCTTGCGTAAGATTCGACTGACATCAGCAACAAATGCACACACACACACACACACACACACACACTTCGCTTCGTGAATGCATGGAAAAACCATGCGTTATTCAAAGCTAAAGCTAAAGGTGAATCATTGGCACCGTGCGGATATGTACGGATCACGAGCCCTGTGCCACGACTAAACCTTCACCCAGTTTAGCGGCATGAGAAAAATAAACGAAGCACCTTTAGCACCGTCTCTAGATAAGAGATGTGCTAAATAATACAAAGCCATGAAAGCCTGAGAGATTTGCCTTGCCAGAAAACACCCACACAGCAAAAAATCATTTTCTTACATAGTGTCTTTGTCTTTTTTTCACAGTATAGAAATATACAAGCATTATCATCTTAAATCGGGATACATTTACTTGAGAAGCAAAAAGATGAAGATGAGTTTATGCTTAAAAATCTGTCCATATCGGTCTTAATTCAAGTTTATTTTTCTTGCACCATGGACAGATATTTCTTATGGTTTTAAGCATAATTCTGATCATTTTTAATTGAAAATAAGACTTAATATTTTTATATATGGTGAATAAGGCTTTAAAAAAATACAATGGAGATGATTCATTTGGAAGTTTTATTAAGTGTTGTGAATGAGATTATGTGCTTTTTATAATCAACTAACACTGCTTTTGTCAGATTCTTTACAAAAGTTGTCACCAAAAAAGTCATTTGGGTTTTAACCAAAATTTTGGTTTTACCAAATGACGATATTTTCAAACAATGCTAACAGGCTGATATTTAGCAAGCAAACTAGTTAAAAGACAACCAAACATTATATATTTAGTACTAGTTTTTAAAATATTACATAATTTTCCACATTTTATAGCAGTTGTACCGAATGACCTGATGTTTCGGGATATGCGTATGAGCAAATGAAAACATGAATTTTTTAAATAGTTCAAAAGTATTTTTTTCCAGCTGTCTGAATGACATCACATCCTGTCACATGATATTGACTGCATGACTTTATATTGGTTACTCCAAATGACATCAATGAAATAAATTTTTCCAGACATTCTTTCCAGGCAACGACTTCTACACATATTTGTAATGCCATTTTGCACTACATTAATATATGATGTTATAAAATCATGCACAATAAAAAAAATATATACATTTATTACATTTTAAGATATTTTAATAACAAATGAAATGGCTGTATTGGCTGCCTTTGAACAGTTAAATCGAATGACGTTTTCACAGTTCAAAATCTTACCTTTACATTTAGCAAAATATAATTAAAACCTTTTGGATCTAATTGTACTACCTTACATACTTTGGATGTCATATCTTTTTATTATTATATGGCTGTTGGTTAATGTATAGGTTTGTATAAACTAAATCCTCATAACTGCTTTCTAGCAAGTTAGCTCAGTGAGTAAACACTCACTTCTATCGCACCAGAGACTGGGGTTCAATCCCCACCGAGGGCAAATTCTCACTCGTGAGTCGTCTAATAAATGTAAATGTTATTATTAGGTAGTTGTTAAGTTTTGGTATTGGGTAGGGTTAGGAATATGATAAGGCATTAATATGTGCTTTATAAGTACTAATATTCTAGTAATATGCAACTAGTTAAGAGTGAGAATGGGATCCTAAACTAAAGTGAACCATATAATAATGACTTAAAGTCATTTTGCTACTCAAGTAAATGTACCTTGATTTAAAAATGTTTAGATCTTTGTGCTGAAAAAGACAAAAATGTAAAGTAAGAAAATCATTTATTGCAGTGCAATGCCCTGGAAACAACTTTTGCATTGGCAAGCATAATTTTTCTTTGGAATTTGATATTTTTTGTGTTTGGTAATGACCCGTTTCAACTTCATCATGTGCATTGGACGCTGTGGTTTGTGTAACTGTAACGGATTACGCTGATAAGGCTTTTAAAATGAACAGAATGTGCATTTTTCCAGTTTATCGGCAGCACCCGAAGTGTTAGAACGTCTGTACCGAGAACTCAAATCGCTCATTTGCACGTGTTGTTCTTCTGAAGGTCTGTACAAGTGAGGAATTAAAAGTCCAGATCTTACCAGTGGTAAACTTTAATGAGAGCTGCGGGCCAGAGGAGGAAGGAGGCAACGAAAGCCAGGATGGGGATCGCCAGCGTCCCTCCGGCAATGATGAACATGTTAAGCACATCCAAATCCATCCTGTTAAATAAAAGACAGTGACCTCATGTCAGATAGAAGAAGTATAACAGATTATATTATCTAACTGCAACTGCAAGATATCTCTAAGCAAGGACAGAGAAAACCCAGAAGTGGGTTCATGCCCAGATGTGCTGATAAATCAACGGTGTGAAGTGTGGAAATGTACAGCAGAATCTATGAGCGATTTAAAGTGAATAACTGCTTATTTTTATGTGGTCTAAAAATATGGCTGATGTAATGGCAATTTTATATAACTAAACACACACACACACACACACATACACACACACATACATATACATACATATATATATCAATAATTTGCATGTGCTTAAATGTTATTTTCATAGACCTGAATATTAATACATCAATAAAACAATTAATAAATACATATACCTCGAATATTGAAACTAAGAAAGGAAGTGATACAAAACAATACGTGAATTCGAGTACGACACACTTTAATTTTTCCAACAATGAAGCATGAATTAATGACTCTCAGATCTCTGATTCACATATTGTCGCATTTAAATATTTTGTAACTTATTGTTGCGCATCATATCTGTCATGTGATCAAAGATCTGAGCTTGAATACAGCAGATTCGATCGCACGATTATATTCAAATGCTCTTTATATATAGTAAGCATACCTTTAGATGTCCTTTGAATGTGATAGTGTCCAGTAAAGGCCGATCAAAGCACAACCATATCTCCCTTTGATCTACGGAGACGCGAGGCGCGTTCACAGCTGCGCGCTCACTGCGCTGTGAACCGGGAAGTTCGCTCGATTTAAAGGGAAATAGAGGCGGGAATTAACGTTCAGTCGGCGGGGATTGCCAGCGAACATCTGGTCAGGTGCACATCTGACATTAATCAATTCTGCGGTCAGTGTTGTTGGATAATAACAGTTTCCGGGAGAAAACGTCCGTCAGGGGGCGCGTGGCGGCTCACAAAACCAAATCCCACATCGAAGCGCGTTCACATTTCAGGATGGCGTCCGGTCTAGTGGATAAATTTTCCCAATTAAAAGTATAATTAATTAAATTAAAGTAATTCACAGATGTATGCCTCGTATGTATAACACATTCATCCAGCGGTCACATCTAAGAAATTATTAAATAAAATCCCATATTAGTAAACCACAAACGGCTGTGATTGGTACATCATGACCAGCGATGAGAAATGTAACACATATCGACTGACACTATCAGCTGACACTGATTGCATTTAATTATCTTGATTTTAATAATAGCTACACATTTGACAGTTAACATAGCAACATATTTTTATATATTGGTGTATATATACCGCTTTTATCTCGTTTCACTGGAAAACGCGCGAATTTAAAGGGGAATATAGAGAGGGAAAATTAAATCACGTCGTTTAAAATGTAATTAACTCATGTTAGCTGCATATCTACGGTGTCAGAATAGTAAAGAAAAATAGGAAGGCGTCAAGAAAACCGTAAGAGTAATAATGACACTAAAATATGTTATTGCTGCGGTCACTTTAAGAAAGGTAACGTCGGTTGGAGCATGCGCTCTCCCCCTAAATTTTGGAGCAGTGGTTAAGGTGTTCGACTTGAGTCTAATGAGGTCTCACTGCGCAGCATCGAACCCTGCACGCAGCATATTAGAAATAAAATACTGTCCGAGTTGGAGAATTTATGAACCATAACCAGCCAAATTGGCAGTCCCTGATTATATGAAAATTATTGATTGCCTTACGTACAAAAGCATCTTTTAATACAAGAGAAAAAAATCATCCTCATACCTCACTGCGCCAGAATGCAAAAATAGTCGTGGCCATCAGATAAAGTCAGGAAGTGTTGGCTACAGTATAATTGAAGGAAGTTCACAGATGTTCCTCTTATTTGAGCTGAATTCATCTACAGTCATGTATACGTCTACAGCTCTGATCCTGCTGCTGCTGAACCTCAGAGGAGCCGCGAACCTCAAGATCTGCTCCTTCAACATTCAGTCCTTAGGAGAGAAAAAAATCGCCAAACCAGATGTGCTGGACATCATCGTGGAGGTGGGCTTTTGCATGCTATTTAATTTAATTTAGCCTAATGCAAAATGGGGATAAAATGCTTTGATGCTATTTTAAATATTGCATAATTCATATTCATATTTGTCTCTAATATTAAGGTTGAACCACTGTAGTCACATGACCTGTTTTAAATATGTTTTTAGTATTTCTGAACGTGTAACATATCTTGCTGTCAATTTGTTTGTTTTTTTAATGTTTGAAAGCATGATGATAATGAACTTTTATATGGTTGTATGGAAAAAGACTCACGAGACTCGGCTGTGGTCCCACTCTACGAACCCTTTACCTGCTTTAAAGGAAGAAAACACCACTGAAGATCAGATAACACTGTGTTACCAAACATCATTGCATGTTATACAATCTAAGAACAAAGAGGAACAAGACATTTTGTCGTTCTCATTGTTTTCTGGAACACATGACTCAGATATTCCAAGGTCATGGTCTTTATTCTGGATTCTCTTTCCACATGTTCTTCACATGGTTATTTTTAGAACTGTGGACTGAAAGGTTCTTTGAGGAACACAAAATGGTTCTTCGATGGCATGAGCAGTGAAAAGCCCCTTGTGATTTTCAAGGCATGAACAAATAGCGATGAATTTAAAACAGTCACATTGTCCCACTGCAGAGCATCCGCCGCTGTGACCTCATGCTCGTCCTGGAGATCAAAGACGAAAAAGGAAAAGTGTTTGATCAACTCATGACTCACCTCAACAGGTAAACCTCTGCTCAAATGCAGCAGACATTAGGAAGTGTCTTATAACATTAGATGGGATCATGAAAACTTGATGGATACTGTAAAATCAAAATACTAAATCTGTTGTCCCTCACAGCTGGTCCAGGACACGATCAGACAAATTTAGCTCTGTCATTAGTGAACGACTCGGGAGGAAGTCATACAAGGAGCAGTACGCCTTCATTTACAGGTATGTGTGATTTATTAACAATTATTAAAGGGTTAGTTCATACAAAAATGAACATTCTGTCATTAATTCCTCTCCATCATGTGGTTCTACACACGTTAGAACATCTTCAGAACACAAATGAAGAGATTTTTGATGAAATCTGATGGTTCAGTGAGTCTCTATTGATAATGAACACTTTCAATGTCCTGAAAGACACTAAAACATATTTAAAAGCGGTCATGTGACTGCAGTGGTTCAACCTTAATGTTATAAAGCGACGAGAATACTTTCTGTGCGCCAAAAACACAAAATAACGACTTTATTTAGAAATATCCAATGATGGGTGATTTCAAAACACTGATTCATGAAGCTTTACGAATCTTTTGATTCGAATTAGTGATTCGGTTCACGTTAAACTGCCAAAATCACATGAAATTTTGAATCTCTTATGACGTAACGAAGCCTCGTTTACTGAAATCACGTGACTTTGGTGCTCCGAACCACTGATCCGAAACAAAAGATTCATAAAGCTTCATGAATCAGTGTTTTGAAATCGCCCATCACTGGATATTGTTGAAAAAGTAATTATTTTGTGTTTTTGGTGCACAAACAATATTATTAAGCGACGAGAATACTTTTTGTTTGCCAAAAACACAAAATAACGACTTTATTTAGAAATATCCAGTGATGGGCGATTTCAAAACACTGATTCATGAAGCTTTACGAATCTTTTGATTCGAATTAGTGATTCGGTTCACGTTAAACTGCCAAAATCACACGAACCTTTGAAATTTCGAATCTCTTATGACGCAACGAAGCCTCGTTTACTGAAATCACGTGACTTTGGCGCTCCGAACCACTGATTCGAAACAAAAGATTCGTAAAGCTTCATGAATCAGTGTTTTGAAATCGCCCATCACTAGCTGTTTCTAAATTAAGTCCTTATTTTGTGTTTTTGGCGCACAAAAAATATTATAAAGCGACGAGAATACTTTTTGTGCGCCAAAAACACAAAATAACGACTTTTCGACAATATCTAGTGATCAAAACACTGCTTTATGAATCTTTTATGATTCATAATGATACTGATTGAGTATCAAACTGCCAAAATCACGTGAAATATTGAAATTTCGAATCACTTATGACGTAACGAAGCCTCGTTTACTGAAATCACGTGACTTTGGCGCTCCGAACCACTGATTCGAAACAAAAGATTCGTAAAGTTTCATGAATCAGTGTTTGAAATCGCCCATCACTAGATATTGTTGAAAAATCGTTATTTTGTGTTTTTGGCGCACAAAAAAGTATTCTCGCTTTATAATATTAAGGTGGAACCACTGTACTCGCATGAACTGTTTTAAATATGTATTAGTATCTTTCTCCCTGAAAGTGTTCATTATCTTGCTGTCAATAGAGACTCAATGAATCATCGGATTTCATCAAAATATCATAATTTGTGTTCTGAAGATTTGTGTAGAACGATATAAATGAGAGGAATTAATGACAGAATTTTCACTAACACTTAAATGTTATATCATATTATTAATGTTGTTTTGCATGCAAAAACAGATTAATATAGATTCATTTACCTGAAGAAATGCACATGTGGTTTCATATTTCTGAAACATTTAGAAGAATCCTAACTAGAATTTAAATTTAAACATATATAACAATTAATAATTTTGCTCTGAAGCCATTTTTTTCCAGTGCAGAACTGCAAAAGCAAAATAAAGGTTAGGTTGCAATTATTAGCCGCACTAAAAAATAAATGAATAAAGTAAAAGGAATGAAACAACGTGAAAACAAGCCGTATCTAGATAACCATCCTCTGAATGCATATATGATGTAATATTAATATCGTTATGATCATATCAGGCAGAAGATGCTCTCTGTGAAAGCGGTCTATCAGTATCCAGACACACAAACCGGAGATGAAGATGCTTTCGCTCGAGAGCCGTTTGTCGTGTGGTTTTCAGCTCCAAACACCGGTGAGACCGAGAACATGGAAGATGAACCACTTATACCTCCATAAACATGATGAAATTATGACAAACGTGTTTTCTCCCGACAGAAATCAAGGATTTCGTCATCATTCCCATTCACACGGCTCCAGAAGCGGCTGTGTGAGAGAAATCGATGAACTGTATGATGTTTATCAGAATGTTTCCCAGCTGTGGCAGTGTGACGTAAGAGTGTCCCAGTACAGATGAACGCGTGTTATGTAATGTTCCCTGACTGAAGGGGATTCTTTGGCTGTAAAATAGTATATAATAGAGATTCCTACGGTGGCCGAGAGAGCTCAAAGCGCTGCAAATAAGAAAACACATGCAAATTAAAAAAAAAAAAAACATGATCATCAGTTTTGACAACACATGTGCTGCAAATCCTCTCAATACATGCAAATACAAAAACGTGCTGCATATACAAAAAGCGCTGTAAATAGCACACAGAAATGTTTCAAGTGACGGACCCTACTAGGACCAAAAACCAGCTCAACTCACCCTTCACTCATTCACTAATCCCTATATAGTGTACGGCATTTGAGTGCACAATGTGTTCACAATCATTAAATACTATCAAAACTGCAAACAAAAATGAACAACTGTATATTATTTCATGTATTTATTATTTTTAATCAAGTGTTTTTCCTCAGGCGGCCGTTACAATGACGTCACATTAGTACAGATGATTAACGAATATTTTTAAATCATCCACTAAATGATCATCTCTTAAAGTTTAATGAGTGAACAACAATGCCACATATTAAAACACTTTTCTGTTAGTGAAACACATTACATGGAGTTAATGCCAACATAATATATTTTAATATTTTTAGTTGGTGCTGTTGTCTAGTAGGGTCCGTCACTTTTTGGGGTCCCCCTTGAAACATTTCCGTTGTGTTTTGCGCTATTTGCAGAGCGTTTTTGTGTTTGCATGTGTTGTGAGGATTTGCAGCACATGTGTTGTCAAACTGATATCACGTTTTTTTTAATTTGCATGTGCTTTTTTTATTTGCATGTTTTTTTTTATTTGCATGTTTTTTTTATTTGCATGTGCTTTTTTATTTGCATTTTTTTATTTGCATGTTTTTTTTATTTGTATGTGCTTTTTTTATTTGCATGTTTTTTTAATTTGCATGTGCTTTTTTTATTTGCATGTTTTTTTATTTGCATGTTTTTTTATTTGCATGTGCTTTTTTTATTTGCATGTTTTTTTATTTGCATGTGCTTTTTTTATTTGCATGTTTTTTTTATTTGCATGTTTTTTATTTGCACGTGCTTTTTTTATTTGCATGTGTTTTTTTTATTTGCATGTTTTTTTCATTTGCATGTTTTTTTTTATTTGCGAGTGCTTTTTTTATTTGCATGTACTTTTTTTTATTTGCATGTTTTTTTTTATTTGCACGTGCTTTTTTTATTTGCATGTTTTTTTTTAAAATTTGCATGTGTTTTCTTATTTGCAACGCATTGAGCTCTCTCGGCCACCGTAGATTCCAGTGATCCACACACCTGCTTTCAGCCTGTTTTCATCTCGTCTAATTTTACCAGAACTTCATCATCATGGGGGATTTCAACGCCGCCTGCGGTTACGTTCCAAAGAAGCAGTGGGTGAACATCCGCCTGCGTTCGGATAGCGAGTTTGTGTGGCTGACGGGCGACAAGCTGGACACGTCGGTGAAGATATCCACTAAATGTGCTTATGACAGGTCTGTGGATTTATTTATTTTCTATAAATTCTAAAACGGATAACCCAGGCCTTGTTCGTCCTGAAACAACATTCAGATTTTAGGATCAACCTGACTTTATCCTCTGGTTTTATGGGTTGTTCAAATCACTCTTAACAATTAAAGGGGTCCTTGATTATGATTTCAATTTTTTATCTTTAGTTAGTGTGTAATGTTGCCGTTTGAGGATTAACAACATCTGCAAAGTCACGGCGCTCAAAGTTCAATGCGAAGGGAGATATTTTCTTTTATAGAAATTGCTTTTTAAAGGACTACAACGAGCTTCTTCCTGGGTTTGTGACATCACTAACCCTAAAATTTACATAAACCCCGCCCCCAAGGACACTCAACAAAGGGGGCGGGGCCATGTTGGGCTGCTTTAGAGAAGAGGAAGAGTTGTTGTAGTCGAGTGTTGTTGATGCCGTCATTTTACGCCGGACTGCTTCACAAACGAGGGTCGATTCGAGGAAAAAAGATGAACATGATGCTAGTGACGAGTTGATCAACTCCACAGCAACTACATCAATTTATCCACTAACCGTTCAGAAACGTCTAAAAGTTGGACCTTCTTCCCGAGTCTCTCCATCAGTGTTGACTCCGGTTTGAACAATGTGAGGATGAACTTTTGTCTGCGTGAGATTCTCCAGCTTTGTTGTTGTTGAGCTGTTAAAGCTCCGCCCTCTTCTGGAGCAGCAGCTCATTTGCATTTAAAGGGACACACTCACAAACGGCGCATTCTTACTCACACCTGAATAGGGGCAAATTTGACAAGCGATAATAAATGATCTGTGGGGGATTTTGAGCTGAAACTTCACACACATTCTGGAGACACCAGAGCCTGATATTACATCTTGTGAAAGATGCATTATAGGACCCCTTTAAGTTTCCAAAAGGCGGTTTTCACGGCGATGCCATAGAAGAACCGTTGTTGCTTCCTCAAAGAACTTTCCAGTCAACAGTTCTTAAAAGAACCATTTTTTCTTAGTGTGAAGAACATTTGAAAAATCTAAAGAACCTTTTTCTGCTATAAAGAATCTTTTGTGGAAAAGTTTCATTGATGTTAAAGGTTCTTCGTGGAACCGTCGATGCCAGTAAAGAACCTTTATTGGGTATATAGGGTTACAGCTGTGTTTGTTTGTTTCAGGACCAACAAAAATGACACAGGAACTGTTTGGAAAAACAACCTTTGAGTAGATTAAAGGTTATGGATATCATATTGTTGCATACTTTAGCATAAAAAACATCAGCAAATAATGAGTGTGTTAAAACTGAAGACGTCACTTTCTAGAGTCTAATGTATGAACGTGTAAAAACTCAGTTTGATCACAGCAATAACCATGTGGACACTGCAAAAAATAATTTTATCAGTATGTTTGTCATATTTTGCATTTAGTTTTTGTCTCACAAATGTCTAAACATTCTTAAATCAAGATAATGATATAACATTATATCAAATATTAAGTGAGTTCATGCTTAAAACAAACAAACAAAAAAACTTAAATGTGAAAATATTTAAGTATATACTCACCTTTTTTCCAAAAAACAATAAGTAATTTCCATAAGTAAATGTATGTTCATTTAAGAATGTTTAGATATTTGTACTGGAACAGACAAAAACACAAAATGACACCAATCCAGTAAAAATATACAACTTTAAAAAGCCTCATATTGATAAATCTGTACCACTCATTCCCGTGTGTTGTTCTGCAGGGTCGTCCTCCACGGCGAGAAGATGGTTGCGGCTGTGAATCCTGAATCGGTGGAGGTCTTCAACTTCAAAGATGAATTTGGTCTCACTGAGCAGGAGGTAAATATAATCATGTTTATGGGAGATGCAAGCGAGATTATTAAAGGCCCTCTAGTGGTTAAAAACCAACTGCATGCATTTTTCAGAAGAACTGACTTTAACCCAATCTTGACAAACATAAAGTAAAATGTGTGACAACTAGCCCCGGTCTCCTTTACAGGGAGCCAAAAGAAACACCAACAGCTGTTTCTCTGTTCCACAGGCTCTGGCAGTGAGTGATCATTTCCCACTCTGCATCACCGTAAATCAAGCGCAGAGGAGAGGATAACACTCGTCTGATGAGAGCGAAGAACAGCTCATTATAAAATGAAGCGGTTATAACATAATCAGGGCTTTATTTAGAACATTTGTGTAGAGAAAACAGAACGGTTTCACTGAAAGATGAAGAAAAGCTTCCAGCGCTTGTTAATTATGAACCGGCGTTCCGCAGTGTTGGTTTACCGGTTGCTATGAGACAGTGGAGTTAGTTTGCAAGGCTGTTACCCATTTATCCCATCTACAGTTTTCCATTGATTCAAAGTGCTTTGTATTGACATTCGACAGCTTTCAACAAACGTTCTATCAAATCCTGGCATGTATGGACGTATAAATAGATAACATGATTTTTTTCATTTACTGTAAATAAAAGATTTCCTTCAGAATATGATTCAGAGTATTTTAAACTTAAGGTGTCTGTTAAAGTTCAGTGAGCCGCGTTTCATCCGAGCAGATCGGTGGCTGTGGGAATATTAAAAATGCCGTTCCTGGAGTAGAAAGTGTTCCGTACAATCCCAGATCTCCCGCTGGCTGGAGTCTTGCAGTGAATCTCATAGTCACCTGAGGAAACAAAGTCAGTGGATGATTTGTACATTGTTAAAATATTACTGTAAATTTTACAGTATAACACTGGCAGCAGGGTTGCCAGCCAGTTACTGTAACATTTACAGTAGTGTTACTGTAATTTAAGTTACATAATTTCCCTGTATTCTCTGATTACAGTAAATAACTGTATTTTTTTTAAATTACGGAGGATCAATTTATAGCAATATTCTGTAAATTTGAGTCAAACCAACACGTGACCCCAGAATGCATTGCAGTTTATGCTGTATTATTAAAAAACAGCCAGCGGCTATAAAATAATGCTGTAATTTTTACAGTAATTCATTACAGTGTAGCCATTATCGTGATACTTAAACAGTTGTATTAAAGTAAAATGCAGTTTTTTTATACAAATACAGTAAGAAATGGATGCTTTTATTCAGCAAGAATGCATTAAATATATTAATACTTTCTATTCATCAAAGAATCATGAAAAAAATGTATCACGTTTTCAATAATAAGAGCAAAAAATCATCATGTCAGAATGATTTCTGAAGGATCATGTGACTCTGAAGACACTGAAAAATTTCAGCTTTGATCACAGGATATAAATTGCATTTTACTATATATTCACATAGAAAACAGATATTTTATTTTTTAATAATATTTCACTGTATTTTTGATCAAATAAATGAGCAGAAGAGACGCATTTAATACATAAATTAATAAAAATTTGCCCCCACACTTTAGAAACGTATTTCAGGAAGGATGAGGGAAAATACAAACACGTAATTACTACTAGTAAAATAGTGGGGTTTACAACACTACTAGTTAGTTAAAAAAAAAAAAAGTTATAAATTCCCTCTTTTCCCCCTCACCTAATCTCCATCCGTAATCCCAGGATGAGAGAATCGGATAATCAAACTTTTCCTCAGGGGCTTTTTGAGCTCGTTTCCTCAGGTACAGATGTCGCCCTTTGCCCTCGTGGGAGAATCCCTGATAAAGATCCGCTTTGGTCTGCGGGCTCACGGGCCTCATCAGAGGAGCTTCACTCAGGGAGCGCCTCAGCGGCGCCGGCGCCTCGCGCTGCTTCTGGACCACAGGGGGCAGCGTGAGTTTACTGGCAGACGGAGGGTTAAAAAGCCCGATGGACTTGGACCTGCGAGACGTGAAGGTGGTCGGGAATTCTTTGCTGTATTTCATCTTCCACGCCAGCCGCGTGTAAGCCTCCTTCAGGATCAGCTCACGGTAGAAGTTTTCTGGTCCTGGGTGGTCAGCAGGTTCCTCATGTCTCTCGTGAGCTCCGACCGCGACTCTTGACTGATTAACGGGACAGTGAGGCCACAGAAACCTAAGAGGTGAAGAGCCGACCAATCAGAGCGAAGGTCACGTGGGGGAATCGGCAGCGGGAGAGAGCGTGCAAACAAACACACAGTAAATGTGCTGACAGAAGAACAAAGAGACTCACTGCTGAGCGCCGCAGAGAGAATCAGTTTCAGAAGAAAAATGAAAGGGTCTCAAAGTGTACAAATAAAATACTAAAAAAAGAAAGATTATTAAGACTTTATATCTCGCAATTCTGACTTTATCTCTCATAATTCTGACTTTATATCTCGCAATTCTGACTTTTTAATCATAATTCTGACTTTATATCTCACAATTCTGACTTTATATCTCGCAATTCTGACTTTTTAATCATAATTCTGACTTTATATCTCACAATTCTGACTTTATATCTCGCAATTCTGACTTCATATCATAATTCTGACTTTATATCTCACAATTCTGACTTTATATCTCGCAATTCTGACTTTATATCATAATTCCTGACTTTATATCTCACAATTCTGACTTTATATCATAACTCTGACTTTATATCTCGCAATTCTGACTTTATATCTCACAATTCTGACTTTATATCATAATTCTGACTTTATATCTCAATTCTGACTTTATATCTCACAATTCGGACTTTATATCTCAATTCTGACTTATATCTCTCAATTCTGACTTTATATCTCACAATTCTGACTTTTATATCTCGCAATTCTGACTTTATATCATAATTCTGACTTTATATCTCACAATTCTGACTTTATATCATAATTCTGACTTTATATCTCACAATTCTGACTTTATATCATAATTCTGACTTTATATCTCACAATTCTGACTTTATATCTCGCAATTCTGACTTTATATCATAATTCTGACTTTATATCTCACAATTCTGACTTTATATCATAACTCTGACTTTATATCTCGCAATTCTGACTTTATATCTCACAATTCTGACTTTATATCATAATTCTGACTTTATATCTCAATTCTGACTTTATATCTCACAATTCGGACTTTATATCTCAATTCTGACTTTATATCTCTCAATTCTGACTTTATATCTCACAATTCTGACTTTATATCTCGCAATTCTGACTTTATATCATAATTCTGACTTTATATCTCACAATTCTGACTTTATATCATAATTCTGACTTTATATCTCACAATTCTGACTTTATATCATAATTCTGACTTTATATCTCACAATTCTGACTTTATATCTCACAATTCGGACTTTATATCTCAATTCTGACTTTATATCTCTCAATTCTGACTTTATATCTCACAATTCTGACTTTATATCTCGCAATTCTGACTTTATATCATAATTCTGACTTTATATCTCACAATTCTGACTTTATATCATAATTCTGACTTTATATCTCACAATTCTGACTTTATATCATAATTCTGACTTTATATCTCACAATTCTGACTTTATATCTCGCAATTCTGACTTTATATCTTGCAATTCTGACTTTATCTCTCATAATTCTGACTTTATAACTCGCAATTCTGACTTTTTAATCATAATTCTGACTTTATATCTCACAATTCTGACTTTATATCTCGCAATTCTGACTTTATATCATAATTCTGACTTTATATCTCACAATTCTGACTTTATATCATAATTCTGACTTTATATCTCACAATTCTGACTTTATATCATAATTCTGACTTTATATCTCACAATTCTGACTTTATATCTCGCAATTCTGACTTTATATCATAATTCTGACTTTATATCTCACAATTCGGACTTTATATCTCAATTCTGACTTTATATCTCTCAATTCTGACTTTATATCTCACAATTCTGACTTTATATCTCGCAATTCTGACTTTATATCATAATTCTGACTTTATATCTCACAATTCTGACTTTATATCATAATTCTGACTTTATATCTCACAATTCTGACTTTATATCTCGCAATTCTGACTTTATATCTCGCAATTCTGACTTTATATCTCGCAATTCTGACTTTATATCATAATTCTGACTTTATATCTCACAATTCTGACTTTTTAAAACTCACAATTCTGACTTTATATCTCGCAATTCTGACTTTATATCATAATTCTGACTATATCTCACAATTCTGACTTTATATATCATAATTCTGACTTTATATATCATAATTCTGACTTTATCTCACAATTCTGACTTTATTTCACAATTCTGACTTTATATCATAATTCTGACTTTATCTCACAATTCTGACTTTATTTCACAATTCTGACTTTATATCATAATTCTGACTTTATCTCACAATTCTGACTTTATTTCACAATTCTGACTTTATATCATAATTCTGACTTTATCTCACAATTCTGACTTTATTTCACAATTCTGACTTTATATCATAATTCTGACTTTATATCTCACAATTCTGACTTTATATCATAATTCTGACTTTATATCTCACAATTCTGACTTTATATCTCGCAATTCTGACTTTATATCTTGCAATTCTGACTTTATCTCTCATAATTCTGACTTTATAACTCGCAATTCTGACTTTTTTAATCATAATTCTGACTTTATATCTCGCAATTCTGACTTTATATCATAATTCTGACTTTATATCTCTCAATTCTGACTTTATATCATAATTCTGACTTTATATCTCACAATTCTGACTATATATCTCACAATTCTGACTTTATATCTCGCAATTCTGACTTTATATCTCGCAATTCTGACTTTATATCTCGCAATTCTGACTTTATATCATAATTCTGACTATATCTCACAATTCTGACTTTATATATCATAATTCTGACTTTATATATCATAATTCTGACTTTATCTCACAATTCTGACTTTATATCATAATTCTGACTTTATATCTCACAATTCTGACTTTTTAACTCACAATCTGACTTTATATCTCGCAATTCTGACTTTATATCATAATTCTGACTATATCTCACAATTCTGACTTTATATATCATAATTCCGACTTTATATATCATAATTCTGACTTTATCTCACAATTCTGACTTTATTTCACAATTCTGACTTTATATCATAATTCTGACTTTATCTCACAATTCTGACTTTATTTCACAATTCTGACTTTATATCATAATTCTGACTTTATCTCACAATTCTGACTTTATTTCACAATTCTGACTTTATATCATAATTCTGACTTTATCTCACAATTCTGACTTTATTTCACAATTCTGACTTTATATCATAATTCTGACTTTATATCTCACAATTCTGACTTTATATCTCGCAATTCTGACTTTATATCTTGCAATTCTGACTTTATCTCTCATAATTCTGACTTTATAACTCGCAATTCTGACTTTATATCATAATTCTGACTTTATATCTCACAATTCTGACTTTTTAAAACTCACAATTCTGACTTTATATATCATAATTCTGACTTTATATATCATAATTCTGACTTTATCTCACAATTCTGACTTTATTTCACAATTCTGACTTTATATCATAATTCTGACTTTATCTCACAATTCTGACTTTATTTCACAATTCTGACTTTATATCATAATTCTGACTTTATCTCACAATTCTGACTTTATTTCACAATTCTGACTTTATATCATAATTCTGACTTTATATCTCACAATTCTGACTTTATATCATAATTCTGACTTTATATCTCACAATTCTGACTTTATATCTCGCAATTCTGACTTTATATCTTGCAATTCTGACTTTATCTCTCATAATTCTGACTTTATAACTCGCAATTCTGACTTTTTAATCATAATTCTGACTTTATATCTCGCAATTCTGACTTTATATCAAAATTCTGACTTTATATCTCGCAATTCTGACTTTATATCATAATTCTGACTTTATATCTCACAATTCTGACTTTATATCTCACAATTCTGACTTTATATCTCGCAAATTCTGACTTTATATCTCGCAATTCTGACTTTTATATCTCGCAATTCTGACTTTATATCATAATTCTGACTTTATATCTCACAATTCTGACTTTTTAACTCACAATTCTGACTTTATATCTCGCAATTCTGACTTTATATCATAATTCTGACTATATCTCACAATTCTGACTTTATCATAATTCTGACTTTATATATCATAATTCTGACTTTATCTCACAATTCTGACTTTATTTCACAATTCTGACTTTATATCACAATTCTGACTTTATCTCACAATTCTGACTTTATTTCACAATTCTGACTTTATATCATAATTCTAACTTTATATCTCGCAATTCTGACTTTATATCATAATTCTGACTTTATATCATAATTCTGACTTTATAAATCTCGCAATTCTGAAATAAATTTTTTTTTTTTTTTCAGTGGTGGAAAACGGACTTCCATAAGAATCAGTTTCAGAACAAAAATGATAGGGTCTCAAATAGTGCAAAAATAAAATACTAACTGTAACCAGTACCAGTAAACAAGCAGATGGACCAGCAAACCAGCTTAAACTGGTTTCAAGTCTTTGTATAAATATACTAAATGAATATAGTACACCAATAATGTTATATTGTTTTTAATAATACATGTGCGCTTGTCATCTCGATTCTTCCATGTTTTGGTCATTAGTATTTAAACTCGTTTTCAGTTAGTTGCCAAAGAAAACATTTCTAAATTGAAACTCAATTTACACATCTAAACGTTTAATACTTTATTTCAGCTTTATTTCCTTTCCCGAAATTTATTTTTAATAGTTTTAGTTAACAGCACAGGCTGGATTTTTTTTTTTTTTTTGTCAAATCAATCAGCAGGCAATACAGGTTTCAAACTTAAGGGTGAATAATAATAATTGTCATTTTGCCTGATCCTTTAATTAATCAGGTCTTGTAATGTCTAAATCTGTCCTGAAGGTGGCAGCAGCAGAACATTTCTGGACATTACAGGCCTCATCTAAAATATTACAAGTTTAAACCCACTGCTAACAGAAAACAAAGCACTGTTTTTTCGTTTCCCCCTTGTTGACCACTTTTATTAGAAATGAAAGGCTTTTAATTCAAGTTACAGTCAAAAGCACAAGGAAATAATGCGCATGACCTTTGGATCTATAAATATGCATGTTCGTTTGACAACACATTTACTGTCAGGGTGGTTTCTTCTGTCTCAAGGTGGCCTCCTCACTTCCTGTTAGTGCGAATCGAAACCGTTACAGTTAAAAAGAAAAAACAGGTCACCTAAAGGGGAAAAAGACATTTGCTCATTTACTCACTCTGACAAACAATGCATCAAGTCTTTCTCTCCATTAATAACGAGACCGTGTTGAATCCTGAATTCTTTATTCCAGTCAGTTTTAATAAGCAAATGTACATCAAATCTACTCGAGTGTTTCACAATAAGGCACTAATGGCTAAATACAAAATACGCCCCCTTGCCCTGAAAACGCTTACAAAATACTTCACCACTGGAGTATCAAAACTAGTAAAGACAAAGAAAGATCTGAGGAACGTAAAAGACATCTGCACAAACCAATGACAGTGACATTTGCATATTAGTGTCTCAATAAAGCCAGAAAATCGTATTAAATGCGAGTCGTAGTTTGGTATCGAGGGCTCCGCTGGTGTCGAATCTCGACGTATAGTAATTGTTTTATTTATTTGCCCTTTATGCAGCGGTGAAACCCAGGACAGAAGTGTTGTTTTGATTTGAAGCGTTCTGATGGGACGATGCTTTGATGTGAATAAATAAACGTCACCGCTCCGTTTATGCAGTGAGAATCGAACACGGACGTGGAAATGTTACAATATGTGAATTAAAAGTGACAGTATGTTAGAAAGAGACGAACAGTTCGAGTCAATATCAGTAGTAAAGAGACGTTTGGGTGCGAAACCCCGATCGGTTTTGTTCATACACGGTCAACTTTTTAAACACTCAACTTTAAATTTGCTATGCTGAACTAAATCGACAAACTGAAGAAAATGTACAATTCATGCATCAGAACATGCCGTCAAACATTCCAGTCAAAAACCTGATCAAGTGCAAAGTTCAACAAAATGAAGAAGGTCTGAATGATTCGCTCACGGACGCCTTCTATTTATTTTTACAGTGTCTTTCTCTCTCAGGAGTGTTTTGGGTTAACCGCAGGGAATTATGGGACAGTGACTTGGAAGGGGGGAGCCTGGGATGTGTTCGTCTCCCCATTTCACAGCCAGAATGTAGTTGCCCCGCTCCTTTAAGATGTAGCTGACATTGTACTGCATGTTCCCCATGTGTTTTACCAAGATCTCCTCGCAGGGCGTCAGAGGACCATGAACTCCGACCAGGACATGTTCTTCCCTGGGAAACAAAGACACAGATACAAGCTTAAACGACACAGGAAAGTACAGTGCAACTACATGTAAAACTATTAGTTTAAACTACAAAATTATGATTATTATTATTATTATTATGTATTTATTATTACTACTACGATAATAGATGTATATACAGTGCAAAAAGTACTTAAATGTGTGATAGTTCATTATCATTATTATTAAAATTACAAGCATATTCACATTCATATATACATACAAATACACATAGTATTAATTATATATTTACAATATTGTTTTGCACTAATGAGAAAATAAATTATTTATAAATTTATATTAAAGTGTCCCTGCCAAATGAATAAATTATAAAAAAAATTTTTTTTAGTACTGGTTTTATTAAATATATATAAATAGTATTTAAATAAATAAATATATAAACAAACATTTTAGAAAAAAATGTGTCAATAAATAAATATAATATATGTCAATAATAAAAAAATAAATATATAATATAAGTTAATAAATAAATAAATAAAAATATATAATGTATATGTCAATAAATAAATAAATAAAAATATATAATATAATATAAGTCAATAAATAAATATATATAACATGTCCAATAAATAAATTAATATATAATATGTCAATAAATAAATAAATATATATAATATGTCAATAAATAAATATATATATATATATATAAAATATAAGTCAATAAATAAATAAATATATATAATATAAGTCAATAAATAAATATATATATATTTATTTATTTACATATATTATATTTATGTCAATAAATAAATAAATATATATAATACGTCAATAAATAAATATATATACACAATACAAGTCAATAAATAAATATATATACAATATAAGTCAATAAATAAATATATATAATATAAGTCAATAAAAAAAAATAAAAAAAATGAGATTTATAAACTTAATAAAATGCATTTTATATATATATATAAAATATATATATATATATATATATATATATATATATATATATATATATATAAGCAAAAGATATATTGTTGAATGCATGTGTACATTTTTCCTAGAAATAAATGGAGGTCTCACCAGCTTTACTGCAGTCGACAGAGAAAGACGCTTTCCTGCCCCACGAAGGCCTTACTGAGACCTGGACCTCGACTGAGAACCTTACTGGCGTCAGATGCGGCTCTGGGAGACGCGCTGTAGGAGTTCACCGCCGCTCGCTCGGGTCACGGACTCCACCATCAGAGTGGACATCTCGCTGACGTTGGTCACGTTCACCAGCCGTGGACCTGAACACCAAACGGAGAGTTGGACACTTCGACTAACAACTGAATCTCAATCATACCGAATCGTTTCGCCTCAGATCAGACGTCCAGTTCTACACACCGGTGACTTTGGCCTTAAAACGGGCTTCCAGTGATGTGGTTGGGGCCGCCATATTTGATAGTGATGATGTAGTTTCCAGGGCCATTGGCATGTAGTGCACTTTAAACGACCCTTCGGGACACTCCTGACACTCCATCTTCACCTTCGACGGGCCCTCGATAGTGACGGACAGAGATCCAGGTCCAGCTTTGGTGTTATTGATGATAAATTCGGCCTGGTTACCTGTCAGAGGAGAATGCAGGATGATGAACCGTTTCATGACATCTTCAATATTCTCATTTCCTGCTTCCCATCAGTCAAAGTTGAGAGTCGTCACAACGACTGTTTGGAGTCACAGCACTGCTATGTTTTTCTCTCACAGTAAACTTTATACATGTAAACCATTAATGTCATGTGACAAGTTTACGCCAAATGTGGAAATGGGTCCATTTCTGTACACAGCAGGGCGTCACTAGTCCCATTTTTAGAATGGCTTTAGCCTCCCCTAAATTTCCATTCAGCCTCCTAAAAATGTGCAATTTTCTCCGTAACTTGTACTCCTTAAAATTAAGAAGATGGCGGGAGGCTTCGGCTCATCCCCGTATTTTAGTCCGCGTTATTTCAGCTTGTTCTTCGAACCGCAGTGCCGGCGGCAAAAGCAGAGGACAATGTGTGTCCATTTATCAATAGATGCTGTGCAGTTTTTGTCCTACATGCAGTTTATATAATATGATGCGGGAGCAATACAAGACGGTCCCTCCCATCCGCTGTAAATCCGGGCTTCATTTATGTTAAATATGCCGTTTATATGAAAGGAACAATGACTTTTCCTTCTCTTGCTATACTTCAATTGTTAGTTCACCCAAAAACGAAATTTGTCTCGTGAATTATTCGCCCTTGTACCGTTCCAAACCCGCAAGTCCTTAAATCCACAAATTAAGATATTTGATGAAATCTGACTCCCATAGAAAGCAACAAAACTGCCACATTCAAGGTCCAGAAAAGTAGTAAAGACATGGTCAAACGTGACAGTGAACGTGACTACAGCGCTTCACAAAACCTTAATGTTGTGAAGTGACAAGAACACTTCATGCATAAAACAGACTTTATGCAACAGTTTTTGAACTGATGGCAGCAGCGATATCACCCTGTAGCCCAAGACCGGTTGCCCACTGAAGCTAAGCAGGGTTAGTACCCGGATGGGATTCCTCCTGGGAAAACTAGGTTGCTGCTGGAAGAGGTGTTAGTGAGGCCAGCAGGGGGCGCTCACCCCTATAGTGATGGGGACACTATGCTCTCAAAAAAAGCACCGTCCTTCGGATGGGACGTTAAACGGAGGTCCTGACTTTCTGTGGTCATTAAAAATCCCAGGATATCTTTCGGAAAGAGTAGGGGTATAACCCCGACATCCTGGCCAAATTTACCCACTGGCCTCTGTCCATCATGGCCTCCCAATCATCCCCATACACTGATTGTCTCCCTCTCCACCAATCAGCTGGTGTGTGGTGGGCGTTCTGGCGCAATTTGGCTGCCGTCCGCATCATCCAGGTGGATGAGGAGATTCCCCCTTCCATATGTAAAGCGCTACATTTGACGTACATCCCCTCATTAAAAAAAAAAAAAAAAAAAAACCTTTCCTTCCCTTTTCCCTTCCTACTCCAGCTTATGGTACTGAGCAATGTATGAAACTTGTATTGTGAGCGCTTCCTGTGTTATTTGCCAATTCATGAAGAATCGCTTGTTTGTTTTCCTCACTTGTAAGTCGCTTTGGATAAAAGCGTCTGCTAAATGACTAAATGTACATCAGATACAGCGTCGGCATTGGAGCTCACGTGAACATGTCGGCCAATACCGAACCAGCGTTCGGACATAAACGCGCAAGCCTGGCACTGGAGTTCACTGTGTCAACTTCGGAGACATGGAAGAGGAAAAATGGTAGTTTTTGTGCACAAAAAAAAAAAAAAAAAATTATCGCTAACATTAAGGTCGAACCACTGTAGTCACGTTTACAATCTTAACTATGTCCTTTACTACTTTTCTGATCCTTGAATTTCATTGCTTTATATGGGAGATAAAAAAAAAAAAAAAAACTCTCGGATTTCATCAAAAATGTCTTAATTTTGTAGATGAACGAACGTCCTAAAATTTGTCATTCATTCTAAAACAAATCCAAAAGCAAAACATGCGAAAAGAACTATGAAAGGCAGTAGAAGTGGCTAAAAAAGCGAATACTGATCATTTCATGCCATCATCATGTTAAAAATGCTTGTTTTCCACCAGACGACAGAAATCCTCCACTAAAAGGCACACGTTATCTCCATGAAATGTAGATGATCTCAAATGAACACTAATTAAAATGATTAGAAATTAAATTGAGAGTGTAGAACCTACAGTACGGTTCATGTCCACCCATATATACACAATATATAATTATAAATCATTCCCTCATCGGGTTAAAAAACACACGATAAACATCTAACATCTATCCAGAGCCGCTTTACTCCAACACCATCAGACGTCTCCAGCTCGAGGATATTCTGACACCACGTAGGAAAACCAACTTTCCTCCAAGTCAACCATGTGTTTTTTTTTTTTTTTCCGTCTTTATACCAATGCAGTTTAAACGCATTTCAAGCGAGACTCAATAATGCTGCCGACCTTTTCCATCACTTCCGTAAAGCTAAACATCTCCGTTGTAACTCGTCGAACTACTCGGGAAGCTCACGAAGACATGCGTTTGTTCTGGAAGTGATCCATGAGAAATAGGTTGGGTAATCCGAGATCCTTCTGTTTAAATCATTTTGCGAAAACAACGAGGCGCGTTCGACGTGAGCGAGAGAGCGTAACTTCCTCTCGACGCGCCAAGTGAAAAGAAACATCGAGCAATCAATAAAACACGTCGACGGCGTAGAGCAAAACTTTGATTGTTTTTTATAGCCCCGTGCCAACATGCGATGTGCGTCTAATTGAAGTCAAACGCATTACCCGTGGTTCCTCTCTCCAGTCCGGCTCCGTAGTCGGTGACGAGTCCGGCATCGCCACTCTGTCCCGGTTCTCTCCACGCGAACCTGGAACGGACTGCCAGGGATGTGCGTCCCGTTGAACTTCACGTCGATGGCGTGGATGCCGTTCTCTCGCGGGATGAAACGGATGGCGTACTTGTCTGGAAAACCAAGGGTAAGTTTAACCAGCAGATCTAATGACACTAGTGACAAAAAAAGGTCCATATATTATATACACTCAAATTTAAGTTGCTCTACTAACACACAAAAACTAACATGGAAATGAGCTGCATTTCCTGCCAAAGACAAAATAACTGGGTGTTGGTTGACAAGATGTTTGTTATATGAAAAAAAAAAGTAACTAAAGCACTTATTAAATGTTAATTTTATCAATCTAATACATGAATACATGTTTGCATTTTATTAACCGACGTACTGTAACAAATGTGTTGATCATTGTCGATGTATTCACTAAAATGGGACCTAATTGCAAAGTTTTATCAATAGTTGTAAATTGAAGTCAGAATGAACGCTCATTCACAAAATGGGTTGGAAATGCAGTTTCATGTTAAAATAAAAGTACTTTCACATTAAAGAACCGGTTGTTTGAGGGGCTCATCATCTGCTCACCTTGCTCTAGTTCAGACACCACAACACTCCTCCAGCGCTCCGGACGGGCTGTGGACTTTGGCATCGATGTTGCCCTTCGCCCCGTTGAGACGCACCGCGAACGATGCGGGCTGGTTCACCTTCAGACCCGACTCCTACGTTAGCGAATCAACAGTTTAGAACATCCTCGCTCAGACCTGACAGTGCATTCTGGGAAAGGCTTGTCGTGTACGGTGCCGTTAAAAAGTTTTTTTTTTTTTATGCTTTTAAAACCTCTGATAAAAATATGATAAAAATACAGTAAAAAAGTTAAATATTTTTACAATTAAAAAGAACCGTTTTCTATGTGAATATACTGTAAGATGTAATTTATATCCTGTGATCAAAGCTGAATTTCCAGCATCATTACTCCAGTCACATGATGATTAAGAAGATTAAGAAACATTTTAAATGCTTAAAAATGCTTAATATTTTTGTGGAAAACCTGAAACATTTCTTCCAGGACTTTATATGATAAAGTCATATAAGATTATTTTTGTAATATTATAAAGTGTCTTTGCCGTCACTTTTGACCAATTTAAGTATTACAAAAATACACAATTTTTACTGACCCCAAACTTTTGGTAGAGAAAAAAAATCTATATATTTTTTTTGATATATGATTTTAAATGTGCATAAATATCTAAAAATAAATGACAATGTTCACATAATTCTGATAATCTCACCTGGACTCACTGAAGATCAGCTAAAGCTGAGAGAGAGACATTTGACAAGAGAAAATGAGAACTACAGGCTTGGCTAAACTACAGAGAATAATGGGATACGGTTGGATGGAGGTTTCTAGCGGTCGGTGTCCGTCTTCCTCTCTCTGCTTCAACTGATCCTACCGTGAGCTTTGCAACGGTTGATTCTGTTAAAAGCCTTTAAATGAAACAAGAGAAACACCAGAAGAGCCACACAAACATGAGTGATGTCCGACAGCCTATTCAAAGACGAGATAGATCTGATCCGAAACGAAGTGAGCGCTCCCGATGGTGTAAAAGATAGCCAGAAACGCCATTCTGCTTTAAGATACCGCGTTTTAGCCACATTCAAAGTCACGTTTCCTTCATGGATCTGATATAGTGGATTGTCATCAAAACACTCTTGAACTTATCCAAGTAAAATGTACTAAAAGTAGGGCGTCAGAAAGAAAAAAAAAATACTCTTATTCAACAAGGACGCATTAAATGTATCAAAAGTGACAGTAAATACATTTAGAATGTTACAAAAGATTCCATTTAAAATAAATGCTGTTCTTTGAAACTTTGTAACTTTTGAATCATGTGACATTAAAGCCTGGAGTAATGATGCTGAACATTGAGCTTTGAAAAAACTAGTTTATAATATATTCAAAAAGTAAACCAAATTGTAAAAATATTTCACTGTACTTTTGATTGAAATGTAGCCTTGGTGAACAGAAGAAAACAAAAAACAACTTTACGGACCCCAAACTCTTGAATATCGCGCACTTCATATGAAAAGCTCCATGTGTGTTTCTTCAACCCATGCAATCTAATTTCACACAAAAAGATGATGTAGACAGCGATGTAGTAAGCTGCTGTATAGATTTATAACACATTTAAGGGACAATATTAGTGTCCTGACATTTAAATAAGATCCGCGTTGACCGTTTTCCATGTGACGTTTTGCGAGCTGTACTTTGATAGCTGCGGACATGCGTCTGTGTGTCGATGTTTCCTCATGTCTCACCTGAAGACTGGTAACAGTAAGCCGGCGGGCGTCATCTACGGGAGCGCACACGGGCACCAGGAACGGGCTGTCGGGAATGTGCTCGTCGTTGAACTTTATAGACACTTCGTAGTCGCCTGCAAAGAGTTTTGAGGTACATTTGCTGAGCGTGAAGGGATCTAGAGAAATACAGCGTTTTAAAAGGAGCACAGGATGCGTTTATACATACCAGGTTCTTGAGCTACATAGGAGACGCCGCACGACCCGTCCTTCCTTTCCTCAAATGAGATTTCTGCACGACTGGGACCCTCAACGGCGATGGACAGACCGCCAGCGCCCGCCTCCCGCGTCCACACGTTGAACTCCCGCTGAAAAAACATTCATAAAAACACATTGTGGGTCACCGGCAGTGTTTTATACAGTTCAAGCTCATGAAGATGGTCATAATAAGCTGAATAAATGTATTATATATTTGCAGAAGGAAAAATTGAGCTTAAAAAGGAGATTTTTTTTTGAGGATGACATTTTAATTTGAATAAAAGGCTGATTAAAGTAAATGCGAGTTACGGTATAACATTTTATATATATATATATATATATATATATATATATATATATAAAAAATATATAATATATATATATATATATATATATATATATATATATATATATATATATATATATATATATATATATATATATATATATATATATATATATATATATTTTTTTTTTTTTTTATGTATAAAAATGTAACATTTTTCCCATAAACATCTGGTGAGTAAGTAATTAAATCTTTATGGAGTTTCTTAAAAAAATAAATTAAACAATCCAAAATAGATGTGAATTTGCCAGCTAATATAATATAATATAATATATAATAAAAAAAAATATAAAATAAAATATAATATAAAATGAAATATAATAATATAAAATATATAATATATAATAAAAAATTTAATATATATAAAATAAAATAATAAATAAAATAAAATAATATAAAATATAATATAATATATAAAATATAAATATATATAATATATATAAAATATAATATAATATAAAATATATATCATTAAATATATAAAATACACGTTTATATCATTTGCCATAAATAATTTGAATAAATTAAACAATGTAATAAGATACTTTATGAGGACTCTCACTATTAACTAGTTGCTTATTAACATCCATATTACAAGGATATTGTCCTTTTATTAGAATTTCTAAACCATATTAATGCCTTATTCTGCATCCCTAATCCAACCCAAATTACTGCTTAGTAGTTATTAGTCGAGTTGAGGCAAAAGTTGCAGTTAATAGTGAGAATTGGACCCTAAACTAAAGCGTGACCAAATTTTAATGAACATTTTGTCATCGTTCATACCTGGCACGCTCGCCTCAGCCTTCTCCAGACCCGGACCACCCGCTCGCACCTTATGGGCCCCACCTTCACCCAGCGGACCCACGGTGAACTGGAAGGGCCTTCCTGGCACGTGCTGCCCACGGTACTTCACGCCTAACCGTGTGTACGCCCATCTCACGGGGCACGAAGCGGACGCAGTAGGTGTGGTTCCCCACAGCCACGATCTCAGCAGCTTCGGTGGCTCCCGACGGGCTGGTGACCTGCGCCGAGACGTCGTGAATGTCGATTTCTGAGGAGAACAAAGAGCAGAAGGATTCTTGGGAGAGCTGAATGAAGAGCTGTCCTGATCTCTGCGCTTTCATGAGGTTTTGCAAGCAGCATACCAGAGAGATGATACTTACAGGTTTTATTAAAAGAATAAGACAGCCAAAATGGAAATGGTAAAACTTTACGATAAGCTTCCTTTTGTTAACATTCGAGAACTACCTTAGTTAACATGAAATAATACAAAAGATACACGACCGGTCAAATGTCTGGAAACTATTAAGGTTCTTCATGCTTTGAAAGAAAAAAAAAAAAAATTATAAAATATACATTTATTAATTTATTTCAGTGATCAAATCTGAGTTTTCAGCATCATTACTCCAGTCTTCAGTGTCACATGATCCTTCAGAAATCATTTGAAACATTTTAAACTAATAATTTCACTTTTTTTTAAAAATGTTTTCCAAACTTTTGAACGGTAGTGTAAGAAAAAACAAATTAAAATTGAATGTCATGTTGAAGTAACATAGGAAAGATTGTATTTATGAGTTCACATTCCTTTGTCATTTTATAGATGTAGAGTCAAAATCTTGTTAAATTTTTCCAGGAACACCAATTTCAACATTTACTAATACAATAAATATTAAGAGATACAACTTTTGATTGCTTTTAATAATTGACCTGAACAAAAAAAAGAGCAATCAATGAACAGTTTTTTTTAATCAACCAACATTAACAAAGATTAATACATTCTGTAACAAATGTATTGCACATTCTTAAAGCATTAGTTCACTTCAGAATGAATATTTCCTGATAATTTACTCTCCTCCATGTCATGCAAGATGTTAGTCTTTCTTCATCTGAAAAGAAATTAAGGTTTTTGAGGAAAACATTCCAGGATTTTTCTCCATATAGTGGACTTCAATGGGGTTCAACAGGTTGAAGGTCCAAATGTCAGTTTCAGTGCAGCTTCAAAGACTCTACATGATCCCAGACGAGGAATAAGAGACTGATTTAGGAGAAACCATTGGACATTTTCCTCTCAAAAAAATAAAATTATATTATAATTTTTTTTTATTTATTTATTATATATAAAATTATAAATTAAAAAAATAAATAAATAAATTATATATATAAATAAAATATATATAAATAAATAATATATTAAAAAAATATATATATAAATAAAAAATATATTAAAAAGAATTATATATACGTGTGTGTGTGTATATGTATATATATATATACGTGTGTGTGTGTATATGTATATATATATATACGTGTGTGTGTGTATATGTATATATATATATATATATATATATATATATATATATATATATATATATATATATATATATATATATATATATATTATATATATATATAAAATATAAAATATAAAAACCACAAATGCTCGTCTTGCACTGCTCTGTGATGCTCCACGCATTATATAATCACGTTGGAAAGTGTTTTTTGTAAAGGGCATTTGACAATCTTTGCACGTTCGCTTTGTAAACACTGGATCGGTACTTCTGCCTACGTCACGTGACCTTTCCAAAGTGATGACGTAATGCGTGGAGAATCACAGAGCAGTGCAAGACGAGCATTTGTTGTTAAAAAGTATATACATTTTTATTTTATTTTTTTATTAAATGACAGATGGTTTCTCTAGATCAGACTCTTACTCCTCATCTGGGATCATGTAGAGTCTTTGAAGCTGCACTGAAACCAATGGGGTTCAATGTGAAATGTCGAAGTCCACTATATGGAGAAAAATCCTGGAATGTTTTCCTCAAAAACCTTCATTTCTTTTCCACTGAAGACATCTTGGATGACATGGAGGAGACTAAATTAATTTAAGTGAGCTAATGTTTAAAGCATTAACTGTTGTTGCAAATTATTAACCCTTTCAAGCACAAGCATGAACATTTGCGAAGTCTTTTTGATGTTCCACAGAAGAAATTAAGGGTTTGCAAGGACATGTAAAACATTTTATGGAGTTGTAATGAGCAAAAAAAAAAAAAAACTCTGGTTCATGCAAACACAAACACGTGGGAATCGAGAGCAAGCGCGTTCTGCCAACCTCGTCGTCCACATGCCCAGTGCTTAACACGCACCCTCCAGCCCTCCGGAGGGCCTTCTCAGGGGTGCCCTGCCAATCCGGGTGACCCTCACACTGCCCACGGTGAAGCGCGTTGACCTCAGAGGGCGTGGAGAGCCTGAGGCGGCCTGACCTTTGACCCCGAGCCGAATAGAGCAGTGTGAGCGATAGACGCCACGTGAGAGCAACTCACGAGCCAAAGCCAGAAGAAACCAGGTCACTGAGAGCGGCAGACGCAGAAAACAGGATGAAAACGACAAACAAACAAGACAAAGGACAGAACAGGTCAGAAAGACAGGAAAGTGGGGAAGTAGATGGTAGAGTAGAAGCAGCATTGGGTCTCGCTTATAAATATTGGACATATTTGCAAATGAGCAACATAACTAAAATCTCTTTATAAATCGCAACGAATAAATTTCACATACGGATATCTTATAAATCGTTCATGGAAACCTTTCAGGAACAGTTTAGGATCATTATACTGTATAAATGAGGTCCCATATCTGGTCATTTATGCACGTTATTTCCACTCTATGTCTTTCAAATCTCACAAAAACAGTTCAAGAGTGAGTGAATGAGCTCCGGTGGCCTGGATTATATCACTGCTAACCCTTCATTACAGCGTGGCATCATTAACCAGGAGAAATCTCAGAAAACACATGTGGAAGTACTCGGCATGAACCAGGTTTGGATATTAATTGACCTATTAAAGGCCCATTCACACCAAAAGTGACGCAACGGCGTCCTGACGAAAGGTGGTCGCTCACGTTCTTTAATGCAATGCGCAAACCGTCGCTAAACATTAATGCCAACGTCTAGGAATATATTGTGAAATAATGATAGTTTATTTTAATATAGTATATGCACATTCGATCACTAGTAGTATCTTATTTTAATAAAATAAATCAAATAAAGTTACATAAAAAAAAGATAGACATTAATTTTCCATTGTGAAATTGAAAACCTCAATCCAGCCCTCAGTTTCATATTGTTTAAATTATTTAAAATCGACAAAGGTTATTTTAAAAAAATATATATAATATAATATAAAATATAACGTATAAATATAATCTAACATATAAATATAATATAATACATAAATATAATATAATACAATATATTAATATAATATAACATAAATATAATATAATATATAAATATAATATAATATAACAAATATAATATATAACAAATATAATATAATACATAAATATAATGTAATATATAAATATTCACAGGCAAATTCACATCTATTTATCGGATTGGATTGTTTATATCTTTCGGCACAAATTTCTTTTAGTAAAATATAAAAAAAAAAAAAATAGGATTGTTTTAGGGTCGTTCACGTTCTTTAATGTGAAATACAAACTATTGCTAAACATTAAATGTTGTCATTTTCTAAAATAAGGTCAATAAAATTCTGTGGTTGTGTAATCTAGGAATATATTGTGAAATAATGACACTATTAAAGTAACTTTGTATAATAAACATGGTATAACCACATTCATTCACTAGTAACATCTTATAGGTTTGTTTATTTTATCAAAAGAAAATTGATGCATTTATTTCTGTGAAATGAAAAATAAAATTATATAAAAAAAGAAAATAATTCACATCTATTAAACCCTCATCTAACCCTCATAAAGCATCTTATTACATAGTTTAATTTATTAAAATTATTTATGGCAAATGAAAAAAACATTATATTATCTGGATAATTCACATCTATTTTGAATTTAATTTTTTTTTTTAAGAAAATCATTGTGCCAAAGGAAATAAAAATGTCTATAATAATATAAATGGGTTATTTTAACAAATTTTTTGTGCCAAAAATGATTTGAAAGTTCACATCCAGTGTGAAACAATTTTCTATTTTAAACTACTTTTAAAATTACAAAAGAGATGAAAGTGGAAGAATAACGTCACTTGCACTAGAAAACGACGATTAACATCCACTTCAAAATTGTTGGTGCTTGTTCGCATTTCTATTCAAACACAACGAAGGCAAAACGATCCTTACACAAAGACATTTCAGTATTAGCAAACTTCAGTCCGGCATCGAATCGCGCCGAATGCCAAGTGACGCGCCACGCGTTTCCCTCGAGACGTGTGCGAGCGTCATTTGTGCAGCACGAACCGCAGACGCGGCTCGACATCTGCGCAGGTCTGAGGGGAAATCAGGGCTAAAACCACGTCCAAGTTCAATACGTTCAGCTCCACCTGCACATGAAGCCTCGTTTCAGACGGCCATGTGTTTTTACTCCCGTATGGAGACTCGAGTACTCAATGCATTAACGTGACGCGAGCCAGCAAACAACTGCACATCCATTTGTTTCCGTGCTTTTTTGGCTGGTGTTCTGTCGGAGATTGAGCTGCACGAGGCTATAAAACCAAGCCTTGACATAAAGTGGCTGAAACGGTAAATAATTCACGCCTAACGCACATTAAAACTCCAGTCTTGGATTCTACGATGAATCTTTGTGCGGACAGACGTAGTGTAAAGGTTACGGCTGTATGTGTGGGAACTTTCATACCTGGGATCTTCAGGTTGAGATCACACACACTCCCAACGCTCGCGACGGACGCCGCTTTCTGACGGCGGGTGATGCTCTCGCGGACGCGACCTTCTCCGGTCACCTTCACGCTGAACGGACTTCCTGCGCAACAAACGGTCACAATGAGAGGAGTAACATGCTAGAAGTCTCTTCTGCTCACCAAAGCTGCACTTATTTGATCAAAAACTAAAAATTTTGAAATGTGATTAGAATTTAAAATAACTTTTCTATGTGAATATATAGTCAACCAGTCTAATTTATTATTTTTATTATTAACTAGTGTTATGAACTATTATCATTAACAATTTTTAATTTAATTAAAAATTTTAACTATTTTTTTTAAACTTTTTTTTAAACTTTTTTTTTAAACTTTTTTTTTTAAACTTTTTTTTTTAAACTTTTTTTTTTTTAAACTTTTTTTTTAAAAACTTTTTTTTTTTAAACTTTTTTTTAAAACTTTTTTTTTAATTTATTTTTTACTTATTTATTTTTTACTTATTTTTTACTTATTTATTTTAAACTTATTTATTTTAAACTTCTTTATCCATCCATCCATCCATCTTCCACCGCTTATCCGGACGCAGGCCGGGTCGCGGGGGCAGCAGTCTGAGCAGAGACTCCCAGACTTCCCTCTCCCCAGACACTTCCTCCAGCTCTTCCGGAGGGACACCGAGGCGTTCCCAGGCCAGCCGAGAGACATAGTCTCTCCAGCGTGTCCTAGGTCTTCCCGGGGCCTTCTCCCGGTGGGACATGCCCGGAACACCTCCCTAGGGAGGCGTCCAGGAGGCATCCGAAACAGATGCCCGAGCCACCTCAGCTGACTCCTCTCGATGTGAAGGAGCAACGGATCTACTTTGAGCTCCTCCCGAGTGACCGAGCTCCTCACCCTATCTCTAAGGGAGCGCCCTGCCACCCTGCGGAGAAAGCTCATTTCGGCCGCCTGTATCCGGGATCTCATTCTTTCGGTCATGACCCAAAGCTCATGACCATAGGTGAGAGTAGGAACGTAGATTGACCGGTAAATCGAGAGCTTCGCCTCGCAGCTCAGCTCCTTCTTCACCACGACAGACCGGTACATCGACTGCATCCCTGCAGAAGCTGCACCGATCCGTCTGTCAAGCTCACGCTCCTTCCTTCCCTCACTCGTGAACAAAACCCCAAGATACTTGAACTCCTCCACTTGAGGCAGGAGCTCTCCACCAACCTGAAGAGGACAAGCCACCCTTTTCCGACTGAGAACCATGGTCTCAGACTTGGAGGTGCTGATCCTCATCCCAGCCGCCTCACACTCGGTTGCAAACCGTCCCAATGCACACTGGAGGTCCTGGCCCGATAAATAAACTTATTTATTTTAAACTTATTTATTTTAAACTTATTTATTTTAAACTTATTTATTTTAAACTTATTTATTTTAAACTTATTTATTTTAAACTTATTTATTTTAAACTTATTTATTTTAAACTTATTTATTTATTAATTTATATATAAAATACAAAATGTATAAAACAATATATAAAAAGTGACAATTAATTATAATACTCATTTACTAATTGTAATAAATATTTTATATAAAATGATAACAAATGACTTACTATTATGATAAATGATACATTAAAATAAAACAAAAGTTATTAAAAAGATAAAAATAAACAGTTGTTAAATAGTAACTATTAAATCTAATCATTTTATATAATAATATTTCATTAGGAATAATAGTAATAGTTCTTATTACATAATAATGTAAAAGATTACGTATTATAATAGCAACAACAATAACACTAACAAAAAAAGGTCATTTGTCACCTTTTTTCAGGATTCCTTAATAAAGAACAGGATTTATTTGAAATCTTTTGTAACATTCATTTCTTTGCACATCAATTTAATGTGTCCTTGGTTAATTTCTTGAAAAAAAAAAAAATCTTACTCAAACTTTAACAGTGTACTAAAATTTACCTGTCTGGTAACGTAATGGAAATGTACAGTATATACTGTGAAATACGTGTAATACTCCATTTTATATAGTCTTTTGCGAAATAATCTGTAAACAAGACAAACTACAAACATATAGAAGGTTTGAATGAGTATGTAAAATCTCTTACCTGGGACGTGCTCTTCTGCAAATCTGATGGACACGATGTAGGTGCCCGGCTCAGTGGGACAATACGAGACGCCACAAGTGCCGTCCTCCATGTCTTCCGTCTGTATGTCCACCTTACTGGGACCCTCGATGGACAGCGCCAAACCTCCATAACCTACGAACAGTTACACCATTCAGGACAACCACAGATTACATGCAGCAACTTTAAACAACTGGATGTATGAGAAATAAAAGCATTTGATTGTACTCATGACGTTAAAAGTGTGTTATCCTGTATATTTAGGAGTAATTGCACAAATATTTGAAGTTCTTTGGGCAAGTGGAAATAATTTGCCGCTGTGGTACCAATTAAGTCAGCAATTTTCTTTCATTTCCACCCTTGAGCCACTTCGCACAACCTGTTCGGATTATATTCTTTGCAATGAAGTGAATTGAGAGCTTGAGAAAACATCATTAAGGGCCAGACGTCTCTGCAGACGAGCTTTATTTAGTGCTTCTGTAGTTTGGATAGACGGTTAGATGTAAACTGCTGTGAACAGAAGTCGAGACCTACGTCAAACATGAATATCTTCGTTATGAAGGAAAAAAATGTGAGGACTTCAATCCATAACTGTATGCATGTGTGCGGCTACTATTCATTACAATTATTACTATTTATACTACTAATAATAGTATTACAACTAATAAATGATAATGAAAAGTAGCTATTATTAATACAATGTTAAACAGCAATATTATTATTATTAGTTATAATATAATAGTTATAATATAATATAATATAATAGTTATAATACAATAATAATATTCATAGTTATAATATAATAATAAATAATAATAATAATAATAATAATAATAATACAATAATAATATTAAAAGTTATAATATAATATATCATAATACAAGGTATACAAATAATTAGCTATTAATATATATTAATTAATATATATTAAATAATTAAATATTAATATAATTAATTAACAATTAATTATATATTAATATATATTATAAAACATTACATAACATTATATTGCAAATCATTTAGTTACAATATTGTAATAAATTATATACAAGTTATTAAATATATAACCATTGTAATTGTAATGCAGCAGTTGTTGAATAAAGAATTATAAGTTAAATAAATATTGTATAATATAAAATCATATTACTATTATTCTATAACAACAAATTATTTAGTATTATTATATTATAATTATATTAAAATATAAATAATAACATCTATTATTAAATAAAGTATAATAACAGTAAAAAATAAATCCTCATCCTCCCCACCAAATAATGTATAGTTATATTTATTAATATTTTATTATAAATAATAGGCGCTATTACATAGATTATATTATATTTTGATATTATATAATCATGTATAATATTATAATGGCAATAATAATGACAACAACAACAAAATATACTTTAGTTGATTAATAATAAAGGATAAAATCAATCCCTCTCTCACCAGCTTCCCTCGTGTCCACCACAAAGTCGGACATCTCAAAGGTGTGTCCCTCCACCAGACCCTGTCCGAAAACCTTCACCCGGCTGGCGTCTCCGATCTCAGACTGGACCACCATGATGGTGATGGGGCTGTTTGGAACATGGTGTCCGTTCTTCTTGATGCTCACCAGGTGCTCCCCAACTTCTCTTGGGATGAAGGAAATGCCTGAAGAAGAAATGACCAACCACGAGTTATCCGAAACCAAGGTCATAGTTTGCTAAAAGGAGGAGCGTGTCGATTTCACACATACCGATGTGGTTGTTCGGTTGTCTCTTGAGCAAACACGGCTCATCGCGACCGGACGGGGCTTTGATGCTCGCGGTCAGAAGACTAAGATCCGTCTCGGTGATGTCCAGAGAGAAATCTGCAGCGGAGCCCAGCTTCACCTGCGACTTCCTCTTATTGTCATTCTGCACAGTCAAATCAAGTCACCGGTTATTTACACGATGCAGATCGTTTCGCAGCGGCGGGGATAAACCGAAAACCATCAAATACGAAACTAATTCTGCTCCAAAAAGACTTCAGTTCAGTAACTGTGTAAAGTTCAACGTTGATTCAGTTCAGGTCGATATTTAAGCAAGCCAAAGGCAATATTAATACAGAATTTTTTATTAAATTAAATAGCTCATTATTATTCTTTATTAATAAGTTGTTTCTATTATAATAAAGTAAATTATATAATATAAAATATATAAATTATAATAAATTATTTCTTGTTAAAATACAATTTTTAAAATTTACTTTTTCATAATAGCAGTTATCTTTGAATAAAGATAAATATTTCATGTAAAATCATTATTATAATTCTTAATATTCTATTATAATTATATACATATTAATCACTCATAACAAATTTAGTATCATAATATATTACTCATTAAATTTATTAAAATGTTTATTATTAAATAATAGCTGGTTATTCTTTATTATAATATAAACAATTTATTAATAAAGTAAACGATTAGATTATATAATACAAAATATATTATTATAATAAATTATTTCTAGTTAAAATACTAGTTATATATTATACATTCAATAATTAACCATTATAATTATAATACATAATAGCAGTTATTGAATGAAGAGCATTATAGTTAAATATATTATGTAAAATCATATCAAATTTAGTATAATATCAGAATAAATGATATATTACTCATTAAATATATTAAAATGGTTATTATTAAATAATAGCTAGTTATTCTTTATTAATAAATTGTTTATATTATAATAAAGTAAACGATTAGATCGTTATATAATACAAAATATATTATTATAATAAATTATTTTAGTTAAAATACTAGTTATATATTATACATTAAATAAATTAACCATTATAATACATAATAGCAGTTATTGAATGAAGAGCATTATAGTTAAATATACTAAATTTGATAGAATAATGATTTTACATAATATAATATCATAATAAATAATATATTACTTATTAAATATACATTTTAAAATAATGTTTTTGTTAAATAATTATTCTTAGATTTTATATAAAACAATTAGAATGTTATTATTTATTTAATATCCAATATATAATTTATAGTATTTTAACAAGAAATAAATGATTATAATCTATAAAATATTAAACTAATTAATCACAATCTTTATTCAATAACTTGCGTATTAATGTACAATCATATTTCTATTACAACAAATTTAGTATTATACCAACATAATCATCTAAGGATCAAGCAAGCCAATGGTTGCGAGGAACCCGAACTCCATCAGGTGACAGAAATCGTAGAGGAAGCAAAATCAGAAAAAAAGTCAAAAACTCAGAGCAGCACCTGTGATCCGGGCTGTGAAGGGGCTTCCTGCGATGTGCTTGTCATTATAGCGGACGAGTATGTTGTAGTCTCCAGGCAGCATGGGCAGGTATGAAACCGTGCAGGTGCCGTCTTTGTTGTCCACACAGCTGATCTCAGCCTTCGATGGACCTTCAATGGCCAAATCAAAGGCCGCCTGATGCAAAACACAAAGTGACAACGTTGTCCAGAAAACTGTCTGCGTAGAAAACATTCGTTAAAGTGTTTGTGCGCACCTTCAGAAGCATCTTCAGTGTAGATGGTGAACATGGCGGTCTTATTGGTGGTACCGTAGACCAGACCCGGTCCATATGCGGTCACATTAGGGCTGTTCGAGTTGTTGACGTAGAATTGCAGAGGACTCTCTGAGAAGAAAACATACAACGCAATGAATACAAATGGCAGAAAGCGAGCATGAGGCTGAGCAGCTGCTGAACGCGAGCATTTCGAGACATGGACGTGATAAATAATGAGGTGTTTTTGTTCTGAAATGCATCTTAAATGTCTTATTTTCTTCTGATTTGGGGGTGAAAAGTGACCTGGACAGAAATCGGTTCATCATTTTAATAATTTATTGTGTGCATTGTTGTGCTGCAGGTTATAGTTTAGGCAAAACAGAAAATGTAATCCACAAAATAAAAAAAAAAATAAAAAGTTTTTTTTTTTTTAAATACAATACAAAAAAATATAATATTAATATTAAGTAAAATTCGCGTTTAAGAAAATGTTTAAATATTTTTTTTTTTAAATACAATCTATAAAAATAGAAATATTTAAATAAAATAAATTATTTTATCGTCAATTTTAGTTTAAAAAAATAATAAGAGTACTCAAAATAATTTAAAATAAAAATATATTTGTTAAAGATGAAATAATTTTTTAAAATGAGAATTTAATAAAATAAAACAAGCAGTTTTGAAACAAGTTCATTTAAAAAAAAACAAAAAAAACAATACGTTTATACAAGCTCATTGTTAATGCCAACAGGATTTCCCGAGCTCTGGAAACTCCTAACAGAATAATTCAACTCTATAACACGTTCTTCCTGCCTTATATGGAGAAACAACCCCATCGGTTGAGGCTTGACTATCACATTTATGTGATATTTAATGAGTTTTTCTGATGGCACTGGACCAGCGACTGGAAAACATGAAACTCCAGCCGTAAAACAAGCACCTACATGAGGATGTGTACCCAACACAGCGGCTCCAAACACAGATTCCTCACGGATGATGTAACCCATGAGATCTTTCACCACGCTAAATAAATCAGCACAACTGATTTTTTGTGTCCGCCCTCAGTCAACTGAAGACTATTCAAAGGTGAAGCCTTCTCAACCTTCACCCAAACGCTCCCATGCAGCTCTGGGACCTTAAAACAAATCCTGACAGCACATTCATCACCGGGATCAGATGACTCACTCACGCACGCTCGTGTACCTTGTTCCAGTAGGAAGCATTAAATTTTAATTTCAAGTCTTTATGTTCAGCAGAACATTCAACCTCTTTTTTCATACAAAATGCTTTCATTATATGGAAAATAGCGGCAAGAACACGTCAAAAGAAACTAACAATGGTTCCTAATGACGTGAAGGAGGGAAAGTGCGTGCATGGTGCGCTTTATTAAACGGATTTGATGATGCATCGTGGACAGGGCGGTCCTGGACTGACCTGGGATGTGTGTCCCATTGTATTTAATGTGCATTTCGTGAAGTCCAGCCTCTGTGGGAGAGTACTTCACTGTGACCGTTCCGTCTTTGTTGTCGATGATCTCAGGCTGGGCAGTTTTACCTGACGGCATGTGAACCTCACCTGGAGAAAAACATTAAGGGTGTGATTATGGTTTTTGTACAAATATCACGGCAGTTTCACAGGTAGTGAAACTATTTATTTATTTTATTTATTTATTTATTTATTTAAAGTGTCATGTCACTCACATTTTTATAAACTCAATCAAACCTTTATTATATATAATTAAAAAAAAAAAATTATATATATATATATATATATATATATATAATATATATATTATATATATATATATATATATATATATATATATATATATATATATATATATATATTATATATATATATATATATATATATATATATAAATAAATAATAAATACATTAAATTGTTATTAATTATATACAGTTTTTACATGTAATTATATTATATATAAAATATAATTTAATTATAAATAATTATATATGGAATTATGTATAATATAATTATATTTATAATTAATTTATGCATATAATTTGTTTACATTTCATGTTTAAATATAAATATGTATAATCCATGTAAAAAATGTTTTATAGGTACAATTTTTTTTATATATATATATTTTTTTATATATTTATTTATTTTTTTAAATATATATATGCCAAAAAATATCAATTACAACAAGTTTGGAATACTGTGAAAAATTGTACCACCTTTATTTGAGGATTCAAATAATTTTCTGAATTACAATGAGAATTTAGTGGGAAATGTGGCTTCGTTTTCATGAAATGTGTCAGAATGAAGAAAAAAAAAACAATTTTCTCAATTTTCTTGTTCCTTTTGGGTGAAATATACCTTTCAGTTTTTTTAAAGGTCTGCATCGAGTAGTACAAAATAACAGGTTAAAAATTGGCATTTGAATTGATTTCGAATTTAACCTCTGAGTAGCAAATAAGGGTTTTCTCTTTAGCGGTGTCTTTGAAATCTCTCACCTGTGATTTCCCCCTTCCTAAACGTAAAGGGAATCACCATATCGAAAGGCCTGTATCCCGTCCCATTCACACTGTTCGCAGGGATATACGCTCCATCTGTAACCTGTGAGGCAGCGAGTAGAAAGAAAATCGGAGTAAATGAGCGGACGGTACAAACGCATCTGTTATAACTGCCTGTCAAACATTTCCACGTTTAGTCAAGCCGGTGCGATCCATTCTGAAAGCAAGAGTGCTGTGGAGGAGAAAAGACATTAACAGCCCAGTGATTCAGCCACAGCAGAAGACAAACGTGTGTTAGACACGAAACAGCGGAAGACGGAGACTGTGAAACTGCCCCCCCCCCGCACACCTGACAAAGCAAAGCATCCTGGAAAAGAGAAAAGGAAAAACCCCCAAACCATGGTAAACATCTCAGAAATAGGAAAAGTGATAGTGTGTATAGAACGAAACATGTTGAGACATCATCTAATACAGAGGACACCATTACAGATAAATGACTCCATTTCACCTGGAGGGAATGAGGTAACCACTATAAGAATTAGTTTAGGTACACAATAAAAGATCGGTACTAAATCCTTCCAATCAGAACCTAGCAAACTAGTGTGGAAGAAATTACTTTTAACTTTAAATTAATTAATCATAACTAACATTTCTTTCCTCATAGGAATAACATTTATATGCGCTTTTGATGCTCTCCAACACTTGGGCCAGAATTACCGAGTGCCTGAAAATAGCAAAAAGAGAAATAAAACTAGACAGGTGTCCAGTTGTGTCATGTCCAACCTCATGATAGAGGGCAAGTTGGAGAATATTATGTAATGAAGCGTGTCCTGGTCCTGATTAAAGCATATCGAAGGCTTTTTCTGGAGTCTGTCTGATTACTGCGGCGCAGCATCTTAGTGGAACACTAAAGATCTTAATCCCAAGTGTTAGTGTTCATAGGGAGTGAGACGTTGTCCAACTTAAAGCAAGTTATCGTCAGTAGACGCGCTAGAGTTCGTAAATGTTAATTAGGAGATGCTACACTTAGTTTAACTTAAGTCGGGAGCATTGGAGAATTTCTACCATAATTTGGCGAGCCAGCCAGGAGCCTCGAAAATCTCTCTTCGTTGGTGGATGAACGGGATTTTGATAAGGAGGAGGGAGCACTCCTTCACAGTCTAAAAGGACTAAGGATTTAAGGTAGGATAGACTCACTTTAACTTTCCCATTGATCGGCTTCATTGAAATTTGATAGTACCCTTGAGCAAGGCACCTAACCCCTAATTGCTCCCCTTGTAAGTCGCTTTGGATAAAAGCGTCTGCTAAATGATGAAAAATGAAAGTGAAAAGTGTAAATATATTCCAAGTTGCCATCAATTTCAAAGAGTCCTTCATATTGAAGGCAATGCCAGATTTCAGTCTAATTAAAATACACCGTTTAACCTAATTTTTGTGTCATGTACACTACCGTTCACATGTTTAGGGTCGGCAAGGTTTTTCAAAGAAGTCTATTCTACTATTAAACACCATTTATTGGACCAAAAATAAAGTAAAAACTGAAATATTACAATTTAAAATAACTTCTCTGTTTGAATAGATTTTAAAATCCAATTTATTCCGGTGATCAAAGCTGAATTTTTAGCATTACTCGAGTCTTCAGTGTCACATGTAGAATTTATCCTCCAGAAATTCTAATTCTAATATGCTGCAAGAAAAACATTTCTGATCATCAATATTGAAAATGGCTTTATTGACCCCAAAACCTTTGAACGGTATTGTGTATTTTTAAATCTAAAAGTATTAAGAGTTTTACAGATCTGCTCTGTGGTTTTGGAAATGACATTTCTTAAACTTCTTGCGGGCAGAAAGCAGCAGCACACGATCATCATAACAATTCTGCACTGACTGAGGTTAATGTCAGAATAATGAGCAATTTAAAACTGGTGTTCACTCCAAACAAAACTATGTCAGTCTAAACACTCAGGCGTCGAGTTTCCCTCTGCTTCTGTCATCAATGAAACGCACTAGTGGGAAAACCAGACTGTGTTCAAGACTAATCAACGAGGAGGAGGAAATAGAGACCGATGAGCCATGAATAGCCATTCCAAACATTTCCTGCAAAAAATGATCCTTGGTTGGTCAAACAAAAAAAAGAAATAAAAAAAAAAAGGAGGAACTGAACAGAAATCCCTGGACCAACAAGCAAAAAGCACAGAGGTGACTAGACGACGTGTGGAGATCAGCGCAAAGGCTGGAAGAGAGCAAACAGCAAAGACGGTGGGAGACTGGGGTGAGACGTGCGTCTTTGTACCCAGGGCTGGAAGCCGACGCCTGGTGCCGCCTTTTGCTGTTGGACTGACTGCTGCTGCATCATGGGAACTTCATCTGTTGCCTGGGAAATGATATACATGGACATGAAACTTCAGATGCATGAGGAACACAGAGAAACGCACTCAAGAATTCAAACACAGACAGGCGAATCGTGCCAATCCCGTTGTGGATTCATTCTTGTTGCTGTTGTGGTAACAGAACTCCATGTGTTATTATGACAGATAGTGTAGATAATAAACACGTTAACAGTTGAGTCGAGATTCTTCACATAGTTGTCAGTTTACACGAAAATCTGCTTTTGCACCACTTGCAAGTAGAAATGCCAACGGTGCAGCCGTACATTCACAACATTGGCGCATTTTTTCTGAGAAAATCATGATTGAGATATAGATATATATATATATATAATAAATTATAAACTATAATAATATTACAGTACAACTTAATTGAAATGCTAATATTTATGGCTTTTTTCACCTTCAAATTTGATTATAGCACTAATATCTGATCATTTTTACTCCATGCAGCCCTCCGGGAATGCATTATGTTTTTCAGCGTTTGAGTTAATTTCTGACGCAATCTGGAAAGCAAAGACGCATGAAATCAAGCTCGTGTTGCTAGAAGCGTTTTGTTCTTTTGTGTATGTCTCAGACCCAAATCAAAACCTTACCCATAACGTCACAAGATATGAAAACATGAAATGAGTGTGATCATTTGTCTCGATAATGCAAAGGAACTACATCTCAATTCAGGAAGCTGCGAGCTCGAAAGAATGAGGTCCAGATGAGGATATGACGACAAAGCACTGAACCTTAAAAACGGGCCCGTATCTATTGCAGCTTCTTAAGGAGAACCATATTGAAGAGACTTTAGGATTTTAAGGCTGATGTTATCTCCGTTTGCTTCTCACCATGACTTTGAAGGGGCTCCTGGGGATGTTCTCCCCTCCAAACCGCACGTAAATGACATAGTTTCCGGGCTTCGGCGCCGTGTAGAAGATGTCAAAGGTCCCGTCCTCGTTCTCGATTACATCAGCTTCCACCTCGGTGCCGTCAGGGGTGACCACAATGCAGGAGACCTTCCCCTTACCGGCTCCTTTAGCGTTCACCACAAATCCAACTTCTTCTCCAATGCCAATGGTCGGCCCAATGCCAGGTCCTGGAGAACATGGAAAATTTGTTTAGATATAAAAGCTTTCAATAGATGAAGTTAGTTTTTCCTTGATGGGGACCATGTTTTCTTATCACACAGATCCAAGTTTGTTTTTCAAAAAAAAAAAAAAAAAATATATATATAATAATAATAATAATAATAATAATAATAATAGGCACTTTGTGCAACTAGTCAAGTCATCTTTATTTATGATGTGTTCAAATTAAAACTCATTTCCAAAAAGCGAATGCAAACCAAATACAAATGTGGCTTGAATATTCGTTTTAAATTTTAAAAATCAGATTAAGTTCTTTAAGTACTACAAATATATATTATACATAAACATATGTATATACACTAGAGCTGCAACTAACGAGTATTTTTTCTGTCGACTACTCTAATGATTATTTTCATTAAGTTTTTTATTATTAATCTAGTGATCTTTTTTTATTTAAGAAGTTAGAAGTAATTTAGCAGTTGATTGAGGTGTAGAAACACTGGGACACGCCATTATGTAATAATACGATTTGATTTGGATTAAAAATGAGCCACTTATGTGAGCTCGTCCAGTGGAAGACATTTGAACTTTAAACTGAAGAGTGTCAAAGACTTTCTATACAGTCTTAAAGGGACTTTGATAGTGTTCAAGCCACTGAACAAACGTCTCCCGAACCATGTGTTTTTTTAGAATTTAGCTGCCTCATCTCTGATTGGCTGGAATTTTGGCACATTGTAACACTGGTTTGTGTTGCGCAGGCGAGCCGTCGGCACTTAGC
>CM074299.1:17653047-17800547 GCA_037194245.1 Opsariichthys bidens
TATAATAACATTAATAACAACAACAATAGTATTATTATTAATAGTAGTAATATTAATATTATTATTAATATCATTATTATTATTAATAACAATAATATTAATAATAATATAATTATTTATTTAAATTTAATAATTTATTCCTGTGATCAAATCTGAATTTTCAGCACCATTATCCATCTTCATATCAGAATGATTTCTGAAGGATCATGTGACACTGAAGATTTGCTGCTCAAGGAATTTGTTGAAAGTTTTGCTGGAAATATAAAATAGGACACAGTTTATTTGAAATAGAAATGTTTTATAAACGTTATAACATCTCTATTACTTCTGAATGCATCCTTGCTGAATAAAAGTATTAATTTCTTTAAAAAAAAAAAAAAAAAAAAAAAAAAAAAAAAAAAAAAAAAATCGTATTGTCCCCAAACTTTTGAACCATAGTGTAGGTAAATATTACGTTTTAGAAAAACGTGCATTAAAAAAAAAAAAAAAAAATCTTAAATTTTGACACCTGGTGATGATTGAGAACTTGTTGGGCTTGTCGGTCAGCGCTCCTTCTAGACCCGGGCCTTTGGCCTGCACACGTGACGGGTCACAACCCTCTCCCACCCGACCTGGAACGGACTCTTCGGAACCGGAGTCTCATCGTACAGAATCTCCACACTGTGCACTCCTACAAAAGACAAAAAAAATCTTTAGATTTTCAAAAAAAGAAAAGGCTTTGGGGGAAAAAATGGCTCAACGGTCCTCTTTCTTGCTAAATAAAACGCAAATAGATAAAAGTATGCTTTAATGTTTATTTACAAATTGACCAGTGCATCAAAAAACCGATGCTTTTTCCTGTCTCGTCTTGCTTTAATCACTGCAGTGCTGCCGTTGAGCCCGTCACCTCAAAAATGTGGCTCAATTAGCGGTATCATCTGGAAAGATTTATTGCTGTTCTTCAAAATACACAAGATGAAACCTGTAGCATTCCTGTAGCTTGTAATTGAGGTTTCGATTCTCAAGGAACAAACTGAAAAAAAATCACATTGCCTTCATCCTGTCTCTTAAAAGCAGCGGTCAAGCGCATAAATGTAAACCAGTGCTCGTTGGGTAGAAACATCAAGTGGGATGTTGTGCATCGTACCGTTCTCAAAAGGCGTGTACTCCACGTCGTAAGTGCCATCGCCGTTGTCGCCGATGACGCAGTCCGTAGAAGCACCAGATGGGTTCTTCACGTGAGCTTTAATGTGCTTCCCACCGAATTTGGTCAAAGCTCGTGCATCCACCGTGAAGTTGGTCGTGGCTTCTCTGAAAACTCCTGTAAACCAGAGAGGAAAAGCACAAATTTCACTAACGTCACTAACGAAATGTGTATGTTTTCTTTCAACTAGTCAAGTTATGGAAGCAAGAGAGTCCAAAGCTTTTTTCCTCCTTGCCTCAATCATTACGTCATTTAGAGCACGAAGGCCTCCATAAAACAAGTTCTTTCAACAGATTTTCATTGAATCATGGAAGCCAAAAAATCATTCAGAATAAGCTTTTCCCTCGGCTACGAGGAATGGGATACATATGAATTGGCTTTAGCAACACATTTCATCTTGATATATAATGAGAAACACTTTCATTTTTAGACTTCAGTACCTTCTCCTGCAACTCCTGGTCCAAACACCTTCACTTTGCCGGTATCGACGGCTGGATCCACGTTCACTTTGGCGGGGAAGTTGGGAACGGTCTTCCCTCCGTACTTCAGCTGTAGCGTGTACATGCCGGCAGTCAGCGGGATGTAGGTGACCGTGTAGGTCCCGTCTTTATTGTCCAGAACTTCAGTCTTCGCTTTGGCTCCGGAATCAGACTCGGCCTCCAGCGTCAGCTGTCCGGGTCCGGCTTTGGCGCAGTCGACGTTCAGCACGCTGATCTCGCCGACCTTGCCCCGTTTCAGGCCGGAGCCGGACGCCACCACCTTGGTGGGATCGAAGGGGTACTGGATGTCGGCGTGGAAGGGCGAGCCGGGAATATGGACGTCCTCGAAGAGAATGTTGACCAGGTACTCGCCGGGCTCGGTGGGGGAGGTACGAGACGGAGCAGGTGCCGTCGCCATTGTCAGAGCACTCGATTTTGGCTTCGGTCGGACCTTCGACGGTGAGGCCGAGTCCACCGGTGCGGCGCCCTTGGTGTCGATGGTAAACTCCGCAGGGCTCGCCACAAGACCACCCTTCAATCCTGGACCAAACGCCTTGACCTGCACAGACAGAAGAACCTCGTTACAACGATGACTTGTCTTCTGGAAGAAATTGAATCATGATTTCAACATACTTTGCTGGGATCAGGAGGCAGCATGGCCTCAGCTGTGAAAGGACTTCCTGGCACTGGATTGCCGTCATAGACAACATCCACCACGTAAACACCCTCCTCTTTGGGGATGTACTTCACCAAACTGGCTCCTTTACCAGGTTCCACCACACAGGGCACAGATTTCCCTGATGGGCTGGTGATCTTGACTTCCAGTTTGCCCTGTCCACCTGCTCCACTCGTGCCGATGGAAAACTTTTGATCCTCACCCACCTGCACTCCTGAAATAAAACAAAAGGATTTTTGTTATGAAAGTAAAATTAAATGGATTAATTTCCCAGGCTCGACTTGGACCTTGTATTAAAACTATTATTAATTAAATTAAAAATACATTAAAATAAGTAGTAAATAGGAAAAGAAGTTAAAAAAAACAAAAAAAAAACCCAAAACAATAGATTTGTTATTAAATAAAAGTAATAAAATTAGAAATGACATGCGATTTTCCAGGCTTGACTTGGATCATGTGTTAAAACAATTATTAATTAAATTAAAATGCATTAAAATAAGTAATAAATAGGAAAATAAGTAAAAAACAAACAAAACAAAAAACAATTGGTTTGTAATTAAATAAAATAAAATTAGATATGACATGCGATTTTCCAGGCTGGACTTGGACCTTGTATTTAAACTATTAATTAAATTAAAAATGCATTAAAATAAGTAGTAAATCGGAAAATAAGTAAAAAAAAACAATAGATTTGTTATTAAATAAAAGTAATAAAATTAGAAATGACATGCGATTTTCCAGGCTTGACTTGGATCATGTGTTAAAACAATTATTAATTAAATTAAAATGCATTAAAATAAGTAATAAATAGGAAAATAAGTAAAAAACAAACAAAACAAAAAACAATTGGTTTGTAATTAAATAAAATAAAATTAGATATGACATGCGATTTTTCAGGCTGGACTTGGACCTTGTATTTAAACTATTAATTAAATTAAAATGCATTAAAATAAGTAGTAAATCGGAAAAATAAGTAAAAAAAAACAATAGATTTGTTATTAAATAAAAGTAATAAAATTAGAAATGACATGCGATTTTCCAGGCTTGACTTGGATCATGTGTTAAAACAATTATTAATTAAATTAAAATGCATTAAAATAAGTAATAAATAGGAAAATAAGTAAAAAACAAACAAAACAAAAAACAATTGGTTTGTAATTAAATAAAATAAAAATTAGATATGACATGCGATTTTCCAGGCTGGACTTGGACCTTGTATTTAAACTATTAATTAAATTAAAATGCATTAAAATAAGTAGTAAATCGGAAAATAAGTAAAAAAAAACAATAGATTTGTTATTAAATAAAAGTAATAAAATTAGAAATGACATGCGATTTTCCAGGCTTGACTTGGATCATGTGTTAAAACAATTATTAATTAAATTAAAATGCATTAAAATAAGTAATAAATAGGAAAATAAGTAAAAAACAAACAAAACAAAAAACAATTGGTTTGTAATTAAATAAAATAAAATTAGATATGACATGCGATTTTTCAGGCTGGACTTGGACCTTGTATTTAAACTATTAATTAAATTAAAATGCATTAAAATAAGTAGTAAATCGGAAAATAAGTAAAAAAAAACAATAGATTTGTTATTAAATAAAAGTAATAAAATTAGAAATGACATGCGATTTTCCAGGCTTGACTTGGATCATGTGTTAAAACAATTATTAATTAAATTAAAATGCATTAAAATAAGTAATAAATAGGAAAATAAGTAAAAAACAAACAAAACAAAAAACAATTGGTTTGTAATTAAATAAAATAAAATTAGATATGACATGCGATTTTTCAGGCTGGACTTGGACCTTGTATTTAAACTATTAATTAAATTAAAATGCATTAAAATAAGTAGTAAATCGGAAAATAAGTAAAAAAAAACAATAGATTTGTTATTAAATAAAAGTAATAAAATTAGAAATGACATGCGATTTTCCAGGCTTGACTTGGATCATGTGTTAAAACAATTATTAATTAAATTAAAATGCATTAAAATAAGTAATAAATAGGAAAATAAGTAAAAAACAAACAAAACAAAAAACAATTGGTTTGTAATTAAATAAAATAAAATTAGATATGACATGCGATTTTCCAGGCTGGACTTGGATCTTGTATTAAAACTATTAATTAAATTAAAATGCATTAAAATAAGTAGTAAATAGGAAAATAAGTAAAAAAAAACAATAGATTTGTTAATAAATAAAAGCAATAAAATTAGAAATGACATGCAATTTTCCAGGCTTGACTTGGATCATGTGTTAAAACAATTATTAATTAAATTAAAATGTATTAAAATAAGTAGTAAATAGGAAAAATAAGTAAAAAAAAAAACAATAGATTTGTTATTAAATAAAAGTAATAAAATTAGATATGTCATAATTTTCCAGGCTTGACATGGATCTTGTATTAAAAGAATCATTAATTAAAATAAATTAATTTTAAATAAACTAGTAAATAATAAAAAAACTCATTTTTATTAAATACAATAAAGCAAAATTAAACTAAATTTAACTATAAATAAACGTTGAGACGGATCAGGATTTTCCAGGCTTGACTTGGATCATGTGCTAAACAAGTAAATAAGCAAATACAATAAATAAACTTTCGATTTTAAAATGACACCCACTTGTATTTTGGATTATATTTAAAATAAATGCATAAACAAAATATATTATAAGACATACGATTTTCTAGGCCATCAACTTGGATCTTGCTGAGGTCCAGCGGAGCCGCAACCCCAACAGCGAAGGGGCTTTTAGAAATGGGGTCACCACCAAAGGTCACGGTTATCACCATCTCGCCCTAAATTGGTGCAGCAAACCAAAAAGATGATGCCAGAAGATAAATACAGATCCGCCCATTTAAAGTGCTTTTAAACGCTTCCCACCTGCTGAACTGGTGTGTACTTGACCGTTTGGGAATAGTCGTAGTTGTCAATGATCTCAAAGTCTTGGACGGGCTGTCCTTTATTAGGTCCGGAAAACTGCACGTTCAGCGGAGCTTTGCCAGCTCCTTTGGTGTAAACGGTGAAGTGTGTTGGCTTTCCGCTCTCCACACCTGATGGGAAAAATTGAGACGCACAAGTCCAATAAATCCCAGATTCTTGACAAGATCAAACCGTCCATCAACAAACACGATGACGAACCTGCTCGGGCGAGTCCCGGCCCTTCTGCTTTCACTTTGGAGGCGTCATGCGAGGGATCCACTTTAACACGGAACGGACTGACGGGAATTTCCTGAATTTCCAATAAAAAGCACCGTATATGTTTGTACAAGGATTCGAAAAAATTATTTTCTCAACCTCTATGGAAGTCACTCACTTGATCCGTAAAAAGGATTTTGATGGTGAGCCGTCCCGCTCCAGGGGGAACGTATTTGACAGTGATGGTGTCATTAGCATTGGGAATGATGTCAAAATCCACATCCTCTTCCTTATCACTGACAACATTAGCGTCACACTTGATCCCAACACTCACGTCACCTGAAACGAACACTGTTTAATTCACACATGAAACCGCACAGAGTTTGGTGTACGCCGTAAACGTGCATTACCTTCTCCGGGCTTCTGTGCAGTCCACCGTGAAGTGGGTCGGCTCGTGAGCTTTCAGTCCGGTTCTCTCCACTCCCGGGCCAAACACTTTCACTTTGTGTGGGTGGCTTCCCTTCCCGACATTCACCTACAGGAATAAAGTCTCCCGAACGTTAATCGCAGCAAGCAATGTTAATAGAGACCGAGAAAAAACGCTGCACATTCTGAGACCGTAAAAAGATCACGCTTAACGCTTTTTCAACCGCAAGTATCTGAGAAGGTCATTTTTCCACTTCATTCAAGATAAGCGAGGAAATGCAAACTCACATAAATCACACAGACATTAAAACGTATGAAGAATTCGAATTTATTGACAGTGACATTTCAAAAACATGAATCAAACACTTAAACGCTTTATGAAAGTCCCTTTTTCCTTCTGTAAACAAACATGTTAGTGCTCCGTCTGAACGCTGCACTTTTCCAGAGTCTTTAACATTCAGGATCACGACATGTTTGCATAAGCATGCAAGCAAAAGCGCTCTTTAAACTCCGCAGCGAGTTTGCTTTGTGAGAAATGGACCGTAAGGACCACAAAAAGTATTGAACTTTGAAACACTATTCTTGTCCTATAATCCTTCAATTCATGCAAGTAACATTAATCATTATTAGTTCAGTCATAAACTTATTTTGTACTTTGAGGATATTATCAAACTTTAAAAAAAACCTGGAAACTTCTGGAAAAATGCAACTCTGGATTGCAAACACCACAACATTTTACAATCAAGTCATCGAAGTCGTGAACTACAATCTAATACAATTTCCTTCTGTGCAACATGGAGATCTCCGTGTCACTTCAAAATCAACTAGAGTTACAAATATACTGATTTTGGTGCTTTTGTCGTAACAATAATGAACGTTTCTCTCAAAGAGAAATGAAAGCATTAGATAAATTGATTTAAAAATAAAAAAAGCATTGAATTTGATCCGATTGTGATTAAAAATGTGATTAAGTGGCAAAAACATAAAAATACAGTGCTTTTGCTCATGAAACATGCAAAGTAAACAATTTTTGTAATCATTTATCCTTTCTAAAGCCAGATCAACCATGTGATGAGCCACATTTAGCATTAAAAAAGGCATTATTTGACAGAAAAGCAGCGGCGCTCCATAATGAAGGTGGTTATGATGATGAGCGGTTTGTATTTGGCAGTCGAGGTGTTAAGAGCGTCAGCTTTAGTTAGTATGATAAGCTCCTCTACTGCGTTAGTGCCGACGGCGGACGCCTCCTTTGTGTTTGTGTGAGCGGTTATGACCTCTGACTCTGTTGGTCTTACCCTGAAGGGGCTGTTGGGTACACTGACCCCTCCCCAGGTCACGGCCAGCGTGTGCTTGATGGCGGAGGTCGGCGTGTACGAGCAGGAATAGACGTCGTCGCCTTTGCTCTTCACCTTCACGTCGATGGGGACGCCGTCGGCATCCTGGGAAAACGAACAGATTAAACGCAACATGGGTGAAAGGTCAACTCTCATTCAGCGCACACACACTTATTGGCTGATGCTCGAGCAAACCTGTGCCGTGATTTTCAGGGGTCCGTTTCCCGCGTCTTTGGCCTCGACCGTGAACTCGGCAGGCTTGTTTACGATACAGCCGGACTCCAGTCCCGGTCCATACGCCCTGACCTGCAAACAAGTCGAGAACCTTTGAGGAAAAACTTCTCATACCCGACGGGCCAGTACTTTATTTTGGGTGTGCCGATTTTTGTGATCCAATAATTTTACATTTTCTTTTATGTCGTTTTTTTTTTTTTTTTTTAATTGCTTTAGGATTTTTGCACTTTTGCAGTAACAGAAATAAAAACATACAGTAATGATGGATAATTCTCTTAAAAGATAAAACAGAAGAAAGCAATAGATAAATTGAAAATTAAAATGCAATAAGAGGTTTTGAATTTGATTGAATAACTGATTATAAATTTTGAATTATACACCAAAATTTGTAAAAAAAAAAAAATAATAATAATAAATATATATATATATATATATATATATTATATATATATATATATATATATATATTATTATTATATTTATTTATTATATTTTATTATATAAAATAAATATATAATAATAATAATATTCGGGATGAGCAAAATTACTTTTTTGGCTACATAATCAAATTCTGTAGCCAAAGAGTAATTTTGCTCATCCTGATAACATAATCTAACATAATATGACATAATATAACATTTTATTATACTTTTTTTTTTCCTCGCAAATTTTGATATGATGCAAAATTTATAAAAGCACAAAAAGCTTATATTTTAAAGGTTTTGTTTCACTAAAAAATTCTAATATAACATAATATCTTGAGCAAATTTTGGTATATTATGCAAATCTGCACAAAAGGCTTATATATTAAAGTTTACAAAATATATTTATATACACAGTATAATATATATAAATATACATTTATACAAATATTTTTAAATGTGGGTTTATGGTGCAACATTTAAATATCTGTATAGGAAGCAATTTATACAGACTGAAAATTTGAAAATAAACATTAAAATAAAATTTTAAATTAATTTTGTATAAACATTGCAATAATGAGGACCATTGAGAATATTATAAATTCACAATTAATGCAATTTCCAAAATATTACTGACATTGAGTAGTACCAACTTTAATCGACGCAGATTTATTTGAACATTAAAATGAGAACCACTAATAATTACACACTACCATGGGAATATGGGGTGGAAAATGTGTTTCATTGTTTCATCATTTTGGTGTGTATAAATAATGATGAAGTATGAGCGTTTTCAACTGCATTTACCTTGTTAGGGTGGTTGGCTTTGTTATCAGAGACGATGTTGGCCATGAAGGGACTGTCTTCGATGTCTTCATCGTCACACATGACATGGACTGCGTACTCGCCCGATTCAGTGGGCCAGTATCTCACATTACATGACCCGTCATTCTGATCTTCACACTCGATCCGGGCCTGAGACGGACCCTCGATGGCGAAGCCTAAAGGAAGGAAAGCATTTAGATCCGAGGCCGATTTAAACGGGACCATAGTAAAACGCATCTCATGTATAAACTGATCCGATGTGGTGCAGCCTCACCGAGCACTCCGACGTCAGTCCCGATAGATTCGGCCACAAAGTCCGCAGACTTGCCCACAACACCTCCCTCCAGACCCGGTCCCCACGCACGGATCTTCTGGGGTCCGGCTTCATTGCCCACCTGAACCTCGAAAGGGCTAAACAAGAAAACATCAGTGAGTTCATGTCCAGACAAGACTAATCCAAAATCATACTGAAGGATCGTTAAGATTTCGTGCGTTCAATTTATGTTTCTGTAAAAATATGCACATTTTCTTTATGCAACGATGATATTTTCCGTCATGCTAACTTTTAATATTTAAACAATCTACGCACTGCAGATTTATGTCAATTAATAAATTTAATTAAAACTAACATTTAGAATATATAATATAAAATATAAATATAAAAATAAATAAATAAACATTTATAAAAATATATAAATAAATATATATAAAAATATAAATATATAAATAAATATAAACATATATAAATAAATATATAAAAAATATAAATAAATAAATAAATATTTATAAAAATATATATAAATAAATATATATATATAAAATATAAATAAATAAATATAAATATAAATAAATATATATATATATAAAAAATATATTAAAAAATATATATATACATAATATAAATAAAAACACGAGAACCTGTGAAAAATTACACTTTGATTACAATTCATGCAACGCAACTAAAAGAATGCATTTAAATTGTGGCAATGTCCATTTTTAATATATGCAGATTTAAAAAAGGATAAATTTATATTCAAATCTAAATGAAACACTATTTGAGAACAATAATTACAGGGGGAAAAAACCCCGGATGCATGACGAGAATTGGAGGAAAACGTGCCAAACGGTCATGAAAATGCAGAAAACCTAAATCATCTTAAATAAACTGCTCTGACTGTTTATAGTAGTCTTTCAGACCTTATTTGCCCTCAAAACTAGACGGTTTAAAATCCCAGATCGAGGTGTCAAACAAACATAAAACTAAACACGAGTGGTGTTAACCCGACCGCTTCAGCCGCTCGACTTCCACCTCAGATACGACCGCACTTCATAAATCTCTGACTCCACGTAACCGGAAGCCTCCCATCAAAAAGAGTTTGCGTGTTAACAGAAGAAACCACAGCGGGGTGAATATTTAACTCTAATAGGGGTCACGGCTCAGTTTCCCCTCCGTGTTTGAGCGCAAGACAGGGCTCCAGGTGAACAGGAGGGCGATTGTGTTCATTCGAGTCCATCGCTTCCACTCAGCCATTTCGTCTCCAGCGGCGCAGTGATCTGATTGGCCGACACTCCGGCATGCATGCGATCACCAGAAAGCATCCGTCTGCCCGTTAATACCAGTCTGCCGCCTCAGGCCACACACCGTGCGGTCTTATAAAACTTCGAAAACGCATCAAAAAAAGTAGGTGCATTTTTGGTGTTGCAGCAGCCGCTTTATAAAAGAAACCAACATGTTTTTACGCCGAGCGAAAACAAATGAAAATCCAGCTGTCATTTCCGTTCCACAGTCTGTTAAATAAGATGTTTACTCTATATGGTCCGCATTCATCCGCTGGCTCGCGAACGTGATCGAGCGTCTACACGGATTAACGCACGAGTGACGCTGCGTTTCCAGACGCTCACACAGGAGAGCACGACGTCCTTCGACCCTCCAGTGCCGAGGGTCACACGCTAATGAGTCTTCCTGGCAGTGGACACGACCTGCACCACACGGCATGAACAACCTTATTCAATTACAAAAATAAGTTATTCATGCTGCGATGTATCGTGATGTATTCATTTTTACTGGAAATTCAACGCAGGGATGTTTCAAATTTTACGCTCCAGCGTTAAGGAATATTTTTCCGTTTCTTTTTAGTTATTTTGTTGTGTGATTTAGTCTTTTTTTTGTATTTTTGTAACTTTTTTTTTTTTTTTTTTTTTTTAGTTTTAATAATTTTAAATGGAAGCTTGCATCTGCCAGAGAATAAAAATAAAAACTGCAATCGCGACTTGACTTCTTGGAATTGCACAATCATGAGATATCTCAAAAAAAAAAAAAAAAAAAAAAAAAAAAAAGTAAATTGAGAAAGTCACAATTACTCGCAAATAAATCGCAATATTTTATTTTTATTCCATGGCAGTATCAAGCTTCCATAATTTTAGTACAAAAATTTACTGCACAAATATAAATGAAATTGTCACTCGACTTCCCGGGATTGCGACGACTTCACGGAATTGCGCAATTGTAAGATGCATCACAATTTAAAAAAAAAAAAAAGAATTGTGAGAAAATTGCAATTAAATCAATTTATTCCACGGCAGAGTGAAGCTTCCATCATTTCAGTTCTAAACTTTAGTCGCGAAATAAATTAAATTTCACTTCTCGGAATTGCACAATCATGAGTTTTATCTCAATTCTTTTTTTTTTTTTTTTTTTTGTAACTTTTTTTTTTTTTTAGTTTTAATAATTTTAAATGGAAGCTTGCTTCTGCCAGAGAACAAAAATAAAAACTGCAATCGCGACTTGACTTCTTGGAATTGCACAATCATGAGATATATCTCAAAAAAAAAAAAGTAAATTGAGAAAGTCACAATTACTCGCAATATTTTATTTTTATTCCATGGCAGTATCAAGCTTCCATAATTTTAGTACAAAAATTTACTGCACACAAATATAAATGAAATTGTCACTCGACTTCCCGGGATCGCGACGACTTCCCGGGATCGCGCAATTGTAAGATGCATCACAATTTAAAAAAAAAAAAAAAAAAAAAAAGAATTGTGAGAAAATTGCAATTAAATCAATTTATTCCACGGCAGAGTGAAGCTTCCATCATTTCAGTTCTAAACTTTAGTCGCGAAATAAATTAAATTTCACTTCTCGGAATTGCACAATCATGAGTTTTCTCTCAATTCTTTTTTTTGTATTTTTGTAACTTTTTTTAATTTTTTTTTTTTTAGTTTTACTAATTTTAAATGGAAGCTTGCTTCTGCCAGAGAATAAAAATAAAAACTGCAATCGCGACTTGAACTGCACAATCATGAGATATATCTCAAAAAAAAAAAAAAAAAAAAAGTCACAATTACTCGCAAATAAATCGCAATATTTTATTTTTGTTCCATGGCAGTATCAAGCTTCCATAATTTTAGTACAAAAATTAACTGCACCAATATAAATGAAATTGTCACTTGAATTTTCGGAATTGCAACTTCTACTCGACCTCGGGATCGCGACGGCTTCTCGGGATCGCGCAATTGTAAGATGCGTCACAATTTAAAAAAAATATAATAATAATTGAGAAAATTGCAATTAAATCAATTTTTTATTCCACGGCAGAGTGAAGCTTCCATCATTTCAGTTCTAAAGTTTAGTCGCGAAATAAATTAAATTTCACTTCTCAGAATTGCACAATCATGAGTTTTATCTCAATTCTAAGAAAAATGCCAATTGTGAGATCGTACTTTGAAAAAAATAAAAAAGGCAACATTTATAATTTATTTTTAGGTTCTCATTTAATATTTATATTTTATTTCAGCTTTATTCCAATTAACAAAAACATTTTAATTTTAACCAACACCACTTTTTGCCATCTACTTTTCATAATCCAGTCTTTAAATATCTCCAATCTTTCCAAAAGAATTAAAAACCATTCAAACGAACATCAGGTAGTATATACTCCATCATAGTCTTACATCATATTCCACATTAAACCCTTTCAGATGTACAATCAAGTCTTTCGCAATCAGACAAATTCCCTGATGATCCTTAAATGGGACAATTTGAATACAATAAATCCGATCTTTATGTAAATCACAGAACATGCACAAACTATGACATGCTCTGTTCCGACTTAGACCAAACGTACACATTTACCTCAACCCTCATGTGTTTATACACGGCTTTGCCTTTATACCCAAACAATCTTGATCAGATTTATCCGGTTGGCAGCTCTGAATAACACGGATGCAACGAGACACTGAGAACATCTGGAGCGAACCCGCACAACACGATCGGTAGCGCTACAACCCGACCTCGACGTCGCTCTGCGTTTAAATGTAAAAGCTGCGATTGGTTCAGCAGACGCTCACCTCTTGGGAATGTGCTGTCCAGCCCAGGTAATGGTGACCGTGTATTTTCCAGGTGTGCTTGGATAGTATTCATATGCGTAAACACCATCCGAGACGTCCTTCTGTTTCACAGGCTCCTCTAGACCTTCTGCATGAGAAAAAAAAAAAACATCAAATCACAAACTATTAGAGAAGAGGGATCAGGAATTTAAAAACCCCTGGATTTTCTCCATAGACCCTTTACTATAAATTACGCGGGGTCGCGTTTGCTCAAAGCCCCTTCGAGTCCAGCGCAAATTCCACAGAGATAAACTTGTGTCATGCAAGTTATAGTCGGGGTCAGTGAACCATCTGTGACCCGGTCGGCTCATTCGTCACAGTCAGAGGAGCTGACGTTTGACCTGCTGATGTGAATCGATGTGGGTTAGCTGGTGAAGAGTCTGGGAAACCCTGCCCGCTCACTCCAAATACACAACCCAGGGCTCCAGACTAACTTTTCCACTGATGCTGCCAATTTTCTCAGTTGGTCGCACATTTTTTTTTTTGCTACAACAATTTTAATCAATGCATGCTTGATAAATAGTCGTCTTAATCTTAATATATATATATATATATATATATATATATATATATATATATATATATATATAATATATATATATATATATATATATATATATATATATATATATATATATATATATATATATATAAAATATATAAAATATTATATAAATTATATATAAATATATAAATATTATATAAATTATATATAAATATTATATAAATTATATATAAATATATAATATATAAATATTATATAAATTATATGTAAATATTATATAAATTACATGTAAATATTATATACATTATATATATATATATATATATATATATATATATATATAAAATAATATATAATATATAATATATATAAAAAATAATATATAATATATAATATATATATTTATAAATAAATAAAATAATATATATATAATATGCTGGCTTGTCCTTTCCAATGCGCGTGTACGTTCGCTTTCTAGCGGTTAATAAATAGAACTGCAAGTGTCTTGCGGAAGAACATTGTAGCCGGAACTACTTCTCTCTGTTTGTCTATGACGAGTCACGCAGGTACTGTGATACTCCGCAGCGGAGCCGAGCCTGGTCTGAAATAGTCCGAATATAAAACTTATTATAGGCGCACCGTAGTGATTCAGGATAAGACAAAAACACGGTTTGGAAAATGGATTCACAATGTACTCCTTCAAATAAATTTTGTTCATTTTGAAAACAAAACAGTTACGGACGGCAGCAGCTGCTGATCCCTTGTTCTGTTACACACGCGCGAATAACGTGATCATGCACTCGCACAAATGCGACCACATAAAATTTTAACTCGTTCATTCTCAAAAAAAGGTCGCATATGCGACCATTTTGGTCGCAGTCTGGAACCCTGCAACCAACATGAAAAAGTGCCACGGTAGCAACACGGTAACAGATTAATAGAGCAGAAGACATTGGGAAGTTCTTAAAGAGAGGAAAAGTGAGGGAAGTCATATGAAGATGCATCTCGAACCAAATCAAGTTATTGCTGTACTTACTGGGTCCTTTGACCGTGACCTTTAGATCTCCACTTCCAGCGCTACGAGTGTCCACCTTGAAATCCGCCACCTGACGCGCTCGCACGCCTCTGGGCTGCAGACCTCGTCCAGTGGCGCGACACGCACTGGGAACAGACGCTGGAACACAAACACACAGGATACATCACGACAAGCCACTGGTTTATTGAACATTAAAGCTAATTATTAATGCGCAAAAACAAATTATACAATTGATTTACATTTATAATTAGCCGTGTATGAATTTGGACCTGTATACGAGTACTTGCTATAGTATAATTTAAATATAATTAATTAAAATAAAAAAATTACTATATATAAAATGTGTTATTTTTACACATACATACATATACATATATATATATACACATACATATACATACATATATAAATAATTAAATATATATAAAAAGTGTAATAAATTAATAGTAAAGTTAAGCAATTGCAAAAAAATACATATGTAATTATAAATTTAATTACTTATGTATACACATTTAAGTTTAGTATATTTCATATATAAAATGAAATCTAGTAGAAATAATACAGTATAAAAAGAACAATACATTCTCTATATTATAATTTCTTAAAAATTTCCCTTAAGCATGCAGTTGAAGAAAATCCAATCTTGGCTCGTCTGCATATTTTAAAATATGAAGTGGTATGAGATCGAATCAAGCAAAACCCTGCAAAAGCCGTCCCTCAGACATCATCTAAGCCTTCAGAGCTGCCGTCGAAGCTCCGCGGAACCAAAAATCCCTCTGCGTAATACCAGACATACAATTAAACACTCCACTATTACCCTACCATTATACAATATGAAGTCCTGTAATGTTTCCAGAACACCAGAAATAGTGTCCACAGAGAGTGAGCCAAAACCCACATTCAGTGTAATAGCATCTTGGACCGAGAGAGACTCCGCGGCGATGAGGTCGATCCCCGTTCTGCTCTCTCATTAGCTTCAGATGTGAATCAGGGTGGAGCGGGACAGCCGAGTGCCACTGACACACAAAGCTTCATTCACGCAGAGCTTAAAACACAGACCGTTGTGACCTAAATATAGACTCGCTGCATGATGAAGTTAAATCCTAAACTCTAAAAATACTCCCAGTTTGAACGTCGAAGGAACCGTTCCAGCTGCAGAGGATATACACGTGTATTTTAATTCCATTTCCAGAAGAAAGATTTCTTCCTAGCATAGTTAAGGATTCGAACGGATTTATGCTCGTGAAATGTCCTAAAATAACATCTTGTGATATAAAAATATCTGCAAAAGCTCCGTTCCTGTGGGTCTCATTTCGTTTACGGCACATGTGGCTGATTTCCTCGTTCAGGTTCATGAGGTCATACTTATCAAAACCTGCTCACTAGAATCGCTTTAAAAAAGATCTACAGCCCCCTGAGGGAACAGTAAAGCTACTGTCTGTACAATAACTATACAACCATGAATTACATGAATTTCTGTAAAAAAAAAAAATTGACAAACAATAAAAAAAGAGCTCCAGGGGTTTTGCTGTGGTTGAACAATTTGGCCAAAAATAATAATAATAATTTGAGATGAAGCACAAAAAGGGCATTCGTTTTAAAGCAGAAGTCGTGGTCATCCAACGCACATCACAGGATTCCACAACGCTTCCACTGTTCGGTTCAGAACGGCAACATTAAAAACAAATTGCAAAAACAAGCCTGTGAAATCAGCAGCATGATAGTGTTTAACGAACACAGGAAAATCAATTAAAGTCAACAGTTCTGTTAAAACAGAGCCGCCGCACATTACCTGCTTTGGAAAAGCGGTTTCAGGGAAAAGGAATTTGGTGTTTTACGAGGTTTAAAGCTTTTAGTGACGCACAGATCCACATCGGAACCATGTACAAACAGGCAGAAAATAGACAAAATGTAGTTGAGGCTGCACAGAAAATACCATTTCTTTTTGTACCGTCAGAAATTCTGTCTTTTTTCTCAGAATTGAGACATTTAAACTCGCAACTCTGACTCTCGCAGTTGTGAGTTTAATCATGCAATTGACTTTTCCTCAGAGACGCGAGAAACTCGCAATAAGTCTGACCATCTATCCCGCAATTTCCACCGACCATCTATCCCGCAATTTCCACCGACCATCTATCCCGCAATTTCCACCGACCATCTATCCCCTGACTATCAATCCCGCAATTTCCACCGACTAGCTATCCCACAATTTCCACCGACCATATATCCCGCAATTTCCACCGACTATCTATCCCCTGACCATCTATCCCGCAATTTCCACCGACTATCTATCCCCTGACCATCTATCCCGCAATTTCCACCGACTATCTATCCCCTGACAATTTATCTCGCAATTTCCACCAACCATCTATCCCCTGACTATCAATCCCGCAATTTCCACCGACTAGCTATCCCACAATTTCCACCGACCATATATCCCGCAATTTCCACCGACTATCTATCCCCTGACCATCTATCCCGCAATTTCCACCGACTATCTATCCCCTGACAATTTATCCCGCAATTTCCACCGACCATCTATCCGACAATTTCCACCGACTATCTATCCCCTGACTATCTATCCCACAATTTCCTCCGACATCTACCCCACAATTTCCACCGACCATCCATCCCACAATTTCCACCGACTATCTATCCCCTGACTATCTATCCCACAATTTCCTCCGACCATCCATCCCACAATTTCCACCGACTATCTATCCCCTGACTATCAATCCCGCAATTTCCACCGACTAGCTATCCCACAATTTCCACCGACCATATATCCCGCAATTTCCACCGACTATCTATCCCCTGACCATCTATCCCGCAATTTCCACCGACTATCTATCCCCTGACAATTTATCCCACAATTTCCTCCGACCATCTACCCCACAATTTCCACCGACCATCCATCCCACAATTTCCACCGACTATCTATCCCCTGACCATCTATCCCGCAATTTCCACCGACCATCTATCCCACAATTTCCACCGACTATCTATCCCCTGACTATCTATCCCACAATTTCCTCCGACCATCTACCCCACAATTTCCACCGACCATCCATCCCACAATTTCCACCGACTATCTATCCCGACTATCTATCCCACAATTTCCTCCGACCATCCATCCCACAATTTCCACCGACTATCTATCCCCTGACTATCTATCCCACAATTTCCTCCGACCATCTACCCCACAATTTCCACCGACCATCCATCCCACAATTTCCACCGACTATCTATCCCCTGACTATCTATCTCGCAATTTCCACCGACTATCTATCCCACAATTTCCACCGACCATATATCCCGCAATTTCCACCGACTATCTATCCCCTGACCATCTATCCCGCAATTTCCACCTACCATCTATCTCGCAATTTCCACCGACTATCTATCCCCTGACTATCTATCCCACAATTTCCTCCGACCATCTACCCCACAATTTCCACCGACCATCTACCCCACAATTTCCACCGACCATCTACCCCACAATTTCCACCGACCATCTACCCCACAATTTCCACCGACCATCCATCCCACAATTTCCACCGACTATCTATCCCCTGACTATCTATCCCACAATTTCCTCCGACCATCCATCCCACAATTTCCACCGACTATCTATCCCCTGACTATCTATCCCACAATTTCCTCCGACCATCTATCCCGCAATTTCCACCTACCATCTATCTCGCAATTTCCACCGACTATCTATCCCCTGACTATCTATCCCACAATTTCCTCCGACCATCTACCCCACAATTTCCACCGACTATCTATCCCCTGACCATCTACCCCACAATTTCCACCGACCATCCATCCCACAATTTCCACCGACTATCTATCCCGACTATCTATCTCGCAATTTCCACCGACTATCTATCCCACAATTTCCACCGACCATCTACCCCACAATTTCCACCGACCATCTACCCCACAATTTCCACCGACCATCTACCCCACAATTTCCACCGACCATCCATCCCACAATTTCCACCGACTATCTATCCCCTGACTATCTATCTCACAATTTCCACCGACTATCTATCCCACAATTTCCACCGACCATATATCCCGCAATTTCCACCGACTATCTATCCCGACTATCTATCCCGCAATTTCCACCGACTATCTATCCCCTGACCATCTATCTCGCAATTTCCACCGACTATCTATCCCACAATTTCCACCGACCATCTATCCCACAATTTCCACCGACTATCTATCCCGACTATCTATCCCGCAATTTCCACCGACTATCTATCCCCTGACTATCTATCTCGCAATTTCCACCGACTATCTATCCCACAATTTCCACCGACCATCTATCCCACAATTTCCACCGACTATCTATCCCCTGACTATCTATCCCACAATTTCCTCCGACCATCTACCCCACAATTTCCACCGACCATCCATCCCACAATTTCCACCGACTATCTATCCCGACTATCTATCTCGCAATTTCCACCGACTATCTATCCCACAATTTCCACCGACCATATATCCCGCAATTTCCACCGACTATCTATCCCACAATTTCCACCGACCATATGTCCCGCAATTTCCATCGACCATATAGCCCGCAATTTCCACCGACTATCTATCCCCTGACTATCTATCCCACAATTTCCACCGACCATATATCCCGCAATTTCCACCGACTATCTATCCCCTGACTATCTATCCCGCAATTTTCACCGACTATCTATACCCTGACTATCTATCCCACAATTTCCACCGACCATATATCCCGCAATTTCCACTGACTATCTATCCCCTGACTATCTATCCCATCCCGCAGTTTCCACCGACTATCTATCCCATCCCGCAGTTTTCCACCGACTATCTATCCCATCCCACAGTTTCCACCGACAATCTATCCCATCCCGCAGTTTCCACCGACTATCTATCCCATCCCGCAGTTTCCACCGACTATCTATCCCATCCCGCAGTTTCCACCGACTATCTATCCCATCCCGCAGTTTCCACCGACTATCTATCCCACAATTTATCCTGCAATTTCCACTTTCTATCTCCCGCAATTCTGACTTAACTCGCAATTGAGAAAAGATTTGAATTGTGAGATAAAAAGTCGCAATTACCTTTTTTTAATTTCTCATCAGAAACAAGCTTCCATAGAAGTCCCATTTAAAACAAGTCATGTAAGAGAAAAAAAAGAAAAAAAAAAGGTACATGAATAAAACCATAATATTTGAGTGGCGTTTGTGTTCAATACTTGAGAACTGAACTGACAATCTAACATTCTTAGGACAAAAAGATAATAGAAATGAAGGGGTGGAAATGAAACCTGACCTTAAATGGCACAACGGGTCGGTTTTAAAGAAGCTGGCGGCGTCACACACACCACAAACGAGCGCGCTGGTGAACTGCGGCTATTTTACACGCATTTTATAGTGTGTAAAAGCTCTGCAGAACCCCATAACTACATGCAATTACCAGAGTCTCTCCTGCAGCAATAACAACCGTATGAGGCAATCCACAGGTCTGAGAGCCTAAAACACCGCGCTAATTCATTTAACTTTACAATTACAACCACCAGAGTGCATGTTTAATGAAAAACACTAATAAACTATGCAATTTCCTTCAACGGTACGCGTTTAACCAGTTGCATGCTCGGGTAAAGTACCTGGTCCGATATTGACGGTGAAGGGGCTTTTCGGAATGGCGATGCCTCCAAATGTAATGTTGATGACGTGAGGACCAGCCTGCATGGGTTTGTAGGTGCAACGGAAGACGCTTTCACCCTTGTCTTCCATGATGGCCTCCACAGTGTTCTTATTACCCAGAGGGTCTTTAATGACGGCCGTCACGTCGCCCACGCCGGCACCTGATTAACACAGAGTAGAGCGGCTTCAGGACTTATTTTCTTAAAGAAAACAATCCCATAATCAGGTCAGAAATGTCAGACCTGCAGTGTAGATGTCAAAGTATGTGGGTTTGTTGGCAACGTTGCCCAACGGCTCCAATCCGGGTCCTTTAGCCGTGACTTTAGTGGGATCTCCTTGGGCTTTGTCCACATTCACCTCAAATGGGCTCTTTGGGATTTGCTGTCCAGCGAAAAGCACAGTGACCTGAGGATTGCGCACACACACACAATAAATAACTTCATATTTCACAGAAAAAATGAATGGAAACAGTATTTATACAGAGTCATAAAGGCGTATGTGTAAAAACAGTCCGTTATGAAACATGCATAGGACGACAGGATCAGTGATCAAACACTGACTTGATTACAAAAGAAAATCTTCTGCTCACCAAGGCTGCATTTATTGATCAAAAATACAGTAAAATCAGTAATATTGTGAGATATTATCCCAATTTAAAAATAACGTTTCTATGTAAATATATTGTAAAACGTAATTTATATCCAGTGATCAAAGCGGAATTTTCAGCATCATTACTCCAGTCTTCAGAGTCACATGATCCTTCAGAAATCAGTCTAAATGAAACATTTCTGGCTATTATTAATTATGAAAACAAATGTGCTTCATATCTTTATTGTAAACCTAGACCTTATTTTCCAGATTCTATGACGAATTTAAACTTTATAAAACATTAGAAATGTTTGTACCGTCCCTTTTGATCAATTAATGCTTCTTTGCTGGATAAAAGTGTTCATTTCTTGGTTGTTTTCATGCATTTGTATATTTTTAGCTAAATTATAAACAGTAAAAATCACAAAAACTGGACAGGGGCTTTGGAGTAAAATCTTGAGAACCACTGCGGTAGATTGACCGTTTCATCCTGACCTTGTGCGGTCCCATGACCTGAGGGATGTACGTCACGCTGTAGGTCTTTTTGCCTTCATTAAGCACGGGTTTGACTTCCTCTCTGAGGCCCTCTGGGTCTTCAACATAGACCATGACCTGCCCTTGACCTGCGCTGAAGGTGTCCACCGTGAACACGGCCGGACGCATCACCCGGTTACCCGTGGGCTCAATACCTGCCAACACACAGCAATTCATTCAGGTCTATAATGGCCTTCTAAAACATTTTTAGAGACAATTCACATAACTTACACACTATACCATGCCATTTTGTAGTACAAATAGCGCGGGAAAATTTCAAATAGAAACAGTGAACTTAACCCTTTGTCGCGTTCGATCACACCGGTGTGATTAGACAGTCCCTCCAGAAAAACGCGGGATTTTTTGTGATTGTTGCGGACAAAAATCCTTGATTATGCGGCACGTTTTCTTAAATGCGATGGAATATGCGGGACATTTTTGCAATTTTATGCGATGAAATTGCGGGAACTTGCAAAAACTGCGGTTTTTGATGCAAAAGAGGAAAAAAAGTGATTCCCCCAACAGCCTGTTCTCACTAGATACCTTCATGTGAAGAGGCAGAATTACTAAATCACAGAATATTGAAGTTCTCTTTCTGTTTTATTTCAGACCTTCATCAACACATGGCAAAATAAGTGGCAGTCAAATAAGTTCTGTAGCTTTACAAAAGGAATATTCAACTTCTGTAAAAATGAATAAATAAAATATAAAAAAATAAAATGTGTGCTTCCTGTTTAACAGAGGTAGCTGTACAAAACACACATCTTCTGTTAAATGAAGTGCTTCCAGTGCACAAAGTGTAATCTCTTACTGCAACGTAAATTATTTTACACACTACTAATATACAGCGTCATGTAACACACTGGGAAACTGCTTCGCGCGCTCTTTTGAGCTTATTTTTGTTGGCAAATGAGAATTATTGACGCGCTTCATCACGGTTTCACCGCGGGTTTACAGATGACGTTCATGTCGCGTCATTACGTCACTTCATGAGGTTCCCATGGCAACGGGGGAAAATACTGGCGCTTTACTTGTGAAGTAAACGCAACATTTCTCAACTTTCTGCTAAGATAGGAGACTTTTTTGCAACGAAAATACAGGGATTATGAAATCATGCTAACCCCGCATATTTTTCTTGCTGAAATCGGCAATTTATGCGGCGAAAATGCGGCATATTTGGAAAAAATGCGACCCCCGCATAAATATGCGAACTTTGGCTGATTATGCATGAAATTAAGCGATCGCATAATCGCGTTTTTCTGGAGGGACTGATTAGAACGTTCAGTGCATCACGTGATCAACTGCCAAATTCAAAAGTGCTTTGCGCGCGTTCTCTGGCGCTGAGCCAGTGACAGACGAGCTCAGCGCTGTCAATATATCACAAATATGCAGCGTTTTCAACCACATGTTTATTTTAGGTTTCAGACATTTAAATGCACATAAGTACTAACAAATCAATACATTTACAGTTTGTAAAATACACATTGATGTCTATGGAAGCGGCAATAACAATCATTTCCATAATGATTAGACAGCACGTTTTATTCATATCAGATACACATGGTGTAAGTAACTTGAAAGTGAGCCGGTGAACAGAGAAGAAGAGAACTTTAATGTATTTCGGGAGAAGTGGATGAATTCACGCGCGGTTTCCGTCGCGCGTATATCTCAACTACCGCGATCATTATAAATGTGTTTAAACCGCAAAACACATCCACTTGTACATATTTGACAATCGGAATATCAGATATTTCATGCTATAGTCATCAAATTTGTTAATATTTTGAATAAAAAAGGAAAAATCAAATAAAAGCAGATCATCAGTCATACAGCGCTTTTGATGTTGCCGTGTGTCACGTGACAAGCAATGACGTGTCACCATGGAAACGGTAAAGTGACACGTTCTAAATAACGGTCGCCTTGAAAAACTCACGCTGGGCGTGAGAATATTTTAAATTTACGCGCGAAAGGGTACACCCGGATGAACTTGACCGAAAAAAAGTGGAACCTGGAATCTGTTGCAGTGCATAAGTACAGTGCATACTTTGTAGTACATCATATGGGACCCAACTATTGACAACCAATAAGAATTCATCATGCTTTAAAGCATTTAAAACAACAGATGAGAATAAACAAGAGCCGCAGCAATGTCAAATTGGGAGAAAATGTGTTTTCTGAACGTTCAAGCATTAAAAAATAAAACATTCTTGGGCATAATAGCTTGTCTTTAATCTTTTTAATCTTTAATCTTTTACCTGGTGCATAACAAATTCATGCACACAAAAGAAACATATTAGATATCAGCAGATGTTGGACCTACATTTGTGTCAGAAAACTGACCTCAGAAGCGCAAACGTCATGGTCTAAAAATACTCCGTTTATAGTTTAAGGGAAACCACAGAAAACACGATGCCCTCTGAGCTCATAAAATACATTATTTCCAAACAGTGATTCAATTTACCACCGAAATCAAGTCCTCTACAGGGAACATGTGATTTAGGAAACAAGGGCGACCGTGTCGCATTTTATTTGCAGTGCTTTTAGAAAGGATATAATTCACTTAAATGGAAACGACATAAATGTGACATTTTCATTCTCTGCTTTAAATGATAGGGTTATTCAAAAACAAGAGGTGAAGATTTCCTCAAGACCACAGGCTAATTTTAGTAAATTCGTAGAGGTCAGCTCTGGGGTGAGAATCATAACTCTTAAACTCATTAGCCACCGTTTTTACAGCTCAAGCCAAAATTTACCACCGGTAAGAGGCACATGCCGACGGAGCTGTGCTGGATTCACACGGTCCTAACGTCACCACAAGGGAAAAACGTTCATCTCTTCGCGCTACACATCAATGAAACCGCATCAGAAGAAGTGAATGGAGCGTTACGTCAGACTTTCTCTTGATGCATCAGTCAAATTTGACAAGGTTCATGAGAATTATAATAACCTGAAACTCTGGTGCGATAACGATCTGCAAAAGAAAAACCTAAAGAACAGGAATTCCCGCAAGAGTCTCACCTGGGCCGTATGCGCGCGCCTTCTTGGGATTGAGTTTGGGTTTGAGGGGAGCTCCGGGCTTCAGTTTGCCTTTCGGGAACTGTGACAAATACGTCATAACCGACTGCTCGTCCACACTGGGGTCAATGATCTCCTCTGGAGCGATAACCTGGAACGACAGACAGGGTTGAAGAAGAAACTCGTGGTTTGATGTGCTGTAAACCGTAAGATCCTGAAGAGTGGTAACACTTTAACAACAGCTGGCTTGACATTTGATGTGCTACTACACCGGAGGAAAAGTGCTGGAGGAACCGATTCAGAGTGAAAAACCGTTCAAATTCATTCAAACTGAATTGAAACGGTCGTTCTCCCAAAACTGAGAAATCCGTCATCAACTACTCGCGTCGTTCCAAACACACAAGACTTCCGTTCATCTTTGGAACAAAGATTTTTTTTTATGAAATCCGATTTCTGCAGTGAAAATCTATTCACAAACAAACAATTCGATATCATGCGTTCCAAAGATGATGAACGAAAGTCTTATGAGAGGGTTTTGACATTTAAGTAGTATTTTATAGTAGTTTGAGAGTATTTTCTTGCAAATTTTTTTTTTTTTCAGTTATAGAAACTGAACTTATGATGATTTCCATTCATGCATGTTTGTACAAATATGTCTTACCATACAATATTTCTGAACTGGATATCCAAAACTGCAGCATAAGAGTAGTTTAAAGCATTTTCCTATCAAAAGGCAGAATATTTGGAAATATAAGGGATTTTGGCCCGAACACGTGGATGCATTTAAAGCGCCCCATGACGCATCAATTTTGTTTGGAGTCTCCTACAATAGGTTTACATGCATTCAAGGTAAAAAAAAACACTTTAATTTTCCTATAATGTATATTACCGCATCAGCTCTTCCCTCACGGTTTGATAAAGCACTCCTGAAAACATCTTTCCGAGAGCTACTCTGCCGTGATTGGTCAGAAGGCCCAGTCTATCGCGATTGGCCGACTGTTAACAGCACGTGTCAGAAATGAAACGCCCATTGCCATATCCGAATTTCGGTTTTTCCTCAAAACGGCGTTGGGTTCAACATATCGATCTCATCTTTTGGAAGTGATGCAAAGTGGATTTGCCTTCACAGGAAACGGCGTCTCGACATGAAATCCGCCAGAAAAACATCCAGTGTCAGCTACAGCGTTTGAGGGCGGGGCTAAATAGATGATATTTGCATGGAGGTGGAAGTGAGACTCCAATTAATGACGACTAAACTCCATTTATCATTTTATTTATCGTCTCTGCAGACCTTTTACATTCACAAACGGCTTTCATACGCAGGAAAATGAAGAGAACGCACATGCATAACTGAAGTTGATCAGCGACACGTGTTTGCCGAGGAGTGATTGAGGTGTGGCGAGTATCACATTAACTTTGTAGCAAACAGAGCGGCTATTACTGACGGATGTGTGTGTGTGCGCGCCAAACACAAGTCCTTTATTCTTATCGGATGATATTGAGCTGGTAGCAGGAATGGAGGAAAAGAGAACTACGGCTTTTGTCCAATCACACCCTTCACAGTACTGGTGACACACGGCGCAGATTTGTGGCGCCTTCTTGCTGATTAAATAATCTCATCCTGATGCGCAAGGGGTCAAAGGTCACGGGCTCACCTGTGGAATTCCCAGCCAATCATCAGCGAGCTGCATGGCCTCTGTGGCGTTTTCCACTGGCTTCTCCGAGTCCCAGATCTCCCAGTCAGGACACAGGCCTTAAAAAAAAATAAAAGAAAGAATTTAAAACTCCTGACCCAAACATAAGCAATATTTAACAGCTTTAATGATGCAATATACGAACTAAAGGTGACGGGAAGACTACAAAGCTTGCAATTTGAAGCTTTTGTAGACTTCTCTAATGATCATAAAACAAGAAAACATGCACTAAAAGGTCCTCTTCAACTGAATCACAGATAAAACGTTAATCACAGTTAACGTTGTAAACCAATGCGCCGCACACAGTTCTGGACGTGTTCGCAGATGTTTTGGGGATCTAGATAAAGCGAATCAAACAAACCCAGCTGTCCAATAAACAATATTTGCACGAATGAAACGCTTTGCATACTAACACCCTCATCCTCATCTACATTACGAGCTCCGAAACCTCACCTGGAGCGCAGCTGTCCACCAGAGCACCCAGAGCCCTCCCGTTCCTCCAATCCTGACTGAAGTTAGTGATGGGAAGGTCGGGCACTTTGTTCTGGATCCAGCCGAGCAATCTCTGCTTGGGCGTCTGTTTCTTGGCTTCGTCATCGTCTTCATCCTCCCAGACAGGCATAGAGATGGAGTAGTGGAGAATGAGCGTCCATACTAGGCCAAGGATCAACTTCAGGTTCCCGTCCACAATCGCTTTGCTGTCTGTTAAGCGACAGAAAAGGAGGTTAAATTAAGTAATAAAATATTAAAAAAAAAAAAAAAAAAAAAAACCCGAAATAAATAGAAATAGGAAAAAAAAAAAAAAAAAAAATAGAAATAAATATAGAAATAAATAAAAATATAAACAAATAAAAAATAGAAATAAATAAATAGAAATAATACATAGAAATAAATAAAAATAAATGAATATAAAAAATATAAAAAAATAAATAGATATAAAAAATAAAAAAAATAAATAGAAATAAATAAACTGAAATAATTCATAAAGACAATAAATAAATGAAACCAATTCCAAAAATAAACAACCAATAACCTATTTGGTGAAATGCATAAAATGAATGACAATTAAAAACAATAAACATTCAAATAAATAGTCAAATAAAATTAAAAAAAAAAAAAAAATCAAATAAAACAAATTATCCATTAAATTAAACAAATGGTTAAAATCAAATAAATCAAACATCAAGCCAAATAAATAAATTCAAATAAAATGATAAAATGAACAAACAAGCAAGTGATCAAACGAATACAGGCACACTAATGACTCGACGTATTCGGGTTGTAGAGTTGTAAACGCGTCAGGAACACTGCAGTGCGTAATGACCAATAATAATAGTAACGCTCTGCCTAAGCAAACACTGACTTGACTAATAAACTGATAAATGGGGGGGTGTAGCATGTTTGCAAATGACTCCGCATTTTATCCATAGCAAAGAGAGTTATTTGACTTTTGAGGTGCTGGACACACAATATTACACCCGTCAGAGAGGGAGTGATTCTGATTCACTGGAACCCAATCAGTGGCATATCTGGATAATCAGATCAGATATAACGGGTAATGAAATGTCAATTAAAAGAAATTAATATGAAATAAACATCTTGCAACATCTCCAGAAGAAAAAAACAAACAAGATTAGCGTTCAGTTTCAGTATGGGGAAATGACCACTCAGCAGCGAGCGCAGAGGAAAAGAGGGTTTAGCACACTTGAAACTATTCCAATAAAGACAAGCAAATGTTTCCAGCAGGAATCACAGCTGTTAGTGATCGTTAACACTCCAGAAATCAACACGATTCAGACTCGTCGTGATATGTTTGACGCGTTATCATACATGCTCTCCTGCCATGCGAGTGTGTGTGTGTGTGTGTGTGTGCGCCGCTCCCTCGTCTGCACTATCAGCCTCTTCTGCAAACATCAGGAATGGAGCTGAACTTTAGCACACAGGAGCGAAGACAAAAGATCAGAGAAAATCTGACAAGAAACAGAACTAATCTAGCTTAAAGTTGCAGTTTCATATTCAGGTTTGCTTTGTTTTTTTAAAATATATACAAAATAAATACCAAAAGTTAATGTACACCTTATTGATTTAACATTATACACCGTGATTTAAATAATATAAATACACATTTATAAAATTCATATAAAAATATATAAAAATAAATTAATGTATTTTTATATATATATATATATATATATATATATATATATATATATATATATATATATATATATATATATATTTTTTTTTTTTATTTATTATATATACACACACACTTTTATTTACATATATAATATATATATATATTTATTATATACAGACTTTTTATGTATATATAAATATAAATAATGTAAAATTGCATATAATCTTTTAAAAATTAAAATATGTATATAATAATATATATGTATAAATTATATAATGTATATAATTTAAGCAGTATATAATACATTAATTTTATTACCTAAATTAAATGCATTATTATATTATACACATTCTACTAATATAACATGGATGTGCATGTCCAAAATAAATATATATATTATATAAATAATTAAATATATATATTTTTTATCTAAATGTATAAATCCATTTCTCTACATCTATATAATATACATGTATATATAATTTAATAATTTATAAATTTTATAAATTACAGCGAGTGGGAGATATTAAAAAGGTATTGATTCCTCAAAGTTGTGTTAACTATAACAGTTTGCAGTATAAATGCATGGATTGACCCAGTGACCGCGTTAAACTCCACATGGCCACGCGGATCAGTCCGATGCCGCCACTGGTACGACGAGACAGACGGGTGGAATGTTCTGGCAGGGTTTGAGAAGGCTGGAAACAAGGTCAGTGCCAGACAGGGGCTCCGTGCATCTCTGGACTGCCGGCCACGGCTGGGCATAATTCATCAGCGCTGAACAAAACCCCCTTCCTGCCTTCACCAGGTTCCTGCTTAATGGGATCTCCATAAAGACCCCCGCCACAGGGAGGACTCAACAATAGAACAACACGACGGCCGATTGTCTGCATTCAGGGAACAGCAGAATGACGGTTTCCATGACAGCAGGAGCTTCAATCAAACTCCTTCATGAATAATAGATGAGCAGCGGAAAGTTTTGGGAAGTTGCTGAAAAACACACACACACACACCGTTTAAACGCTGGGCTTAATTGAAACGTACAGTGATGATACAGCAATGGCATCTTCCGAACTGAACGTCACCGTTTCTAGGAGGTCAGTTGAGGAGAATCACTAAAAGACCAGGAAGTCAAGGAAAATCCTGCCTGAACGGAACAATGCTCGGAACAATACAACAAGCATTTCTTACATGACAGGAAATCCGAGATTGTCACTTTAAAACTCCTTAAGATAACCGGCTGAGCCAAGCGCCTGGAAATACACCAACACATCTGTTAGCTGATCCCGCTATTCCATTAGTCTCACTATCAGAAACACTCATTCCAACCGGATGACATCCAATGAGGATAAATCCAAACAGATGGCTAAAAACCGTGATTACAAAAGGTGTCCAAGATTGTATCCAAACACTGACATAATCCAATTACGAGAATACACAACTGATCATCGCATGCTACACCCATGAATGAGTCAGTACAACTGGACAGCACCAAAAAAAAAAAAAAAGACCGTAAACGTGCACTTACAGTATTAGTACAAACTGAAGATAGAGCGTCACACACACAAATTTACCAAGAAAAACAAGCAAAACTTGGACTAAAAGAAGCCATATTATGCCCTTAATGTTTTCGGCTCTACTAGAACAGCTTTTGAATGTTCATGATCCTCCATTGTTGCAGCTCCTCTCTTCCCAGTCTGTCAGTAACGCTCCGTTTACTTCCTGTCTCTATGAAACCCCTCCTCCCGAGAAGCACAATGTGCTCCGATTGGTCGGCTGGAGTTCTAACAAAACAAGCTTAAAAGTTCTTCATGAATGCATTTACAAAGTTTCAAGAAAGAGTATGGTCAAGACTTCGAGCTTCTGGTGCCAGAAGCTTTATTATTGAGATCTCCTTGGGAACCGGCCTGGAGAGATCAACAAACGCTTATGAAACTGAAGAACTGCGATCAGAGCAGCTGTAGCTGGTTCCTCCCTCACATTACAAGGAGTCACGGTCATCCTGAAGGGCTGGTCATCAAACAACGGGATTCTGAAGGTCAAATCAAATTGTTGTTGACTGAGAATCAAATTACAGCTTTTAAAATGGCCATAAAAGTACAGCAGCATTATTGCAATTCATACGTCTCATTTTGAGATTGATATGCATGTAAATATTGAGTGTTTTGCAGTTCATCAACTATAGGGTGGATGAACTTGATCTGAACTACTCTTCAAAATGTCAAAATTGTGTTTTATTTGCATTTATGCAAAAATTAAATGGCATGTACTGTTAAAGCGGATCTATGTCTCTGGTGTCTCCAGAATGTGTGTGAAGTTTCAGCTCAAAATTCCCCACAGATTATTTATTATCGCTGGTCAAATTTGCCCTGATTAGATTGCGTGTAAAAACATGCCGGTTTTGTGTGTGTGTTCCTTTAAATGCAAACGAGCTCCTGGTCCCCACCCCTTTCCAGAAGAGGGTGGAGCTTAAACAGCTCAACAGCAACAAAGCTGGAGAATCTCACGCAGACAAAAGTTCATCCTCACATTGTTCAAACCGGAGTCGACGCTGATGGAGAGACTCAGGATGAAGGTCCAACTTTTAGACGTTTCTGAACGGTTCGTGGATAAATTGATGTAGTTGCTGTGGAGTTGATCAACTCATCACTAGCATCACGTTCATCTTTTTTCCTCGAATCGACCCTCGTTTGTGAAGCAGTCCGGCGTAAAATGACGGTATCAACAACACTCGACTACAACAACTCTTCCTCGTCTCTAAAGCGGCCCAACATGGCCCCGCCCCCTTTGTTGAGTATTCTTGGGGGTGTGGTTTATGTAAATAGGGGGTTTGTGATGTCACCAAGCAAGGAAGACGATCGTAGTCCCTACCAGCCGTTTGTTGTAGAACTTTGAATTGAGCGTCCCAACTTCGCAGATGTTTCTGCTCAAACAAACAGCAACATTACAAACTAAAGTTAATTGAAATTATAATCAAATACCCCTTTAAATAATATAGCAGTGTAATGAAAAAAGGACCAAATAGGCGGCATTTTAAAAACAACATTTGTTGTACATTTACAGTTAAAGAAACACTAAAATCCGAATCTAAAGAATAATTGGAATTGCAAAAGATTACTTCCATGACAATTGTGGGGTGAAATGTGACCATGCAAGACAATTAACCAAGAAAATAGAGTAGTCCCTCGCTCTGACTGCCAAATGTAAGGGGCCGAGGACGTAACCCTGCTGCACGCCACACGGCTCACGCAACCGCAAAAACCTCAAAACGTATTCTCAAAAGCTGTAACCTTCTGTAAATCCTTGCTCCATTATTTCATTCTTTCCCCTTGCTGGCGTGTCTCCCGTGGTTCTGCTTCCATGAGATTAGGTGAGAAAAAGAGGCACAGGCAGCAGATTTCCTCAGGGCGGGTCTCCCAAACCCAACGAACCATTACACCAGCCGCTTTCTCAAGCCTCAGAGACACACCATCTACCCACAAACCCAGAGAGCATGTGGGCCACGCGGCGCTCCACTGGGATGCTCCGCTTCCTCAGATCCCTCTTTTAAAGGTTTGGGGTAAATCTAAGGTTTTCCATTCACTTATCAAGAGCTAAAACAAGACGTAGACTAACAAGAGTTGAGATGGTCCGGCAGGCGCATGGGAACATTCAGAATGATAAAGGAGACATCTTGGAAATTTTCCACCAGCATATATGAAAATAAGCCTTGATCAGATTCAACAAAGACCACTGGGCTAAAAAAAAAAGAGGAGAAATTTATGGTACATTGAGACTTTTCAAAAGAAATGAGATGAGTTGAACCTGTCAAAGTTAAGCCTGGCCGTCTGACAACGGGCACATGAGCAAGAAGTACATCTGGAAATGCATTCGAGCCAGAATGGAGTAACGCCGAGGCCTACAAACACACAAGAGACTCCACCCATACAGTATCCACATTACATCTCTGTTCCCTCAACGCTCACAGCCTGCAGAAACCGCACAGGAGAGGCTTGGGAAAGAGAAACTGCAGAAAGAAATTCAGTTTGATCTGTGTGGAGGATGAATCTCACCAAACCTGTCAGGAACCTGTCCAAACCTCCAAAGAGAGCTTTTTTGGTCAAAATAAATATCCATCTAGAACATTTATTCCTTTATACAAGAATTTCTAAACATAATATACATAGTCTATTTAAGCATAAAATACTGTGCTTTAGTAAAGCATTGTACTAAATGAAATGTACGCGGTTTTTAAGTCATTAAACAACATCTGGATGCCAGGGTAATTAGAACGAGAAGAAAAAAAAAAAAGTGCTTTAACTCGGAAAAGTCGAAATGCAAACAAAAGCATTATGCTTCAAAACTCATTTCCCCTCCCCTCGTTTTGGAATGAAATGCGGCAATGTTATGAAATTCAAATGAGTATCGAATTATTTGAGTATCTGTCAAGCTGAAAATAGTCAGTATCACTGAAACTAAAAACACAAGTAACATTTAAAAAAAAAAAAAAAAAAAAAAAAAAAAAAAAAAAAAAACAGGTGATCAACCAAGAATCCAGGTGATAGTCTCGTCCTTTCACCAACATCCGCCTGTATATTCCGAGATAAATGATTAAGGAAACTAGTTCAATGCTTGTGTTGGTAACCATGGAGACAAAACAAACGGAAACAACAAGACTAGGGAAGAGGAGGAGGCAGGACCGGGTTTCCAGACAACCCGTCTCTTATCGTCCTGCGGTCACATTTATGACAAGCACTAGGGCTGGGTGAAAAAGTGAATAAAACCATAAAAATATAAAATTATATATGCTAAATAGAATATTGTAGATTATTTATAGAAATTTTTAAAATATAAGTTATTATAACAAAACAGTTTGAACTCATTCATACATAAATCAAACTTCGTAAATCAGTTTTTACTAAAGAGAAGAGTTGCTTTATTATTACCATTTTTATTAATATAAAATATATTATTTATTAAAAATAAGAGTTGCTTTATTATTACCATTTTTATTATTAATATAAGAAATATTATTTAATAAAAATAAGAGTTGCTTTATTATTACCATTTTTATTATTAATATAAAAATATATATTATTTAATAAAAATAAGAGTTGCTTTATTATTATTTTTATTATTAATCTAAAAAATACATATGAATAAAAATCTAATATTAATAAAAATATTAAAAATATATTAATAAAATCTATATTTTTTATATATTATATTTTTAAGACTCTTAAAAATCTCGTGCCATTCAACAAGCAACCCTGCAAATGAAATTCTGTAAAAAGCTCTCCCTTTTATCTGTCGTTTCATTGACAAATGACAGCGGTTCCTTAGAGACGCGGGATGTTTTTGGAGAACATCAGTGCGTGTTTGTGTAAGTTGTAAAGTTGTGGCTGCTGGTAATTCAATAGGGGTTTCCTGCTCCATTCAGAAACTAGCGGACCACACCTGCGCCACAGGCCACGACCAAACCTTCTGCAGGTGAAGAGCTGCTGAGAACAACAGACGCCAGAGGAGAGAGGCGAACACACCTGTTCTGTGTAATGACAACCATCGCAGACGCTCATGTCCTCATGACACACTGACGAGAGCAACTCAACCGGATGTAGGTGTAACAGAGTCAACTTCATATCACGTCTGATGAATCTTCTGCGTCTGCCTGCGTTCGGTTAAAACGGCGCTCATAAAGAGCCGCCAATAGTTCCGTCAAGTGTTCCCACTAAAACGCTTATAAAACGTCTGATTTACAAGCTCCAACGGGATCTCAGGAAAAGTGTCCCGACCACGTAAATCCAGAGAACACAGAACTTGAACTTTCGTTTGGCCGGGTTCGATGTTATGAGAACATAGCAGCGCCAAAAAGAATCAAACCATTCCTACAATACCACGCTTCAAGTGAGTTTACAGTGACGGACAAAACTACAGCAGAGCTCTTTCAAAACACGGAACACGGGTCGCATTCTTCATGTGGATCACAGCCAAGATGAAAACCTGATGTTTGGAAATACACAGATGAAACCAAGAAAGTACCAATGGAAAAGAAAGCAACGCCTCAAACCAAAACCAAGAATGACACAGACTTTAGACTAGAAGCTTCACCTGAAAACACTGCACTGTAATGAATTACAGTAAAAATTACAGCATTTTACAGCCGCTGGCTGTTTTTTAATAATACAGCATAGTGCTGTAAACTGCAATGCATTCTGGGGTCAAGTGTTGGTTTGACTCAAATTTACAGAATATTGCTGTAAATTGACCCTTCGTAATTTTTAAAAAATACAGTTATTTACTGTAATCAGAGAATACAGGGAAATTCTGTAAGTTAAATTACAGTAACACTACTGTAAAATTTACAGTAACTGGCTGGCAACCCTGCTGCCAGTATTAAACTGTAAAATTTACAGTAATTTAACAGTGTGGCTACTTCGGATAACTTTACGTTTATTAAAATGCTACTTTCTAATTGCATTCCTCACGACCGAAAGCTGACAGATCCAAAACACCCGTTCAAAATGCAAGTTAGTCAATGCCAAGAATCACACGAGCGATTTCCATTTTAGCATCAAAGATTATGGATTCCACAAAAAACGTGAAGCAGCACAACATTATTTAACATTAATAAATCATTAAAAGTTTTCCGATTTCTGAAGGATCATGTGACACTGAAGACTGGAGGAATGATGCTGAAAATCACTGCTTTGATCACTGGATATAAATTACATTGCAAATACATAGTCAAGTGTATTTTAAGTTGTAATATTTCACTATATCTGTATTTTTGATCAAATAAATGCAGCCTCAGTGAGCAGAAGAGACTTTTGAACGGCAGTGAAACGAACTGCTGCGTTTTATTCCTTCAATTAAAAAGCATTCGAGCACAATGAGTGAACTTCACGCACCTGGACGCTGTAAACAGGAAGCAGCTCTCGGCTCTCGGCCAAGTTTCAAACAAAAGGAGTGACAAACATGACTGACCTCTGTGTCTGCTACCACAACAATTATTGAAACCGATGCATTAACAGGACCGATTCATCTTCAGGGAAGGGTTTCCCCAAACGGGTCTCTCATATCCGCAAATAGAGATTTGACACGAACAAGAAAGGTTGACATTAGGGGTGGCACGGTTCACAAAACCCACGGTTCGGTTCGTATCACGGTTTTCGGTTCTGTATGGTTCTTGTTATTTTTTCAAACAAGACAAAAGAGAGGAACTCTTAAAGCGCTGTCATTAAACAAGTCAAACTTTAAACAAATATATAATATAATGTAATAACATAAACATCCCCAATGCTTTAGTAATCACAGAGATTTCTTAAATGCTCCGGACAGTAGAAGTTGTTTCCTAACCGGCTCTCTCCTGTTTGTGCTTATGGACACATTGCCGTGATGTCTTCTCAAATGATGTTTTCATTAGCATATTGAATGCATTTTGCATAATTCTTGCACACAGTCGCAGTTCTATCAACTGTTTTATTTCCGTTGTCATCGTAAGTAACATGAAATCCAAAATGTTCCCACACACCGGATTTGAACGACACGGGCGCATCCGCCATCTCCGGGCAGCCTTCACTAGGGGCCGCACACATTTCGCGCCAAAAAGCGTGGAAAGCGCGGAAAGCGCGGCCGCGTTGCTTCCATTTTAAGCGCGCTTGCCGCGCGCCCACATAGGAAATAATGAATATTCGATATGTGACACGATATGTGAACGCCGCTTACTCCACTTTTACGGTCTATATGCATGTTCGCGCGAAACTGTCTGAATACGCGGCTACATTGCGCATGCGTCGAACCGTGCGACGCACACACGAACCGAGCCGAGACAAGCGAACCGAACGGTTCGAACGCTTTTTCCATGTACCGTGCCACCCCTAGTTGACATGGAGCAACCAAATCTCCGACCTCCCGGGAATCACCCGTTATAACTTATTCTACCGACCCAAAACCAAACAGTCTAATATTCTAAATGGGAGTCAGTAGAAATGCAGTGGCAAAGTTACTTATAATCTGTTAAGGAGCATTAAAATCAGCTGATATTAAAGCATTAGTTCACTTCAGAATTAATTTACTGTTAATTTACTAGCCCCATGTCATCCAAGATGTTTGTGTCTTCAGTCGAAAAGAAATGAAGGTTTCAGGAAAACGTTCCAGGGTTTTTCCTCTATATAGTGGACTTCAACAGGGTCCAACGGGTTTAATGTCCGTTTCAGTGCCGCTTCAAAGAGCTCTACGTGATCCAGACGAGGAATAAGAGTCTGATCTAGAGAAACAATCGGTCACTTCCAAAAAAAAAGAAAAAAAGATGATAAACTTAACCATAAATGCTCGTCTTGCACGGCGATGTGCATTACGTCATCACGTTGGAAAGGTCACGCGTGGCAACGGCAGGAGTACCGATCCAGTGTTTACAAAGCGAACGTGCAAAGACCAAGTCAAACAGCCTTTATAAAAAGGTAAAACATGATGTTGGATGATTTTGAGTTTGTCCTACCGCAGTACTTCCGCGGGACCTTTCCAACGTGATTACGTAATGCGTGGCAGAGCAGTGCAAGACGAGCATTTGTGGTTAAAGTACATAAATGTTCTTTTTTTTTTTAGAAAATGTCAGATGGTTTCTCTAGTTTCTCGTCTGGATCATGTAGAGCTCTTCGAAGCTGCACTGAAACTGACATTCAACCCATTGGACCCCATTGAAGTCCACTATATGGAGAAAAAATCCTGGAACGTTTTCCCCAACTGAAGACGTAAACATCTTGGATGACGTGGGGGTGAGCAAATCATCAGGACATTTTAATTCTGAAGTGAAGTAATGCTTTAACGACTGCTAGTGGTAAAAACATGCGACCAGAAGCACGCATTTATCCAATGACGATTACGTCACGCAACATCTAAACGCTAAACATTCATCCACAGAAGCCAAGACTTATAGAGCGACCCTCCCAGATAAACACATCCACGGTCACACTGGGAATCTGTGAAAACACTGTGATGAGCAGTTTTGGAGTGATTAAATGTTGTTGAATGTATTAAAATCACAGAGCCGCCACGGGAACACTTGGAAACAGAGAGCCGTTTGTTTCGTGGCCCTTTTAAAGCAGATCCATAAATAAAGCAGACAGCCTCCTTTGTTGGACGCCGAATTCCAATGGGGTGAAAAAAAAAAAGCCTCATTATGTGCAGGACGGTGTCTGTGGCTTATAGCAGACACTTCATTTTTCAGAGACACCTGCGATTCCTCCGCAAGAGCACGACTTTGGCCCTTAATGTGGGGTTTGAAGCAAAAGCATTATCAATCCATATTAAAATTCAGATTGCTCACTTCCTGTGGTTTGGCTCATTACCTCCCGGGTGATGATGTCATGAGTCCAACACGCTATACATGAACACCGTCGTTCTGGAAAGTATTACAAATTGTCTAAAGATGCTATAATGGACCAACTTGGGTGACGATGTTGGACGAGTTAAACAATAATAATGATTCATTGGCTGAAACTGCCTGTAAAATCAGAACTGCATGATGTCATGAGTTTCATCTTGTATTCTATAATCGTTTTGTACAGAATGCATTGACAGAACATGGTAGAAAAAAGCAGTAAACAATGTTAAATATATATAAATATAAAAATATATATACATTTTTTATTTTAAATATATATAAAAAATATATATATATAATATATATATATATGTCTATTTATTTCAGTTTTGTCTTTTTATATATTCTTATTAAATATATATATTCTTATTAAATATTATATATATATATATATATATATATATATATATATATAATATATATATATATATATATATATATATATATATATATATACACACACACACACATAATAAAATATATTAATAATAATAAATAAAATAAATATATAAAAAGACAAAACCGAAATAAATAGACAAAAATAATTTTTACATAAGTGAAAAAATAAAAGCACAATTTAAGAGCAAATCATTTTTATGAAAAACATACTGGGATCAAACAATGATTTTGCATTAATTTAATAATTAAACATTACTTGCTTGAACTCATTAACTTTTAATAAGTTTGTGCACAATTGTTAATAGTCACATTTTGTGCAAAAAAAAAAAAAAAAAAAAGTAAATGAAAAAAGGATCTTTATGGTCCTAAACATACTTCATTATCTTTATTAAATTATTCCTTTTATTAAATTAAAATCATCATCATCCTCAAACAATAAATTTCATAATTATTTTATTATATTATTATTTTATTCCTTTTTAATTATTATTAAAAATAATTTTTAAAAAAAATATTATTAATGTTATTATTAAAAACTCAATGTTGTTGGACGAGTCAAGCGGATTAAGTCATTGAGATTCAGTACGAATCACAATTAACTGTCTGAAACAGACGAGCCCAGGCATAATAACGGCATGACATCATGAGTTTCATCCTGCACTCCGTAACATTTTGCACAGAAGAACCTTGACGGAACAGGCACGAGAAAGGTGGTAAAACTGGCTAAAAATCGTGCTCAATCTCTTCAAATAGCAGGTTTTAAGCCAGTCAGGTCTAATCTAAAGGTGCTGACACACAAGATCAGCATGAAACAGGATCTGGCACGGCAATGAAAGTACTGCTGTTCTAGGCAGAGCAAAGTCCCGCCGCGTTTCCACAGATTGCAATATTAAGCCTGTATTCACTGCAGTCCCGTTTGAGATGATGGCAGAGATTCACATTTTCAGAAGAACATGCACAAACGCAAAACTTCCAAGCAACAATAACACAATCGTGTTCGAGAGGCTTATTAAACATGTTCCCAATTAGGAAAACAGGAATCAATGCTTGAACTAACAAGTTGTGCGTGGCGGTCAATAAAGATCTGGATTTGGCAGCAGCCCGAGTCCGTGTCGCCACATCTCTCAAAAGTGACATCATACGCAGAAGGCCGTGACGGGAACACGGGAGGCACTACCTACATTCCATTCCCATGAGATCATGACCGCCCCCTCCGGGAGCGGCCAATCACAGACAGCAGGGAACAAAGACGCTCACCCGAGACCCTCCATTAACAGTCCGGTCAGGTCTCCCAAAACACTCCAGTGAGCCGCGTCCAGACGACCGAAACCCTCACCGACTGTGGTGTCAGAGCCGGCGCATGAAATCATTAACGGTTTCTGGTGGTGTAAAATAAACTCGCATATATAAAACTAATGTGACCAAAGTGCTTGTTAAACTCTCAAGAGACTCGACTCGAATAAAAATCCCACAGTAGAAGCAAAGAAGTTCAAACCGACTTCAGTGACGCTTTCACACACCGAACTTCATTCGTTTTCATTGATCTGATCAGAAATACTTGACATGACTATCATTTCCAATGCACTTCATTTTTGTAAAGCGATGCGATTTTAAAAGCAATAGTGGGAAATGATTGGATCATGAAAAGTGGGTTCTTCAAATATTGGTAAATAAAGCCCAAAATCTCACGAAAACACAAATCTTACTCGATACAGGACAAAAGAAATGCATACATATGCAGGCAAACCAAAAAAATATTCACACACTAGATATAATCTGATATTTTTTCACTAGTGTGTGCTGGACACTGCAGGTCATTACGCAAGTGAGGATGGCAAAATAAAGAAACGTGACATTATTCCCAAAAAGTCTTCACACACTTTGACCCGAACCAGGTTATTTTTTCCCCCCAATAGTTTAAACAGAGTCCTTCTCATTTTACTACCAACTACAATGAATAAACAACGTGTGAAATGTTGTGTCTGAATACATTTTGCTTTGACTGTATATGAAAAAAAAAATAAAATTATAGTGGATAAAGTGATTACATTGAATTACATGGTGGCCTTTACATAAAAGAGCCTCAGCCACACACACACCTCTCTCTGAAAGTGGGCAGCACTACGGTCTCTATGGGGCGGTTTCTCTGATTACTCTATTTTCTGGCTCTGGACTGTGTAGCTCTGAGATCCGGACAGAGGGAGGAAACGGCTCGGCTGTGGAGCGCAACACCAGCACTCAATAAGAGCGTGAAATAACCTGCAATTTAAAGTCATTACATTAATGCATTCATCTCAAATTACTGCACATTTGTAGCGTGCGAGTTTCGGGATGAGATTACGAACCTACAAATAGAAAATGGATTTTAAAAGGATATTTATTCACTTATTTAAATAAATTATATTATATTATATTATATTAATAGATTATATTATATTTATACAGTACTGTGCAAAAGTTTTAGGCAGGTGTGAAAAAATGCTGTAAAGTAAGAATGCTTTCAAAAATAGACATGTTAATAGTTTATATTTATCAATTAACAAAATGCAAAGTGAGTGAACAGAAGAAAAATCTACATCAAATCAATATTTGGTGTGACCACCCTTTGCCTTCAAAACAGCATCAATTCTTCTAGGTACACTTGCACACAGTTTTTGAAGGAACTCGGCAGGTAGGTTGGCCCAAACATCTTGGAGAACTAACCACAGTTCCTCTGTGGATTTAGGCAGCCTCAGTTGCTTCTCTCTCTTCATGTAATCCCAGACAGACTCGATGATGTTGAGATCAGGGCTCTGTGGGGGCCATACCATCACTTCCAGGACTCCTTGTTCTTCTTTACACTGAAGATAGTTCTTAATGACTTTCGCTGTATGTTTGGGGTCGTTGTCATGCTGCAGAATAAATTTGGGGCCAATCAGATGCCTCCCTGATGGTCTTGCATGATGGATAAGTATCTGCCTGTACTTCTCAGCATTGAGGATACCATTAATTCTGACCAAATCCCCAACTCCATTTGCAGAAATGCAGCCCCAAACTTGCAAGGAACCTCCACCATGCTTCACTGTTGCCTGCAGACACTCATTCGTGTACCGCTCTCCAGCCCTTCGGCGAACAAACTGCCTTCTGCTACAGCCAAATATTTCAAATTTTGACTCATCAGTCCAGAGCACCTGCTGCCATTTTTCTGCACCCCAGTTCCTGTGTTTTCGTGCATAGTTGAGTCGCTTGGCCTTGTTTCCACGTCGGAGGTATGGCTTTTTGGCCGCAAGTCTTCCATGAAGGCCACTTCTGACCAGACTTCTCCGGACAGTAGATGGGTGTATCAGGGTCCCACTGTTTTCTGCCAATTGTGAGCTAATGGCACTGCTCGACATCTTCCGATTGCGAAGGGAAGTAAGCATGATGTGTCTTTCATCTGCTGCAGTAAGTTTCCTTGGCCGACCACTGCGTCTACGGTCCTCAACGTTGCCTGTTTCTTTGTGCTTCTTCAAAAGAGCTTGGACAGCACATCTGGAAACCCCTGTCTGCCTTGAAATTTCTGCCTGGGAGAGACCTTGCTGATGCAGTATAACTACCTTGTGTCTTGTTGCTGTGCTCAGTCTTGCCATGGTGTATGACTTTTGACAGTAAACTGTCTTCAGCAACCTCACCTTGTTAGCTGAGTTTGGCTGTTCCTCACCCAGTTTTATTCCTCCTACACAGCTGTTTCTGTTTCAGTTAATGATTGTGTTTCAACCTACATATTGAATTGATGATCATTAGCACCTGTTTGGTATAATTGTTTAATCATACACCTAACTATATGCCTACAAAATCCCTGACTTTGTGCAAGTGTACCTTGAAGAATTGATGCTGTTTTGAAGGCAAAGGGTGGTCACACCAAATATGGATTTGATTTAGATTTTTCTTCTGTTCACTCACTTTGCATTTTGTTAATTGATAAATATAATCTATTACCAAGTTTATTTTTGAAAGCATTCTTACTTTACAGCATTTTTTCACACCTGCCTAAAACTTTTGCACAGTACTGTATATTATTATAATTAATTAATAATATAAATAAATAAATATAAATAAATAAATAAAATAAATATATATATAAATAAATAAAATAAATATATATATAAATAAATAAATAAAATAAATATATAAATAAATAAATAAATAAAATAAATAAATATATATAAATAAATAAAAAAATATATATATATAAATAAATATATAAATAAAATATATATAAATATATATAAATAAAATATATATAAAAATATATATAAATAAAAAAATATATATATATATATATATATACACACACACATACACACATTTATTATTTTTTTATTTATTTATTATAACAATTTTTTATATTTTTTTATATTTATTTAAGTATAATATATTATATACATTAAAAAAAAAAAAACAGGATTTCTCTTCATGGCATTTGAAGTGAAAGCATTTAAAAATGTACATTTAAAACTACAAAACCACTTGTTCAGAAATGTATGACGACAGCACATTAACATATGCCCGCCCACATTTGCATAACATATTGCGCAATCAGACCCGCCCAGTTTAATGACTACGTAAATTGTTAATATGCAAAGTTTAGCCAATCATCAGCGGTCGTTTAAAATATGCTAATACATGTTTCACAGTATATGCACTCAAATGTTTAGCCCCTTAAGATTTATGCATTAATTACATATTAATTATCCATCTGCATTTCTGCTAATAAGACTCATTCATCAGCTAAACGAAAGAATGATATTTATGTACTATAATATTGTATATAATGCGAATTCACTTCACGCATTTTAAATAAATCTTGCTTCCTCCACAGAAAGTCATATTTAAACCATATTCACACTTTTGAACCGATTCATTTTAATTCTCAGATTCTATTGGATTTGAATCAAAGATGCAAACACTAATAAACATCATTAACTCGAGTGTGCATACACAATTTTGACCAAGTATCCTGATTCATGACGGATTGATTTGGATCAGATATTCCCAGAGAAAAAAAAAAAAAAGGGATACAAAATTAATCAAAAGTTTCAAAGAAGAAGTTGACAAAGTAACTGTATTCGTTTCAGGCTTTAAAACCGTTCTACCCAACACACACAGACATGCTGACAGCAGCTTATTCCTCTTTCATATTTATTTCAGCACAAACTCTGGGTTTCTGAGAACCCTTGGCGTCCAGCTCACACGACGCACGCTCTCCGACTTCCACCTCATGCTTCTACATATTCATGAAACGCTGGAGTTTCCTTTGCATGTGTTTCTGGGGCGCCGTGTGGAGCGATGACCTCACTCCTCTACAGGAAATGCAGATGATGTTCTCACTTAAACTGCCGGGAGGAGACCATATGGTTTATACGACGCATTGTTTGACTCTCGCTCGCTCGGAATGAGGGCTGGAAAGAGGAGGCTTGTTGGTGGACTTATCCGAGGATTTGGTCCAGGATGTGGTGCGGATGCGAAAACACCAGTGGACATGAGGTTGCTTTCGGAAAAACAACCCTGGAACACAATCACTTTGCAGTTTTTAACACCTCATAATTCTCTTGAGGGTCATATGTCCCCCCCCCCTTAAAAATAACCCAGTTAATATGTTTAGGCACATACAGCGACAGGAAACCACATTATGGGCGGCGCGGATTACGTTTCATTTATTCTAGCACTAGGTAACAAAAATCCATATTTTCAATATCCAATATCCATATTTTCCATTCAAAATCAATATTCACACGTTAATGGCGAAGGAAATGCAATCCACGCGTTTTGTTTTTTTAACGTCGGTACACAAATATTGTACCGTATTGGGAAAATACCGGTATATATTTTATTTCAAACGGTACGGTATCATGATTTTGCAGATTTCGGTACATGTTGCTGTTCTGAAGTTCACCGCTAGGTGGCAGTGTGCGATCCAAACTGACGCGAAACGCGACAGAGGAACAACGAATAAAGCGGTTGAATCGCACAACACACCTAAAACAAACAATGAAAAGCAGTAAATGTATCATTTGGAATTTCGTTGATTATCAAAAAAAAAGATCAAACCTTGCCAAGAATGTCACTCGCCCATCCTGACTTGCACGAGATCGACAGGTCAGTAACGCCATTCAAACGACCGAATTTAGGCATTTTCTTTTAACACTGATCGACGCTCGTATGAGATCACATGGTTCGGATAACACGAATCTCCAGCGTGCGTTTGAACCAATAATACAGTAAATCCTTACGGTTAATTTAAAGTTACAAACGTTATGTAATGACGCATAACATTCAACTATTTAAAATTCACATAATTTTAATCACCGAGTGATAAAATCGCTTGGATGTTCAAATTTGCAACATTTATAAGACTTGGGCGGGTGATTTCAGTCAGTTGTCTGAAATACACACGGGATTGTCGTACGTCTCGCTTATATAGTACCGGCGCGACGATCGAGAGGGGAGAGAAAATATTGCAGAAATTACTTCACAAGAAAGTTTTTCAACTACTGATTTGATGTGATAATCTGGGTTGATTCATTTATTAATATTTGCGACAATTTCGCACTTTGTAAACGCGAAACCTGCGAGAATGGAGTACAATTATGCGCAAAATTTAGACCATGTATAGTATCGATTTAATATCGTATTAGATTGTAGTCAGGGTTGGTAACAAAATACAACTTAGTTATGCTTTTAAAATAAAAAAATTTGAGTAACCATTTCATTTGAAATGGGTGGTAATCAGATTCCAGTTCCATCTGAAAAGTGTTTTAGATTACCAAAGTGATTCCTTTGAGTTTTAATGTCATTTAAACAGCGATTGGTGATTCTCTGACTCTGACCGTCTGAAAAAGACGAGTTCAGTTTCATGTTTTCCACTGTTTTCATGTTTTGGGAGTCATTGTATAATTCACTCGTCACTGTGACTTTCTCACAATTTGTTTTTTTCCCTCACAATTGTGAGTTTTTCTCAGATTTAAACTCACAATTGCAAGTTATAAAGTCAGAATTGGGAGAAATAAACTATAAAAATACTGACTTTCTTTCCTGCAATTGTGAATTTAGTATGTGAGTTAAACGTCATATTTTTGACTTCTCAATATTGTGAGTTTATATCTCATAATTCTGACTTCATAACTCGGAATTGCAACTTTATATCATAATTCTGAGGGAAAAAGTCAGAATTGTGAGAAAAACTCCCAATAACTTTGTGTTTGTTCCACACTTATTAGTATCCAAAAGTATTCTAAAGTATTTAGATGAAGTTACTAAACTTGAGTAATGTAACGAAATACGATACAAATGACTTTTTAAAGCATTATTTTGTAATCTGTAGTGAAATACATTTTAAAAGTAACCCACCCAGCCCTGAATGTAGTACCTAGTGTCTAATGAACGAATTCCTTCAACTTAAAATGTGAACAAATTCAAATAATTTACAACAACAACAACAAAAAATGCATTTTATAGTAACTTTTATAGTTGAATTTTACAATAGTAACACTTGTCGTAATTTCTTCAATTTAAACAGAACTTAATCGCTACAAAGATGTAGATTAAATAGCAATTTATCGTTGATATTGTGGACGTACTTTTCATAAATATTGATTCATCGCTCACTCCTAAGACTCTGCTTAAAACACAAATAAATAAAAGCGATTTTTTGGAGCTCGGGTTTATTTTAAAAGCAAACGTGTACGTTTGTGGTATTGGCGTTTTTATTTTTTTGTTTTTTTTTTTACAGTGTAACTTAATTTTAAGTTCATTGAAGTTAAAAATTTGAGTTAATACAAATGGAGACCAATTTAAAATCAACAAATGCAAAATATTAAGTTATCTGAACCAAGTTGATTCAACAAGAAATTTTGCATGTCCAAAATCAGGCTAAAATTTGTCAAATGACACCACAGAGTGACTTTCAGGTCATTCATTGACCGAGTGAGCGCCTAAAACCAGACTATACGCCAACCAGCATCCAAGCGTGAAGTTTACAAAGCAACTACGATTGCACACAGAAAGTACTGTTTTGAGGGAGGAGTATAATTAGAGGGATTCAATACAGACCAAAAGGTGTCTGCAGAAGCTCCTTATTAAATCATTGAAATTGAAGGAAGGAGAACATAATCTTACCACAGCTTTTAAGTTTTTGTTTTGAGTTCCCATTTACGTTCGTGTTCAATCCTGTCTAGACTCCGATGTGGGTGGGATCTAGTTTGGGTTCATGAAACGGTTTGTCGAGGTATAACATAACGACATGTAGAAACGCTAAAAGCTTGTGAATTGCTCGGGAGGTCCACATTAGCCAATCACTGCATCAGGAGGAGGATCATGTGACCTACAAACTCTGCAAAACTGTCAAACTCTCAGCTTGCTTTTGCAAATTGCATCTCACGACTCCTAAACAAAACGGGTCGATTCACTTTCATTGAAGTGAACAGAAATCGAAACCTCACGTGATATTCTTCAGGTTGGCCTCATACTCTCCCGTCTTCAATTACTTCAACAATTGCATGACAAAAGTACCCAATAAAACGCACAGAAAACTCCGTATCCGAGCAGATCCTTGGCCGGCTATTGCAAACGGTAGCACAAGAGAACCTGCGAAAGCAGACCCTACCGGCGGCCGTGTCGGGTTTCCCGCCTGGAGCCGGACACAACAGCTCCTGTATGAACGAGTGTAATCTCAGAAAGTGTCTTTTGTAGGAGCTGGAGGCGAAGAATAAAAGACGAGAGGAGGTCGAAACCGGCAAGAACTCTCCGTGACACTGAGAAAGGGCGTCCTGAACGCCCAAATGACATTTCTCATGGTCGTAAAAAGGCCTTTTTCCAATGCGTGGAAACCCGGATGCTACGGTTTCCCTCGTCAAGGTACTAGAACAGAATTTCTCTTGCAATAAAATATGATCGATTAAGAAAAAAAGAACGAAGAAAAGCGTTAAAAAGGTGACGAGAAAGCGAATCCTTTGTAAAAGTCCAAATGTCTAAACTTGCCTCGGTGCACAAAAAGAGGCTTTGAAGCTTTTTTACACGTCTGAAGTCATCCAGGCTCGGCCGAGCCAAAGTAAATAACACAGTAGGCAGGAAATCTGTGCAAGCGTTCGCAAATCTTTTGACTTACGGCTCGGTGACAAACAGCAGTGAAAACGCACATCAACAGAAAGAGGACTGGCCTTTTGGGTCGCTTCCAAACAAGCACGTCGCATTTCTATAGGATTCTTTGTTTTCCTCGTTTTATTTGCGCTCATAAAAATCCCCAGCACTCCCTGATCTGCCAGACATGTCTGAACTGTAAATCAAACACTAGCTCCGGTACCTTCCACCGGGCAATACGAGCACAGAAACACTGGCTCCTGACCAAGAGTCGAGACTTCTGGATTCGAAGGAACTCTTGATATTTGTCTTAGGATCCACGTTAATGCAATTTAAAGTTGCTTTCGGCCCGAGAAGCACATTGCAACCTTTTTGACCTTTTAAAGTAGCAGCCACTCAACGCAATTCCTGAAGCGGTCATTGCCTAATCACTTCAAAATGATGTATTCCCTCGAATTGAGGGCACATGTTTCTGGAACGGCAAATCAGATTATCAGAATGATTTCTGAAGGATCATGTGACACTGAGGCCTGGAGTAATGACGCTGAAACGCCTCAGGAATCAATTATGTTTTAAGTGTATTCAAATAGAAAACTGTAATAATATTTCAGATTATTACAGATTTTGAATAAATAAATAAAACGTCTTGGTGAGCATAAAAGACCTTTCATTAAAAAAAAAAAACAAAAAAAAAAACAACGAGCCCCATTTTTATGACCAAAGTCGATTCTTTTTTTTTTTTTTCCCCCTCAGGGGAAAAAAAAAAAAAAAAAAAAAAAAATCAATGTCATATTTGTTCAATAATATTTTGAGATCATCATTCATAATTTTGAGGGGATTTTATGATACTATGCAATATTTATTATAATTTTCCATTGAGATATACAATATTTTATAATTCATAATTTACTGTTATTGAAATGTGTAATAATATTTCAGATTATAACGGATTTTAAATTTAAAAAAAAAAAAGTCTTTGTGAGCATAAAAGACCTTTCATTAAAAAAATAAAAAACATGTGACTAAAGTCTCTTTTTTCCAGGAAAAATCAATGTAATATTACCAAGTTGAAAAAAAAAAATCTATAATATTTTGAGATTATCATTCATCGTTTTGAGGGAGTTTTATGATACTTTGCAATATTTATTACAATTTTCCATTGAAATATACAATATTTTATAATTAATTTACTGTTATTGAAATTAATATTTCAGATTATAACGGATCTTAAATAAATAAATATATAAATAAATAAAGTCTGAGCATAAAAGACCTTTCATTTAAAAAAAACAACAACAAAAAAAAAAAAAAACACGTTTGTGACCAAAGTCTTTTTTTTTTTTCCAGGAAAAATCAAATGTCATATTTGTTCAATAATATTTTGAGATCATCATTCATAATGTTGAGGGGATTTTATGATACTATGCAATATTTATTACAATTTTCCCCTGAAATTTACAATATTTTAAAATGGCATTTATTGAAGAAAACACGATTTCAGATCAACATCCGAATCATGTCCGTGATTTTTTTTGCGCGTTCACAAAGCAACAAAACTCACCGAGTGTCATCCCATTCTAACGAAACATTTAAAAAAAAAAAAAAAAAAAAAATGTAAAATTTGACCAAAGAGGTCCAGGCGGTTGATCGGTAGTGCTTCAGCCGGCAACGAACAATGAGAAAATGGAAGAGAGGTTTTGAATTAAAGAATAACATCAGAGTCAAAGCATCTGAAAAATGTGTATGAAGAGGTTAAAAGGAGCGTGATTGTGCAAGCGGTGAGATCATCGCACAGTCTCCACACAGATGGCATGTTGGGAGAGTAAATTATTAACTTTAATCACACACTGACCCACTGCACGGGTCTAAAGAACATCGGGACGGTGAAAGAGCGATCATTATGTTGACAGAAGTGTTGGTGTGATCCAGAAAACTGCCTCTGGAAGAACACGGTTCACTTTAAGAAAGAGAAAATGCTTAGTCGTGACGTCAGTTGCATTGTTTGCTTCTTTTACGTCGGCCCCCGAAGGTCACAGCTTCATTACGAACAATGGAATCTGACCTTTGCAACCACGCAGATGGGAGAAGCATTTCCTGCGTTGACCTAAAAACGTTCCCCTTTCGCTCTCCGTCAGGTTCAGGCTCGGTGAAAAACACCAAGCAGGCTCGTGTGGTCAGACTCAACGTAATGGAAGACGCAAACGTCGACCGCAGGAGAGACCTGTGCAGACGACGGTTGTTTTAGGCAACCTCACGTCCTCTGGCTCTCCTGCGCTTTCAAACGCAGCGTGACTGAGAATATTATTGAAGAAGAGAGCTCTATAGCAACCCTGAAATATTTGCTCAAGGCCTCCCCGCTCAGACGGGTTTGAAACGCTGCTGTACACGTTCATTTTCCATGTTCTGGTATCACTATTTGGACGGAGGGCAGAACGGCAGTATCTGGGACGCATTACTGAAACTGTGATGCAATCGATTCGAAAGCAAGAATGTGAGATTTCTGCATCAGCAGCTTCTGGCTTTACTGTGAGCCGCTGAACTCTGAGGGGGAAAGACAGACCAATTGGTTAGTGTTGCAGTGGTGAAGCCCCACATCTTGTTGCTTTTCAGTCTCCAAGGAATGTAGCACACGAATCCGTCGGGATTCATCAGGTTTCCTGGATCAGGTTCCAGTAGGTTTCCTTCCGGCAGTTATGCCCAACCAGCGTGGCTCTTCCTGGACTTCATTACATTTCAAAACGTTCAAATAGAAAACGATTCAATTTGTAAATATTATTATTATTAAATATATTATTATAATTTTTATTTTTATATTATTATTATTTATTTATTTTTATTATTTATTTATTTATTTTTATTATTTATTTATTTATTTTTATTATTTATTTATTTTTATTATTTATTTATTTATTTTTATTATTTATTTATTTATATTATTATAAAATAATAATAATAATAATAAATGTTAAACTTTTTTTTTAAGTTAATGCGACTGGATGACTTCAACAAAAGCATATACCATTAACAACCTCTGAAATCACATTATGTCTGTCTTTAAAAAGTTTGTAAGTTTAACAAACGTTAAAAAAACAACTTCCTTATGGAGAAAAGGAAGGGAGTTTTTACTTCCGGAAACCTGACTGTTGCGCTCTACGGCAGCTTTGACAGGAAGTCCAGGAAGAGCCATGCTGGTGGGCCGAACTGCCGGAAGGAAACCTACTCGAACACGAACCTGGACACCTGATGAATCCGCACATGGATTTGTGTTGTGCATTCCTTGAACTTGAATTCCAAATATTGCATTTATTGGAGAGAATTTTAAGTGTTTCAATGGAAAAAAGGCTAATAAAAATTGTATAAATAATGCGTAGTATCATAAAATCCCATCAAAATTCTAAATAATAATCAAAAAACATTATTGAACAAAAATATTACAATGATTTTTCAAAAAAATATCCCCCCCCCCCTCAGGAAAAATCAAGTCTTGTCAAAAAAAAAAAAAAAAAGTTTTTTTTTTAATTATTTTATGAAGTGTCTTTTATGCTCACCAATTTTTTTTAAAAATTTTATCCGTAAAGTATTATTTTTTTCCATCATTATCTTATTATTATTATTAAAATTGATTTAATGCAAAACTTGCATTTCTGAACGTTTCGTCAGTTATTCTGTATATCTGAACACCAAAAGCTGATATGAATCTCTTATCTTATTCTTATAGTCAGTTTAACATGAATACAAACAGTGTGTTCCTCAGTGTGTGTGTGTGTTAAAGGGCAGCCTGAGGCCAGCGACCGCTCAACACCGATCCAGTACAACAAGTTCTGAGAGTCTGGCTTTGTGTAAACAAATCAGTTCTGTGTCTGAGAGCGAGTCGCATAACTTTGGGAAAACTAGTGCGGTCACTCACACGGAGGATTCATAGCAGCTGCAGAGAGACAAGCCAATATATAGCGTGACAAAATTAATAAAATCAATCACAAATAATAAATTGAGGCATGAGTCCAGATGCTCGACCGCAAATCTAATTGAGAGTTTTCAAACAACAATTGTGGTTTCGAAAAAAAGAGAGAAAGAAAGAGCTCCAGGTTTGCTATACTTTTAGAGCAGCACAATTTGGCTCAAAATTGTGTGGTTTTATCAATGAATCATCTTTCCTGTATCCAAAATATTCCCAAACCATGGATGTTGATTTTTTTTTTTTTATTATTCTGCCTTGAATTCATAGTAGATGAGACTCCCGTTTACGCCTGGTGTTTTAATCCGTCTCTTTTGTCCGCCTTCAACCACTTCGGTCCCGATTTCTTCGAGGGGAGGGACTATGAATACGTTTTTTCAGATCTTTTGAACTTTTGTTTGACTTCAAACCGAACTTGGGTCTTCAGGCAACAAAGTTTAAATCCCAGCTAGCACGCTTCCCAGAATGTTTACGGATTAGGTCAGTAGGCGGAGAGTGGACAGTCTCGTGGCCGTTTGAACACACACGAGTGTCTACGCTATAAAAACAGTCCGGTCTGGAAGTGGTCAAGAGTGGACAAGCTCAAAACGCTTTAGACCCAGTCTGCACTCGTCCACTTGGGATCCGATCAACCAAAAACGCATCTTAAAGGGGTCTTTGATTATGTTTTTTTTTAACTTTAGTTTAGTGTGTAATGTTGCCGTTTGAGCAGAAACAATATCTGCAAAGTTACTCTCAAAGTTAGATATTTTTCTTTACAGAAATCACTTAAGGACTACAACAAACGGCTGGTAGGAACTACAACGAGCTTCTTCCTGGCTTTGTGACATCACTAACTCTAAAATTTACATAAACCCCGCCCCCGGGGACACTCAACAAAGGGGGCGGGGCCATGTTGGGCTGCTTTAGAGTTGTCGTAGTCGAGTGTTGTTGATGCCGTCATTTTACGCCGGACTGCTTCACAAACGAGGGTCGATGCGAGGAAAAAAGACGAACGTGATGCTAGTGACGAGTTGATCAACTCCACAGCAACTACATCAATTTATCCACGAACCGTTCAGAAACGTCTTCCTGAGTCTCTCCATCAGTTTGAACACTTTCCTCATTTTGTCTGCGTGAGATTCTCCAGCTTTGTTGTTGTTGAGCTGTTTAAGCTCCGCCCTCTTCTGGAGCAGCAGCTCATTTGCATTTAAAGGGAAACACGCAAAAACTGCATGTTTTTACTGAATCAAATCAGGGCAAATTTAACCAGCGATAATAAATGATCTGTGGGGGATTTTGAGCTGAAACTTCAGACACATTCTGGAGACACCAGAGACTGATATTACATCTAGTGAAAAGGGCATAATAGATCCCCTTAAATACCAGGTGTAAATGGGGCCTAGATTTAGGGTGCATTCAGGATTTCACACCGAGGGGGTTGGCGGGAAAAAAAAAAATGCTTTCTATGGTTTAGAAATCGCTCACGTCACAATTTTATTACGATTTCAATTTAAAAATCGCACAGTCCTAGTAAAACAACATTTGCAGCGTGAGCCATTAAAGTGTAAATTAGACCCAGAAATAATCAAATTAAAATCAGTAGACTACAAACTCCGTCTTTCGTCTGAAGAGCACGTCCTGAACATTCGATCCGGTCACACAGCTGCCTGTCAGAACAATACGGCTGGGATTCACCGCCGTCACACCGTAACCGCAACCCTTCCACAGCAACTCATCCCTCAAGCTCCCAAAACCCTTCATTCGAGCTGCTGCAGGTTTTCTACAGGCTAAAGAGGGAACGTTTTAAAACGAAGGAGGAAAAACTCAGGAGGGAGCTGCAACTTAAGACGATCAAACCTTTGGCTCACCCGCACGCTTCCCGCTACCGTTTGCATAGCGTGAAGATACGGCATCTGACAGCCGACCGCTGACCGGCGGGAATCACAGACACGCTCTGTTCTGGGCATCGGGAGGGACGGGAGGCGGCCATGGAAATAAAACGAGAACCTGGTAACCACCTCGGACTCAAACATCTGATGCTTTTCCATTGGCTGCTCGACAAACCCAAGATCATTTAGAGACAAACGGACTTGAGCGAAACATAACGAGAGGAGACAATCCAACCCGCAGGGACCGAGCTAAATTGTTTGTTTCGTTCCGATTCGTTTTTAAAGATCTACAAGGGATTAAACAGGATACTGAAAAAAAAGTACGAACCATACATACACGAAATTAAACCATAATTTAATGCTACTCAAAAACAGCCCGTACAAATTTCTTTCAACTCTCTGGTGGGGAAGCTGGCACTCCGAGAGACCACAGTCCAAACTGGTTTTTAATAATACGCTTTTCCATCAGGCTTTGCCCTGGGAACACTTTCAGACGTCTTAATTTGCTCTGAATTTCTCAGAGGGGAAGTTTTAAATCTTGAGCGAGTCGGACCACTTCGGCTTTGGATGTCAGCTCATGTGTGACTAAGTCCTTCACAAATGCACTCCAAAAATCCCCGACACGGTCTTACCGGCAACAAACGCACAAGCAAGCAAACATTACAATGGAACAAAACTGTATTTTAAGCACCTTCTGCTGGAATTTATGAACGGGCTGGTGCCAAGAGAGAAACGCCGCCGTTTCACCAAAAAAAAAAAAAAAAAAAAGCTTGTTTAACGTTCGGAAATTAATTCAGATTAATACTGTAATTTTACAGTTGTACTGTAAATATCATTTACCATACAATATCTCACTAATATAAACAAGCTTTTAAGAAATTAAAAAATATATTAATTTATTAAAAGCTCTTTATTTTACATTGAAATGCAATGATGATGATGATGAATATGTTTGGCCAAAAACCAAATATATCAATATGACCATGTAATTACACTATTATTACCATTTTATTTGTATTTTATTACATATAAATCACTACTAATCACTTGATTTATATATCAACATGATTGAGCAATTAATAATATTATAATATTAATTAATAATAATGATGATAAAAGTTATAATTATAATAAAAATTATTAATATAATTATTTTTATTATTAATACTATTACTACTTATAATAAAATAAAAATAATAATAATAAAATAAAAAATAATTAGTATTAGTATTATATAATAATCATTTATTTATTATTATTATTTTATTTTTTTTAATCATTTTATTTTTATTATTATTAGTAGTATTAATGATCAAAATTATTATAATAATTTTTATTATAATTATAATCATCATTTAATCATCATTATTATTCAATTATTTATTATTATTATTATTATTATTATTATTATTGAAAACAGAATCTGAAAATTATTGAAAAAAAATAAACATTAATTGCATGTAAATCAGTTATTTGGGCCAAATTATTATATTATCATTATTAACTATTATTTTCTTAAATGCCCGAAAATAATCTTTAAAACAATTCTATAATGTGTAACATGTATAAAATATGTATACATTTATACATGCATAAACACTATATAAGCACTAACAATCATTGTAATATTTATTTATCATTTTAGCCACAATTTAGGGCATTACTCGGGTCCAAAGCACATCTATACATGCAGCAAAACCTCACCGAGACCCAAAACACATGAGCAAACTGAAAAAGCAGCAGTCGCCTTTGTTTACGCAGAGCTTTTCTGCGCAGATTAAAGTCTGAATGCGTGTTGATCTCAGAGGGAGGCCGCGGTGGCTTGTGCTTGATGCTGTGATTAAAGGACGTTAAACAGCAGTGAACTCCACGAGCATGACCGCTCCGCCTGGAGAATCCCATTTGTTTAGGTTGAGGATGCGAGCGGGAACAAGCTCTCCGCATCTTCCAGGGTCAAGCCGTCGTACAGTTGCTAGGTTTGGCAGGAGCAGCGGTTCGATTCCAGCTCAAACGGTGCACTTGCCGTTGGCAGGATTTCTAGGCACAGTGTATAAAATGCACGCTGAAATATCATCGCACGTCTGCGAACCAAAAGTGCACAACCTTCCTGAGCACAGACAGGAAGACGACGCCTTATCATTCAGCACAATCTACTGAGGTCACATGACGTGGAACTTAATCATCAGCACACTCGTCCTCAACTCACACCTCTCAAATGGAAAACTAACAACGAACGACCCTAAAGACACTTGATGACTTCATGTCTCACGGCCGTCGCTTCCCTCCAACTGTGGAAAAATCAGGACAAACGTCAGCAGAATCAAAGTTAACTGACTGACTCAGAACATCAATAGAGCCACCGGGTCTAATTTTAGGGGCGGCTGAAGACCACAAGATGATCAAAGACTTATTCTGGAACGAATCGATACGGTATGGAGCGATCATGTCAAACCACACTTGTGGGGGCCTGGGGGAGACGAAAAAAGGGGACCGAAATTATGTGGCAACTGGTTAGAAACATAATAAGACTTGAACTACAGACTGTGCAAAACAAGTTTAACACCAAATCAAGATCAAAGACTAGAAGAAGCTCATAAAGCGCTTTCGCAAAGCCCCGCCCCCTTTAGTTACTGTTGCTATGCCCGCTCTCACGCCACACATCATGTTCTCACGCGGTGAAAAATACGTCCTGGAGCAAAGAGGACACTGACAACGTATGAAACGGTTTCATATTTAAGTTGAATCAATAAATAGCGTCTAGTGTGTGTTTAATGTGTCGCTCCTCGATCGTCTCTTCATACTAGTTCATTTATAGCATCAAATAAACATGAATGAACATCAGAAGGAATATAGTTTCAAGACGGGATTCAAGTTCACCAACGTTCAACTACTGACTCCCCTGACCGCTTTGTCTGGCAAAATGGCGAATTCGGGGTTATGATTGGTCAGATCGCCTGTCAATCAAACTGTTTGTGAAGGATTAATTGCCTTTTTTGTGTCTGTTACATACTTAGTATTCCAAAGTATTCTAAAGTATTTAGATTAAGTTATAAAACTTCGATAACCTACCGAAATCCGTTACAAATGACCTTTTGTAAAGCATGCATTTTGTAATCTGTAGTGAAATACATTTTAAAAGAAGTTGGCGGATTCTGGGTTATGATTGGTCAGATCGCCTGTCAATCAAACTGTTTGCGAAGAGTCAATTAGTGTCTTTCACACTGGAGAGAAACAAAAACATGTAATTGTGAGAGGACAAAACACCAGACGGTGTGACCTCTGCGTTTATCTATCAGCGCGTTCTCGCCCATCTCTGAACACGTCTGCCCTTTGAAACTGTGGAAAGTCTGAGCGCTGGCCCTCGCGATAACGCTCAACCTTTCCAAGCGCATCTATTTATGCATCCTTCAAAACGCCCACGGACCGTTTCTGGATAGGAAGATACCGGCAGTCAGGAAGCGTCTGTGTGAATCCAAAACGATCCTGGGTACACGAGTAACAACCGTTTTAACAGGGTGTAAAAACAGGGAAGAATTCGGTAAAATCAGTGTTTAAATGAGTCATGAGGGATCGAATTAGCCCAAATCAGTCAGACAGACACACTACAAGAAAAAAAATAAAATAAATAAATTACATACCTATATTCTTTCTGAAGCATCACAATGACATGCATAAATTTAATTTATTAATTTATGCATTAATTTATGCATTAATTTATGCATTAATTTATGCATTAATTTATGCATTAATTTATGCATTAATTTATGCATTAATTTATGCATTAATTTATGCATTAATATGAAATATTTGTGTGTATGCATAAATTAATGCATAAATTAAACTAATTTGATAATATATTGTAAACATACACATTTAAATTAAATGTATAAATACACAATATTTAATATTAGCTTATAGCTTTAACTATTTTATAGTTAGGTTAAACAACCATCTACTAACTCCCCTGACTGATTTGTCGGACAAAATGGCAGATTCGGGGTTATGATTGGTCAGATCGCCTGTCAATCAAACTGTTTTGCAAAGACTCAATTGGGAAAGAAGGTTTGGAAAGGCGAATGAAGAATCACACACACGTTCGTTTTGCTATCAAAGGGAGAACATTCCATAGGCGTAATGGTTTTTATACTGTACAAACTGTACATTCTGCCCCCCCCCACCCCCACCCCTAAACTTAACCCTCACAGAAACGGTTCTGCATTTTTACATTTTTAATTAAACCTTGCTTAGTAAGTTTTTAAAGCTGTTTGAAAAGTGGGGACATATGAAATGTCCTCATATTTCACGTTGAAGTTGTAATACCAGTGTCACACCCATGACATTATACACATTTGTGTCCTGATCTCACATACACACAGTCTTTGGGATGTGCTGGAAGAGACTTTACAGAGTGCTCGACTCTTGCATTGACGACAAGATCTTGAGCAAAAACTGATCAAAACATTTATTTCCCTGAAAAGCAACACTCCATCCATTAGGGTTAGAGGAATTGTTGCCAAACATATAATATGCAAGAAACACAATCACTATAATAATGATCCTGTCATTGACTCAAGTATTTGCCCATGTAAATCCAAACAGCGACTTTTTCGGCCAGGTAGTGGATATAAAAATAAGAAATTGTCAGCTAATGTATAAGCGCCATGCAAAGGGACCATTTCTTAAAAGGCACAAACAATTCAAAATCTAAATCTAACTCACTCCCACGGTCTGCGATGGATGGAAAAGTCCGAGCCAGAACATGGTGACTGTCATTAGGTCACGGCATTGACACGCCACAGAAAGCTCTGCATGATGATGAAATACAGTCCATCACACCTCATACTTCATCAGAAATACGATGGTTGATGCATTTTATTTACTAGAAAACATTTGCAACCAGGCAAGAAATGCCAGGAAATCAGGTTGGGCGTTGCCATGACAATGTTTACATGCATTTTGCTATGAGAAACTGATTGACAAATACGGAGGAAACTTCCGGGCCGCACAGGTGATACAAGCACCTGTTCTGAGAACCGAGTGCGTATACAAGTATGTGCAATTTATTCCTGGGATTGCACAACAACAGAGACGGCATGAGAAATCCTCCAAGAAATGCAGGTTGATGAATTTGGATCGGGTTCAGGAATGTCACAGGCCAGTGAAAGCGGTTTGGCACCAAACACACAGTTGTTAAACTAAAATCTTAATATTTAAGCCTCTGGAATCCTGAAATTCTTGGGATTTCTAAATCTTAATGAACATAAGAATGCAATTAATGGTGCAACTTTCTCATGCCAGTCCAAATAAGGGAACGCAGCGGAGATAAGACGGATGAATCAAATCAATAGACGACGGGTGGAGGTCATCTCTTATCTGCGGAGAAGGAATCTCACCATGATACGCGCAAAATACTTTTGGTTGATGTCGCAACTCTGCAAACACACTTTCAAGATGTTGAGAAAGAGACGGATAGGAGGAGACTAAACAAAAGTATACACATTTAAAAAATATATATATTGAAACTTTACATTACAATTGTGATAAAAACTCACAATTGACCCTTCGCAGAGTCCCGCCCCCTTTAGTTACTGTTGCTATGTCCGCTCTCACGCCACACATCATGTTCTCACGCAGTGAAAAATACATCCTGGAGCAAAGAGGACACTGACAACATATGAAAATTTCATATCTAATATATCGTAATTTTTTAAAGAAGTTTAAACAATTAATAGCGTCTAGTGTGTGTTTAATGTGTCGCTCCTCGATCATCTCTTCATACTAGTTCATTTATAGCATCAAATCAACATGAATGAATATCAGAAGGAATGTTGTTTCAAGACGTGAGGATTCACAATTTATCAAGTTCACCAACGTTAATCCGGATTCTGGGTTATGATTGGTCAGATCACCTGTCAATCAAACTGTTTGTGAAGGGACAATTACCTTTTTTGTGTCTGTTACATACTTAGTATGCCAAAGTATTCTAAAGTATTTAGATTAAGTTATAAAACTCAGATAATGTAACGAAATGCGTTACAAATGACCTTTTTCTAAAGCATGCATTTTGTAATCTGTAGTGAAATACATTTTAAAAGTAACCAACCCAGCCCTATAAATTACATGTGATTTTGTTTGGTTCTACATTCAGAATCGTGGGAGAATAGTCAACTTTACTCGAAAACCAGCTCTAGTATATGAATAGAATTCTTTTTCAGCACCATATGAACCCAGGTGTGCACAAAAAAAGGTAATTCAAATTCAAATTTAAGTGGGCATCGCCACTTTCACTGCACTTTCTTCCACACAGGTTAGCTCAGTGAGTAAACACTCACCTCTAGCGCACCGCGGACCCGAGTTCGAGCCCCACTAAGGGCAACTTCTCACTTATAAGTTGCTTTGCATAGAAGCGTCTAATAAATATAAATATGAACAAATTTTACACACTCACCGATGGACACGAGCTTTATATTCTCCCGGTCCAGAAACTCGAGCGCCACAGACACGTTCTCCAGCTTCATCTGTCTGAAAGTGGGTCTGGCGTGGTATTTTCTGTACATCTTCTTCTGGCTGAGCACCTCGAGCAGCGCGATGAGTCGCAGTCCATCGCTCAGGTCCAGCTGCAGGTCCGCGACGCGTTTGTTGACGGTCTTCAGGTGCTCGTTACACCAGCGCGTGAACGTATTCTGTTGGATCTTCTTCCACGGCGCGTCGTCCGCGAGGTCCTTCTCTGTGGCCGGCATTATGGTTTAATACTCGTATGCGGTCTGTTTAACAACTCTGGATCGGTCTCGTGTGTTCGTGCGGCGCGTGTCGCTGCTCTGCGTTCGTGCGCTCCTACTATATTCCGAACTCTTTCCCTCTCGCGGACGCGCCTGCGCGCTCTTATATACGGCAAGCGGATGACGCCACCTGCACCGCATCAAACCCGACCTGCATTTCATAGTCCTTCTCTGACCAATTAGCTCAATGAAATTAAAGGAAAACACATGGGGAGAGAATAGTAATAATAATAATAAAGAAGATAGGATTACTATTTATTGCGTTTGCCCCCAGTTTTTGTAATAGAAAAACACAAATAAATAATAACAGAGGTTGAAGCATAAACATTTTTTTATTGTTGACTAGACAAAAAATAAGGAAACAGACCAAATTAGACCACTCTGTAAAAAAAAAGAATTGTTGGTTGCCTTAAAATTTTGAGTTCAGCGTAATTAAAGAAATTGAGTTACTACAAAGAATGTGATTGTGTTATCTGAAGTTATCTACAGTAAGTTGATTTGACAAAAGAAAATTATATGAATATATATATTTTTTTTTACAGTACAGGGTTATTATCGTTAGCTAAGATAGATAAAACGCTTTTCGTTAATTGAAAAAAAGCCTGAAGCAAAAGTAAATCTTAAAGTGAATAAAAATTTGAAATGTTTCCTTGGCAAATAACTGAAACAAGTTTGTTGAAGACACTGGAAACTTGACATAAATAAAAAGTACAAATAAAAATGACAAAAGCACAAAAAAAATGTTATAGCTAAAATTTAAATGAAAAAGAATATATATTACTTTTACTGTATATATTACAGTAAAAAAAAATCATGATTTATCACAACATTTTTTCTTTTGCCAAATCAACTTAGATAATTAATGTGGTTCAGATAACAATGTTTTGAGTTTCTGTTCGCTTTCATTGGATGAACTCAAATTTCTAATTTCAACAAACTCAAAATTTGAAAGCAAAAATGATTAATAAACAAACACACCCAAAGTAAGTATATAAACCATATACTGTATGTCTCAGTATAAATACACGTTCTCAAATCTGTCCTGAAACTTCATGCTGTGTTTCATGCTTGTTTTATTGGGTTTCTAAATAATTAAAATGAGAATAAAAGATGAAGCGAAATGATTAAGCTTCGTTTTTGTGCTCTCATGTGTTTTCCATTGCCAGATCTATTGATTGCAAAAGAAATTGGCCGCAAACTCTTTTTGTTTCTCAGATAAAAGCAGCTCACACAGTCTAACAGATTTCAGATGCATCTCCGTACGATTTGCCAGACACAATTCTTCCCACACATTTGGCAAACTCCTGAACCTCACACTAACTGCTTTGTTTTGTCTCTGGGAAGGTGTCAGCAAAGCTTTGGAATAATAACAGAGTATCCAGACGCTTTCTGCGGAGACTTCATCACACGTGCCCTCATATCCTGCACCTTTGCTGACAGGAGTCTTAACATTCAGTCCAGGATCAACAGCAGCTATTATTCCCTGCCATCCTGGACGTTTCCCATGCAGTACAGCATTAGTCACTAGGGTGGATCGACATTGCATCATGCTCTTAAAAATAAAAAGAAAGCCACACATCTGCGATATGGCTGCTCTGTTTGAGAAAGAGTTCCCCAACACTATGCATGTCTAAATAAAGACTAAACAAAGAGATTTTTAAATGTTACAAAGTAAATACGAGTGATGTCTTAAACTCAGGATGCATCAGGAAGGCTTTTCTGTCACAATAAGATCTGTGTACACTGTTAAAAAATTACTGTAAATTTTACAGTATAATACTGGCAGCAGGGTTGCCAGCCAGTTACTGTAAAATTTACAGTAGTGTTACTGTAATTTAATTTACAGAATTTCCCTGTATTCTCTGATTACAGTAAATAACTTCTTTTTTTTTAAATTACGAAGGGTCAATTTACAGCAATATTCTGTAAATTTGAGTCAAACCCACACGTGACCCCCGAATGCATTGCAGTTTACAGCAATATGCTGTATTATTAAAAAAACAGCCAGCGGCTGTAAAATGATGCAGTAATTTTTACAGTAATTCATTACGGTGCACTGTTAAAAAAATACTGTAAATTTTACAGTATAATACTGGCAGCAGTGTTGCCAGCCAGTTACTGTAACATTTACAGTAGTGTTACTGTAATTTAATTTACAGAATTTCCCTGTATTCTCTGATTACAGTAAATAACTGTATTTTTTTAAATGACGAAGGGTCAGTTTACAGCAATATTCTGTAAATTTGAGTCAAACCAACACGTGACCCAGAATGCATTGCAGTTTACAGCAATATTATTAAAAAACAGCCGGCGGCTGTAAAATAATGCTGTAATTTTTACAGTAATTCATTACGTGTCTGAAGCACAGTCTCCGTGTGCCGTCTGCTTCCCCGTCTGTCGGTCTGGGCGCAAACGCACCAAATCCCGGGCCTCAGGCACAGAGTGACTCGTCTGCATGATGACGTACTGTAGGTAAGGCCGATTGCATGTGATTTTTGATAGTGCTGGCATCATATTTCCAGGTGAATCTGAATCATCAAAATGTTGCTAGACATTCTCACCATTCATTGTGATGAAATCAGCCACGCAGAGACATTACACCTACAGGATTCCCAGACTTGGCTTTTTGCCCCGAGTTTTTGTTAATAGAAAAATACAAACAAATAATAACAGACGTTGAAGCATAAACATTTTGATTATCGTTGTCTAGAGAAAGACCAAATTAGACCGCTCTATAAAAAAGACTTGTTGGCTTAACTTAAAAAAAGTAAGTTAAATGGTTGCATTTAATCAAAAAAATTGAGTTACCACACACTTTTCCAGTCATTCGTTGGTAGTTGCTAAGGATTTTCTTTTTTTATGAATAACGACATTGAATGAATCAACCAAATCAGGTTGTTTAACATTCCTGGCACCCTTAGCCTACTTATTAATGCATAAAAAATGCCACATTTTCATTATTAGTATGCTTTTAATAACTTTCCTTTTTTTTTATATCATTAAGCATCGATTCGTTTCATTCCATTTACTATAAACGGTCTGTTGCTTTGTTCATTCAATGTATGATTTATATCACACTCCTTATACCTTGTTATCAGGTTTTCTGCAAATGAAAAAGGTCATTTTGACCATAAAGTATTACGATGTGTATTTCTACTGAGATAACTGAGAAACGGGTCTCTAAAATTGATATGCAAATCGTGATTAAAACCGACATTCCTTTATCAACAAATATCATTGTCCAATTATTGTAAGCTGACTTGATTTGCATCACAGTCAAACTATCTGAAAGGCATTTTAAAGCTTCGCTAAATAACTTTTCGCGCTCTGGTTTTCCCGCGAAATCCGTCCCGACAGCTCTGAAATGGTTGAACGCTATGGTTTGGAAGATTTTGTCTTTCTTTCATTAATAGCATTATTTTTATTATCTTATTATGTTACACAGCATATTTTTAAACTATAAACTCTAAATTTAAATGATTTTTTTTTTTTTAAATCAAAACTGAAGGCGCTTAGGCAGGCCTATAGCCGTTCAAATCCCTGAATCTGAGGTACGAGTAATATTAATGACTTGAACACGCGGGATAAATCTCAGGACGGGTGGGTCGAGTGTTATCAGACGGGGCGGGAACTTCCTGTCATCGATGATGTGCTGAGTCAGGGAGGTTCATACGCCCACATGCCTCAGCCATGTCAACGGGCCCCGGATGTGTCAGAGAAGAGTCGATGAGCAGTCGGTGCTGACAGCTGGCATTCAATCAGCGGCCAGAGAATGCGGGAAAACACTGCAGGAAAGTTCGCAGATCTGTCCCGAATTCCAGACAAAAGAACAACTCAGCAAAAGTATTCAAGACTTTGAAGAAAACAAGATCAAAGAGATGTGCTCGAGAAAGGAACACTTGATCTTATCACGAGAACAAATATATATCATGGTCCCAAAATATGGGGAAAACCTAGAAAACAGCTTCTTTTGTGAGGGCTGCCCTCTTGTGTTCATTACTGCAAACAACATTTCAAGACGTTTTGGAGTCTTTATGATTGCAATGTTACATAGCAGATAAATCCACAAGGAAAAAATGTTGCATCAAAAAGAAGTTGAGCAAAAAGAATCAAGCTAGTCGAGGAAAGTGAAGTTGTTTTATTGAAGTCATGCACATCACACTTGTTAGTGCAAATACCCTTTATCTGTATCATATCATTGTTTTTACAAAATAGAATTCTGACAGTGAACGATATTTGATGTTCAAAACAAGAAAAAAAAATTAAAAAACATTACGAACAAAACTATATACAGGCAGTGTGCTGTACGGAGTTGGTTGGTATGAGTGGTGACCGGTTTAAAGAGATCTTTTCCCAAAAGCCCCGGCTTATGACTCGGGAGAAATATCATTCCACGAATCTTCGAATCGACAGAGAAACAAAACACAGTTTAAGTTAATTAACACGTTCCCGATCTTTTATTTGCATTTTAAAAGAAAAACCCCTCGGTCAGCACAAGTGTCAAACACGCAAAAAACTTCAAAATGAATGCATGTATAAAACTGCATTAAAATGGAACGGAGAACTCCGGAAAGGAAGAGGCCAATGCATCATATCCTGAAAACTGGCTCCAGCAGCAAATTAGATATGACCAATATCATTTATATCCAATTTTTTTTTTATTTTGTGACTATAACATATTTACACACAAACATTCATACATACATATTTACAAACGGCCTATGAGCATTCCTCTAACGTGAAGGACGACGGATGTTTAAAATAAAAAGTCCATCATGCTGTTTAAAGAACGCATGAGATGTGTTTTTAAAGCTATCTTTTTTTTTTTTCTTTTTTTTTTTTGTGTGTGTGTGCTACAAGCTTTGCTTTTTTGCATTCGTGGTCAAATCCATGTTGAAGCGTTCAACGGATTTTTGTTGGAGTATGTCTATCCAGCCAAAACAACAAAAGATGCGAAAACAAAAGTCCTTGACACGTTGAACCAGATGAGTTAGGCTTTGTGCTCCAAGACTGTTTATTTACAGCACAGCAGACAAATGTGAACCACACACCAAACACATCATTGGTTAATTCGTCTTCCTCCAGTCTCAAAGCAGCTCGCACATCCAAATTTAAACAACTCATTGCGTTCACCCCAAAATAATTCACGCTCACCCATTTCTGTGCTTCACCGGAGTGGATGTGAGACACCTCCACCCTTTTATCATTTTTTTCCACATTCATTTTAAAGCAATCCAAATTCATTCTGTAAGAAGAAACCTATTTTACAGGTAAGGCAGCAAAATCCCAGAGCCTTTTACAGGAGGTACTGTAGGAGTTTTAGTACAGAAAAGACTCGAATCTTAGTCCGAACAGCAGGACAGTGTGTTGGTAAAAAGCTACAACATTTGTTTGTTTGTTTTTTTAGGTCAATGCTCCATTCCGTTTGTATGGAAGCTTGTCGTCGCCGCCACTAAATACAAAAATAAAGGTAATTGAGACTTTTCCCTCAGAATCGCGAGATTCAAAACCCGCAGAATGAGAGGTGAGAGTTAAAAAGTCAGAATTGTGAAAGTGTCTTTTTTTTCTCACAATCGGACATTATAACATGCAATTGCGTTTATATCTTAATTCTGACTTTGTATCCCACAATTCTAACGTTTTTCTTAGAATTGCGGAATTCTGACCTTTTCTCAATTTATATCTCGCAATTTTGACTTATAACATGCAATTGTGTTTATATCTCAAATTCAGAGAAAAAAAAAAAAAAAAAGAGTCAGAATTGTGAGTTATAACTTCGCAATTTGGAGAAAAAAAACGTCTCACAATTGGAGTTTATATCAGAATTGACCTTTTCTCAATTTATATCTCATAATTCTAACGTTTTTCTCAGAATTTGAGATATATATTCAGACTTTTTTCTATTTATATCGCAATTCTGACTTTATAACATGCAATTGTGTTTATATCTCAAATTCGGAGAAAAAAAGTCAGAATTGTGAAAGTGTCTTTTTTCTCACAATCGGACATTATAACATGCAATTGCGTTTATATCTTAATTCTGACTTTGTATCCCACAATTCTAACGTTTTTCTCAGAATTGCGGAATTCTGACTTTTTCTCAATTTATATCTCGCAATTTTGACTTATAACATGCAATTGTGTTTATATCTCAAATTCGGAGAAAAAAAGTCAGAATTGTGAGATATAACTTCGCAATTTGGAGGAAAAAAAAAGTATTTTCTTACAATTGGGAGTTTATATCAGAATTGACCTTTTCTCAATTTATATCTCACAATTCTAACGTTTTTCTCAGAATTGCGGAATTTTGATTTTCTCAATTTATATCTCGCAATTCTGACTTTACAACATGCAATTGTGTTTATATCTCAAATTCGGAGAAAATAAAGAGTCAGAATTGTGAGATATAACTTCAAAATTTGGAGAAAAAAACGTCTCACAATTAGACATTATAACACGCAACTCTCAATTCTGACTATCTCACAATTCCAACTTTTTACTCAGAAATTGAGATATATATATATTCAGACTTTTTTCAATTTATATCTTGCAATTCTGACTTTTTTTCTCAATTCATTTTGCAATTCTGACTTTATAACATGCAATTGTCTCTACCTCAAATTCTGAGAAAAAAAGTCAGAATTGTGAGATAATCTCGCAATCTGGAGAAAAAAAAAGTCTTTTCTCAGAATTTTGACTTTCTCTCAATTTAAATCGAATTCTGACTTTATAACATGCAATTGTGTCGTAAACGTCCATATTTTTTCTCACAGTTGGACATGATACGCAATTGCGAGAAAAGAAGTCAGAAGTGCGATACAAAGAGTCAATTACCTTCACTTTTTATTTCACGGCGGAGACAAGCTTCCATACATTTGACATCGACCACAATCCTACATGTCAAGAACGTTGAATTTCAAAATCACCTATATACTTGTAGTGTCTCTGACATGAACATTTGCGTATACAGAATACAAGAGAAAACAGCCATAGAGAACAACGACATCACTGTGCTAGAAGCATGTTGGATCGAACACACAATAACAGCACAGATGACGTGAAATTTAGACTTTTTTTTTCCATTCAAGATCGAATTGATACGCTGCATGAGTGGATCAAGAGTGGCACTTCAATGTGAACTAGTCCTAGTAGTATTTAAAGTAGGCACTTCTCCGCTCCGTGCCCTCTGATTTGGCTGTACATCTATTTTGGTTTACCACATCTAACATGGAAAACCACAAAAAGAGTCCAAGAAACAAAAACTTGCTAACAGAAAACGTGGTACCCATCCAAGAAAACAAACAAAAAACGAACGTTAGACCTAGTTTAGGCCATTTTAATAATCAAAATTCCCATCCAAGTGACAAAAATGCAGATAGATTATTTATTCTATAATATGCATTAGAATTTTATTCCCTCTTTCTTTCTATACTATATACATTTGCATTTTACACAGACATTGGGGCTGTAATTGTCAAAACGAGAGGTATTACGTTCAGATTAAAACTGACGTTGGATTGGACAGAGGGCCGTGCCGGGGACAGGAAGTGGTGGAGACGAGTGTTGTGATAGGTTAACATTCTCAGGAGGAGCTCTTGGACAAGTTGGGATAAAGCACCACTGCCGTCACTGCAACCACGGCGGCAACCACCGGCATCCAGGGCATCCATCCGCTCTGAAACGAGGACGACAAAAACAGCGGCAGCAATTAATAAAAGCCATTGTTAGGCAGACGCACCAGAGCAACCAGGACAGAAGCACTGGAGACTGGAGCTAGAGAGACAGAGAGACCTGGATGATAGTAAGAGACAAAGAGTTCAAGAAATACACAAATAAGAGGGAGGAGAAAAGGAAAAGCAAATATTTAAGTAAAACTGGGAGAACCAGTTACCTCACAGGAGTTACACAGCAAACAAAAGCAAACACAACCGTCTTCAAACTCAAAGAAACAAAAGCTGCGTTTAAAGGAACAGTTCACTCAGAAATGACAATTTAGACATCTTGAACTCCATGTTGTTTCAAACCTGTGTGACTTTCAGCAAATTAGCACTTTAGCAGATTTTTCACGCATCTTTAAAAAGCAGGAATGTGATCCGCTATAATATTGGCTTTCAAATGTTGAGCTTCAGAGTAGAGGTTTGCATTTTCGAGGGACAGATGTCATATTTTAATTTTTTCTCTGACATTTCTTATATATATAAAAAGAATCAGAAGACATAAATAAAAATCTTGTTTAGCCAACGTTTTATATTTGTTATCTTCAATCACTTTTTCTTTTAAGGGAAGTTGAAATGTGAGATTCCTAAATTTAGCGAGGAAGAACATCATTATTGGTGGACAGCGGGCGAACACAGAGGGAATTTTAAGGGGGAGCGGGTGGGAATAGAACCTCGATGGAAAAAGTCCCTCAACTACAGAGCTTCTGTTTTGGCAGGAAACCAACACATACATATAAACTTTAAATGTTTTTGAAAATGCAGAAATTTGTTTCTCCGATTTACGCTATTTACATAGGTCATTCTTCAGGTGGGAAAATATGGAAATCCATAGAAATATGGCATAAAAAAAAGCAGTAAGAACTATACTGTGAACAGCCTATAGGGAGGAACATTTTCATTGTTCTTCTAACTATTGGAGGAAGTACAAGCTTTTCGGCGTGTTCGCACTGCAGGAACTGGGAATGATTTCAGGCCCCCGTTTCCACCTGGTATTAAGATGCGGTTTGGTCGATCGGATCCGAAGTTCCCAGAACATCCCATTTCCAGCTGATATTTTAATCCATTTCATTTGTCAAGCACTTCTGTCCTGATTTCTTTGAGGGGAGGGTAAATATATGTTGTTTTTTCCCCCCAGATATTCTGATCTGATGGACAAAATAGGTGCAATTTACATATGAACAGGCCCGGAGGTCTCCAGCTGACAAAGTTTAAATAACGTCTGGCTAGCGAGTTTCCCTTAATGTTTATGCATTAGTTCAGTAGGTGGAGAGGAGGCGGTCTTTAGGCTGTTCAAATGCATGAGTGTTTCCACTACGAAACCAAAACGGTCGAATGCCTCTGGTAAAAACACCTGTAAATTTACACCTGTATTTACAACCAAAACGCATCTTAATACCCGGTGACCAATAGTTATAGTAATGCCTCTTGCTAAATTCCCACTTCGGAGTGTCCAGCATAACAGGAACTACCGGTGACGTAAGTGTCTGTCGACTGGCCGAATGCATACGAAACACCGACACCTGCCAATTTTTAAAAGCACGTTCTTTTCTGAGCCTCGATGATGTGTAGCACTACAAGATGTCGTAGGAGATTTAGTCTCTTTTTGCTCCTTCAATCGCATAACTATATGCATCCATTCAATCTCCGTCATCACGAAACCCACGACTCGCAACAAAAACAGCTCCGATTACGGCATCACCCGTCCTCCAGTTGCTGAATGACCGGCTTTCTTCACCTCAAAGTTACTACAGGCAGTGTTGCTAAGTTTGCGGGAAAAAATTGGTGTACTTTAACACTGTTGGAGCAGGTTGATTTTCATATCAACAAATAACATGATAATAATGTGATTTTTACCGGGGGACGACCATAATGTAATTGGGTTAGTTTTAAGTAGCAATTGTGCGGGTTTTGTTTGGAAAACGTGGCAAAATTACCATACAGGGGAAAATTTAGTTCTAGGGGGATAATCCTGGTCACTAGTTCATATAACTACTTGCTGTGAAAGCCCTTCATATGGCAAGAAAGAAGCAAATGCATTTAGTGCCACTGATGGCATTTATTATTATTCATATACCAGGTCTGAATATTCAAATGCATGAATGAGCTACATCAAAAAGATGTCGACCATTAGGGTTTAACGACTTAAAATTCTGTATGGTTGTCACAAAATCCTATTGTACGACTTGGAATATAATGCAACAGTCAATCGACCCTTCGCAAACAGTTTGATTGACAGGCGATCTGACCAATCATTACCCCGAATCCGTCAGGGGAGTTAGTCAATTAACGTTGGTGAACTTGAATCGCGTCTTTCCGCGCTTGAAACAACATTCCTTCTGATGTTCATTCATGTTTATTTGATGCTATAAATGAACTAAGAGATGATCGCTTCACGAGGAGCTACAGCGATCTGTCACGACACATTAAACACACACTAGACGCTATTTATTGATTACTATGTATTAAATATGAAACCGTTTCATACGTTGTCAGTGTCCTCTTTGCTCCTCGATGTACTTTTCACTTCGCGAGAACATGATGTGTGGCGTGAGGGCGGGCATAGCAACAGTAACTAAAGGGGGGCGGGACTTTGTGAAGGGTCAATTGGATTATTTATATGGATTATTTACTTTTATGCGTTTTGTTAGATTATTGTATGAAAATAAGCAGCATGAACTTTCTTCAGAACCTCTTCTTTTGAATGACAGTAAGTCATACACGTTTGAAACAACAATGGTAATTTTGGGTGAAATATGCCTTTAATCTCATAAAAGTAAAGAAGAAAAGCAAAAGATGATGATGATATGATGACCAAAAAGCCCCAAAACAGAACAAAAAAAAAAAAAAAAAAGAGAAAAAGAATCCAAAATCCCCAAATGCAGAGATTTAGATGACCGTTATAGTGATTAAAGCAAGACAGACAGTTAATGTGATTGGTTAGTAGTAGGTGATTCTGGGTGGAATCGGTTCCCCAAATGTTGCCAAGCACCAAAAAGTGATTTTGGGGCAAAGCGGATGCAGAGATGACGAATGCGAGCTTGCCATGCACAAGTCGTATATACGTGATGATATATACAGAAGTGGATAAACAGGAGACACACAAAAACAGACTCAACAGGAGCGTGTGTACCTTTCTACCACAACTGGCCGAAGCACCAATACAGCAAAACCAGGAATAGACCGATGAAAATGGCTTGGACAGGCTGCAATATGGATGGCTAGAGGAGGGAAGGGATATTACAAATAAAACAAAAAATCAATCTTCAAACTATTCAACGGAAATCAGGCTGGGGGAGTCGTACAACTACAACAAACATACAAACAAAAAAGGGTGCAGTGGGAGGAGCCATTGATAAATCAACACAAACAAAAACATCAAACGCCCCAGAACCACAAACACATTTCAACATCTAGAAGCATGACGTCAGGAACGAGGACAGTGTTCAAGGCATTAATAAATCACAGGAAAGGAAAAACCGGTTATTTGCATTCAACTAAATATATCTACAATCTGTTAAGTTTACAAATCAATGACACACGAAGTGATTTTGTGACTCCAAATCAGCAGTGTGCGAGGGATTGTACTGAGGGAATTGTGGGATATTAAGGTGGTAACTGCAGTTTTGTGAAGCAAATTGTATCCCTCCCAAAAATGAACAAATAGCCAAAAATCAGCAACAAACAATATATATAAAAAAGTGTCCAATGTCCAAGTGTCATAATGATGAAAAAAGGAGAACCCTGAAAGTGAAATATAACAATATATAACAAACAAAATGGAGACAAACATCAATATCCAATTAAACCTATTGAGCATTTTTATTTGAATGCACCCATGATGCTCTCTCTAACCTGTCGCATCTGAAAATGTTGGCATCAGCAAAGAATAGTCGCTAACAACTCACAAAATCGTGCGTGTGCTCTACTGTGTTTTCCAGAGCCGTGCAAATCAGCGCAGTAAGATCTGTCACTGGTTGCTGACAACCGCATTAAATGGCGTAATGTAAACGACAGCTAATTAATGAAGTATAAAGATCTTGATGCAGGCTGAAATGCAGTGGTTTATTTTGTTGCACTGCAATAGAAACGTGCTGGTTGCGAGACTCACATTGCTGCCCTTCTCTTGCAGGAGTTTGAGGTTGACCTTGCACTGTTCCAGCTCATCGTTGATGGAGTGTTTCTCCTGCTCCGTCTGCTCGTACCGCTGCCGTAGATCTGACAGCAGATTCTGAGTGTCGTCATACTAGAGAGGAAGAGAGACGATAACATGCAATCATTTATATTTAAAAAAAAAAAAAAAAAAAGAGTTTACGGTCTCTAATGTTCAAAACTTTGGGCTGATGATTTATTTATTTTTAAAGGCAGCTCTTCTGCTCACCATGGTCGCATATATTTGATCAAAAATACTGTAAAAATTATTAAATATTATTGTAAATTCAAAAAGCGGTTTTCTATGTGAATATATTGTAAGATGCAATTTATATCCGGTGATCAAAGCTGAATTTTCAGCATCATTACTCCAGTCTTTAGTGTCACATGATCCTTCAGAAATCATTTTAATATGCTGATTTGCTGCTCAAGAAACATTTATGATTAGTATCAATGTTAAAAACGGTTTTGCGGCTTCATATTTTAGCATATTTTTATTTGATGAAAATAAAGTTTAAAAGATCAGCATTTATTTGAAACAAATCTTTACAAATCATTTTCCTTTTTTATTATTTTTTTTCAAATTCCATTTTTTTCCCTTTTTAATTTTTTTTTTCTCCCCCGCTTAAAAATTTTTTGGACTCCATGTTAATGGTTAAATTATATTTTAGCAATCAAAAAGCATGTCTAAGAAATTAAAATCATGACATACAATTTAATTTTAAGGGCCCTATTTGTGGTTTAATATTCACAGACACATATCGCAATTTGATTCAACTGTACTGACCTACTTTTTATTTAGTCATAAAAAAATATGACAAATTCGCATTATACAGGAAATAACATTTTTATGACTTGATTGCGTGATACCCTCCGCGTTTTCTGCATCGCGGACATCAGAGGGCCATAAATGTCTTTACTGTCACTTGCAATATTATGTGCCCTTGCAGAATAAAACAACTAACATCTATCAAATAAAAAACTTTTGAACGGTAGTGAATGTCATGGTTGTGATGTTTTTGCAGCTTAATTGCACACATGGTCTGGGTGGACGGGGAGAGCAGATCTTCAGTTGATCGTACCTCTTTCTGCAGGTCTCTGGTACGGCTTTCTGCTTGGGCCAGTTGGACCTTCAGTTTGCTAGCGTCCTGTTGGTGCTGGTCTTGTATTGAGCCCAGTTTATCCTCCAGGACACCCTGGGATTTCTCCAGAGCGTTTAGACTGCTGCTCAACGTCGCACTCTGCTCTCTGGAGCTGCGATACAAAGAAAGGGAAATAAATGTTTACATTCCGTAGAATTTACAGAAAATGCACTAATTAACGGAATACATTCATGTTATGAAATAGAATGTTGATGTGACGCTTTAGGGCAGATGAGCTCATAGCGGAGCTTAAGCACAGGACAAAGGTACTTCATCATATAATGGTAACCTGTCAAGACGCAATTGTGTAATATGGTGAGTGATTCAAACATTCTCCATTTAAGAGAGCAGGTGTGGAATCTGACAATGTACTTGAAAACATTTTAAATCCTGGTGACTCATTTTTGTCGTGTGAAATTATCTAAACGACAGTCAAAGCGTCCCTGTTGTGAATGGACCGTTTGTGTGCGTGTGACCCACCTGTCGAGCTCTTCCTCTAGCCTGTGGAGTTTCTGCATTAGCGTTGTCTTCTCAGCCCGAAGACTGTCACATTCATTTTGCAGACCAGAGCACTCGGCCTGAAGCTTCTCCAATTCACCTGACAGACAAAAACAGAGAGAAAAAATTATCAAACTGAACACCCCCCATTAAGTTAGAATCACGAATTTGGTTTCACTGTATGTATATATATATTGACGTATATGATTCAGAAGAAAATCTGTAAAATTTCATTAAATTTCAGCCACTCTAAATTGTGTGTAATCAGTTAAAACCATCACCCAATTTAAAACTTAAAATACACTCATATTCTGGCTTTCAGCCCAGTGTGTTGTTTCCACACTTTTTTTTTTAGAATTTTTATTTTGGTTTAATAACTATTAAATTTATCTTGTCATGTTTTATTTCACTGGATGAGAGTTTGTGCGGCCTAACATGGATTTAAAAGATCTCAGAAGGAGCGTCAAAACACTTTCATATACGTTTTTCTGTGAAAAACAGAACAAGGATCCAATAAATAATAAACAAACCCAGCAGGATGGACGATAATAAAAGTGTTTCCGTGACTCTGAACGACACATTAAAGAGGGCCCGGAGAGAACGACCCCAGCAAGAGGGCCAAATTAAAACCGCATGTGTGTTCTCGATGTGAAGAAATCAGTCTTGCGTAATTAAACGAATGTTACGGAACTTAAAGACGTGAATAAAATAAAAATTGTTATTATTAATTACATTGTTTTGACAGTTTAACCATCAAACATACACACTAAACTTTGTCTGTGCAAAGTTACATTCGATGTTCAAACTTACAATTGTGAAATATTACATTCTCTTTTTTAAAAATATTGTAAAAAGTCATTTAAAGCTGAATTTTCAGGATCATTACTCCAGTCTTCAATGTCACATGATCCTTCAGAAATCATTTTAATAGGATGATTTGGTGTGTAATATTTCATGGAAAACGATCTTTTTTTTTTTGGATGTTCTAAAACAGACATTTCTTGCCGGTTGCAGTAAAATAGAAATCTTTTACTCAAACTTTCCAGTTTCTTGTCATGGCCATTAATGTATATAAACTCAAAAAGAAAACTTAAACTATGCAAACGAGAGGAAACAAATGTTTCCAAACAGGAATCAAAGGCACTAAAGAAGAGAGAGAGAGAGATCAAAGAACAGAAGATCAGTGACGATCTCAGCCATTGTTCCTCTGAAGTCAGCCTGATTTATGGCATCCAGAGAGACAGGGACCATTACAAGCCAAACAGCACATCAGGGACACAGCAGGTTCACCGCAGGAGCTGTAATGACGACACGCTAAACTGGCCTGACTGCTGAGCGTCAGTACCTTGGAGTTGGCTAGCTCTTTCCTGGTGCTGGCTCTGAAGCTGGAAGCTGGCCTGCAGGTTGCTGATCTCCACTTCATACTTTGCTGCCGTCTGTCTCCATTTGTCCAGTTCGGCGGTGACGATGCTCAGGTCTCCCTGCAGGGCGGCGATATCCCGTTCCCGCTCTGCAGTGGCGGCCTCCATGGCATGCCGGAGCACCAGGATCTCCTCCTGGGCGCTGTAGAGCTCCTCTCGGGTGGTGGAAATAGTGTTTTCCCTCTGCTCACGCAAAGCCTCCATGTCAGACTGGAGCTTCGCTAGTTGAGCTGAAGAGAAAGACGAGTTAACGTGATTATAACATGATCGACAGGTGGTGATACGGTGGAATTTCAGCAATTTTTGGTTTCATCCAAAACCGTTTCGGAGGGTTGAAATAGTGAAAACTTCACTAAACATTATTTATAGCATAGCTGGCAACCAATAATCCCAATAAACATTGTGCTTTGTTACTTCTGATTGTCAATTTTATAAGAAAATTCAATAAATGTTGTTTTGGCACTCTTAATGTGGCGTGCCCGTAAGTTTCAGGTGAACCGATCATCTCTTCCTACTTCACTACTAGTTATAGCACCAAATAAACATGAATGAACACCAGAAGGTGTTAAAAAAAGATACAGGTCAAGCCAAGATTAGATTTTGAAGTCTGAACTCCCCACTTTATGAAGAGAGAGTGTCAAAAATACACTGCAGAAAGACTCACTCTGTAAGAAGCGGATCTGTTTAGCAGATTCTTCAGTCTGCTGTCTGTTGGTTTTCCTCTCCTCCTCGAGCAGGGCTGATGAGAAAAAGACGTTTAGTGATTCACGGTAAACCCAGAGCAATGCTGACACTCGATTATTGATGCTGAATCGCTATTAAATGAGCACTTAGCACCCTGACGTACCTTGAAGCTCAAGGCATTTCTGTTTGCCGGTGTTGGCGAGCTCCTGGGCCTCCTGCAGCTCTCTGTGGAGGTGTGGAATGACCTGCTCAGTGTCTCCCGCTTCGAGGTTCCTGTCCATTTCTACAAACACACAAAACAGATGGAACAGTGAGGAAGGATGAAGAAATAACAGGGCTGACATGAGGTAAAAAAACAACAAGAGTGATAAACCGACCAAATTAATGAAATCTTAAGCCCCAAACGGGACATGATTGATTAAACATGAATAATAAACACACGTCTGATGTATAATAATGTAAAAAAGGAGGAGCCGATTAGTTTAAAAAAAATTTCATTTAGACAAAACTTACATTAGGCTATTAATTTGCATTGCAAAATTGTAACACTGGGCATTTAGTGGTGCAAAATTTGAAACTACGAAACGTTTAATTCTACATACAGTCAATAAAAGTTAAGGAATTTCACTATGTGGACATTTAAATACTGTAATAAAAAAATTGGGATTTACCGATATGAAAATTTAGTCCAATACTCTTAACCGATAATTCTTTATATTTGAAAGCCGATAACCAATATAATGGCCGATAAATCTAAATCCGAATTTGCAGATTACAAAAACAAAAGTTTCACCATTAAAGGCCATGACCCAAACACACAATTATAATTTTATTAATTCTATATCACAACTTGCACCGTACATGTTGCACTTGCACTGATTTCTGAAGTGACTCGTCATATTTCAAGCAATTCAATACCATCATGGTGGAAAACGTGCATCTGAAGAGTATCAGCTGGAGGAAATGATCCATTATTTATCGACTTTAACACATCGACCAAATTTTCAGGCCGATAACGATCACATTAAAGCGGAACACATCGGCCGATACCGATATGGTGGCCGATACATCATGCATCCTTAATAAAAAATTATATCAAATCATAATTTACAAACATATGTTGTCAAATCAATGATGAAATTAAGAAAACACCTGAAAAAAACTTTGAACATTGAAACATGTATTTTCTGAAGCAGCAGAGAAACATTACATAATCTGGAAAATGCAATACACATAAACTCTGCATTTGAATATGAAAAATGTCAGCTAGTGAAGTTGATTTAACTATTATTAAATAGTTATCTCTGACAGCTAGGGGACTTTTTCACAGAAAAGCATTTCACTCTCTCAGACTGCAGACATTTCTGCGCTAAACGCACTTCTCTCATCTGCTTTTCCTAAAAGCGTGAGACCAATCCATCACGATGGGTCAAAACTCTGCCCAAACATTAGACCACATGGGCAGAAACATCAAGCACTAGAACTTCATTACTGCAAAGCAGAATCAAGACGCTTGTTCAGAATCAATTCATTATGTGAAGGTTCTTCCAAGCACAAAGCATTTCTGTGTCCTCAATCCGTCAGTGAATGACTCAACATGCACCAAACGGGAAAACACAACATCCAAAAAGCATCAGACTATACACAACTTAAAGCTTGACCGTAACCGAGCACGCTCTAATGGAAGATCTACAAATGGGCCACTGAGATGACCTGCGCCAGGCCAAGCAAAAGAGACATTGGACACTTTCCTGAGTTCTCTCACATGACTTCACGCTGAGCAAACGTACATTTGCGCCACTGCAGTCTCTCTGAGGAGCATCCAGTTGGTCTCTCATGTGGTCTTGCAACAACAGGCTTTTGGGAAACCTCCTCTGACCATAAACTGATGAGCGTCCCCCTCTCAGAACACTCTACAGATGTCGGTGAAGTCATGTGCTAATTTAAGGGCTGGTAATCCGTCATGATGTCAGACGAAGGGTGTTTACTGCGAGCGAGGGAGTTGCTTTCAGGCAAAATGATGTAACGAACTTGTCGTTTCTGAAGTTTTGCCATTCATTTAATGAGAGGGGGCATAAAATGGTGTGTAATCTCATTCTGCTCCTCCTTTGGTGATTTCATCAAGAGCGTCTCAAAAGAATTTTATGGCTGAGATTGAATATCACAGCCTTATAAGGTTACATATGTGCAGATAACTCGTCATTAAAGGCAATTGAATAACTCGTGCCAGACGCCCCAGTGTAGATGCAATCTTGTGACAAAAAAAAAAACAAGCATTTTATATCTATTCAACAGCGCCCCCAAGAGGCACATTTTGCAAAAGCTTGTTGGACAAATCAAATCAGAAAGCAAATGCAAATGTGTTATGATCCAAAACAAATACAGCAGAATGCTGACTGACAATAAAAGGAACAATTAATATGTCGACTTAAGATATTTACCTCATAGACACATGGCTTGTGTGTGCAGTGGTTCTCAATCAAGGCGCCGTGATTCACTTGTGGGCCATAAAATGGCTTAAAATGATTTAATATATGACAAAAAAAATAAGCAAAAACCAAGAACGTACTTCTGAAAACCAGGGTTCTTGTTGTCTTGGAAAACTTGGATATATTAAGTCATTTTTAAAAGATTTTTAGACCTTTTGGAAAAAAGTCATGGCTGTATAAATATGGAAAATGGATTAAAAAAAATGTCAAGCTTTGAAATGTTTTATTGAGTAGAAATTGCTGAGAAAGTACTTTTTGTGAGTTAATTAACAAAAAAAAACATGCAACAGGTAAATTAAAGTCACTATTAAAAAAATGAACATTAATTTCTTAAACGTTATGAAATGACAGGATTGAACTATTTTGATTTTAACATAATATAATAAAGTAATAAATATTACTTTTCAACTAATTATGTTACTATTTTCTCACTCCTATATATATATATATATATATATATATATATATATATATATATATATATATATATTATATAAATAATATATTAAGTCAAAAAGGTTGAGAACTACTGATTTAATGCGAGGTACATATATATATATATATATATAAAACTTCCCTTGGTTGTATTACAAAATGAATACACTATGAAAAACAATTTTTCTATATTAGCACATTAACATATCAATTAATATCAAATATTCGGCAACTTGACCTAATGTACAGGTCCGAGACACACTTATGCTGCTAGTGTTTTTTTTTTTTGTACCAAACAGTTAGCATGACTTTCCAACAAGTTACATCATTAGACCTTCTGGTGTTTAGGAATAACAGAAACTATCCAGATTTATGCTTAATATCTTCAGCAGGAAACGTATGCATGCTACAAAAGTGCTTTAATCAAGCACAAAAAAAAGGAAGAGAAAGGCAAAAAGCGGACTGTAATGATCCTCAGAGGTGGGAGCACACGTCACTCTCGTCTTGGCCGCCTCCGAGTCTGCCTGGCACGCACTACTCTTCATCGACAGTGGCCACAAACAATGAGGTGCTGAAACTGGCACTTCCTCCCTGACCCATTAAACAACAGCAAGTGCTCCTTATCTGACGTCCCGTTAAAGGACATGAGCTCACTGGGATCACGAGAGCCCACACAGACTTAAACCAAGTCTGAACAGCATTTTTGTTCAATGAGAACTTGGTTTATTTGGTAAACAATATTTGAAAAACATGGGAAAAAATTGAATGGATTATAAAAATGAATGAGGTAACTGTTAAAATAATGGTGTCATTCTGAATGGACCCACCAACAGTTTCCAAAATGATCCACCGTCTCATATCTCTTATTTAGGTATTTGTAGGGTAGATAGACATGGTTCACCAGCAAACCTAGCCAGGTCATCTGACACGAGTCACACATGGCCAAGCTACAGCTACACAGAGACAATGAGTCTACAAACAGAAATGGCTTTTTAGATGCTGTAGCAGGATCTGAACAGCTTTTAAACACCTTTACAGATGCCATATATTCATTTTTGCAACCTTAAAGTCCATATAGTGTTATTTGCACCAACAACACCCATAAACATAATTTTCCAAGCAATCTGACCCTTAAAATTAAACTAGCTGTACTACTGTACTTGAAAGACTTCTATACATAACCTCTGATTAGTTCATTAAGTTGTTGAACACTCAATGGACAATGAATATGTAAAGGAGGGTGGCTAAATATTAATAATGGATTATAGTCCTTCACGTCTCAGAATTCTGGCCAGTTGTTACAACCTAGAATATCAAAATCAACCGCAGGCGGTAGATCCTTTTCCTATTTGGCACTAAAACTCTGGAACAATCTTCTTTGCATTGTTCGGGAAGCAGACACACTCCTTAAAGTTTAAATCTAGACTAAAAGTGCATCTCTTTAACCTGGCATACATATAACACATTTATGTTTTCATATCCGTTAAAGGATTGTAAGGTTGCATAGATCAGGTCAGCCGGAAACGGGAACACTTCCTACAACATCAGATTTACTCGTTACATCAGTCCATGCTAACATTAGTCTCTCTGCTTATCCCGAGGTTTACCGTAATTAGCCGGATCCGGGCCGGATCCAGGTCAGATGGAGGACCTGCGCCATCTAGATTATCCTTTGTGAAGGCCTTACCGACACGACATCCACTGGAACAGATCCCCAACAAACCGTCCCATTCCGAATACGATCTTCAACTAGATGGAACCGGATTAAATATTTTGACTGTTGCGATCCCAAATCGGATCAATCAAGCAATGTTTGCTGTTGGCCAGAGGAGAACTGGGCCCCCGACTGAACCTGGGTTTTATTTTTTTTCTCCATTTTTGTCAGCTGTTGGTCACCTTTAGCTTGTTTAGTTGGGGACATTTGACTTGATCTGCCTGCTTTGACACCGTTGTATGCAAACTGAAGTGAGCTGGACGATTACATCTCTGTTTTCTCCAGTGCTGATATACAGATAAATTAACTAAATTAATAACTTTTGATTTTGTACAACGGAATGAATCAATACTGAATTTATTTAAGCTGGACAATGACACCATTTTCAGTAAGAACTGCTGTGCAGCCAAAACAAAAATTGCCAAAAATGATTTGCCAATTATTACTGTAAAGCCGCTTTGACACAATTTGCATTGTAAAACGCGTTATATAAATAAAGGCTTGACTAATATGCTCATGATTATGACGTCATGGCATGATTTCTGAATGTTCTGCTTTTGCAGTTTAGTTTCAATAAATGGAATTATGCATTATGAATGTTATGCAGTATGACTCTATTACAGCGATAAACCTTAAAAGAAATTGATGTGTGAGAGTCAAATGTCTGCATGTACTGCCGTCTGGTGTGACTCAGCAGGGCGAGAGTGGATGAATGATCGACAATTTCAACGTCTGTGAGCCAGAGTCCCAATTGAGCTAATGACATCTGAGACGAACCCCATGACAGACTGAAAGTTGCTGCCATCTTCTGTTTTAACAAAGCATTTGCTGTTAATAATAGCTGATTACTCGTGTTATTTATTGCCATTACTTTTTGGCTAGAATATATTTAGCATTTTTCTCATTTTTAGGATGTTGTATTCACCCTCAGATATGACTTAAGTCTTTTTGAGTCCATGCTTTGCTCAAATCCGAAGTAGTACGAGCAACAGTCTCAGTTCCACCAGTACCACTAAAATCCAATTTACTTATTTAACTTTTAATTCCACATAGTTCTAAATGTGAACGTTTCAGAGTAATTTAAAGGGTTACTCCGCCGTAAAATGAAACTAAAATGCTGGGAACTAAACAACATGTCTACTGACCATTGACCATTGCATAAAAAAATATCTTCTTTAAATGTTTCATTCGAGAAAGAAACTCATACCATTTTGGAACAACATGAAAGTGAGTAAATGACTTAATTTCGGGGTGGAATATCCCTTTAAATCACTTGAAAGCTTGAAAATGTAACATTTAGAACTCTATGAAAACGTAAAAGAGATACATTATATCAGTTCAAACCAACCCTGATCCTATCAACAGTCATTTTCTTCTGACAGACGTCTGAACAGCTGTACGTGACATTGTGAAGGCGCTCAGTGTCTAATTGGGCTGTAATTGGTTTACATTCCACAATGTCCTCCGCTGGAACAAAGTGGGACGAGTGGAAAGATCTGAGGGAGGGAGATAAACCAGGATGACGCAGACACCTGTTCAGCTCCACACCAAGAGGATGACTCAAGCCCACCGCTAACACCTTGTGGGTCCCACCGCTGTCACTTCCAGCAGATGTAGACCATATATAGTCGCATTGGGGAATAACACACCCTGTTAATCTGCACAGTTGTACCGCATACCAGTCCACTGACCTCTAATGAGTGCAGATAAAGAGGGTGACTAACACTCCAGTTCAGCCAAATCACACAAACACACCCACATCAACACTGGCATTTCAGACAGGGAAGTTCAACACAAAAGAATGGAGGGATTACCTTTCAGAAGAGAAACCCTGTTCTGGGGCTCGTTCAGCTCTTGTTCATCCATCTGTCCGTCTGGAACGAGGGAATGAGGGAACAAGTGAAGGGGGGGGATAAAAACATTACAGAATGAAAGACGAATAAACAAAAAATGAAGGGAGAAAGTTTGAAAAAAAAAAAAAAAAGGTGATAAAATATATATATATATATATATATATATAAAAATATATTAGAAGTATTAGAGTTAAGTATTTCATATGATATTTTGGAACTAAAAATTAAATAGCCCTTTAAAAAAAAAAATTGGAAAGAAGAGGATATATATATAAATAAAAGCTTTAGAAACCAAAACAGCAATTCATACGTTAAAAACACAACCATGTTTTACATACCTGATGTGTCGTCACTGCTTTTGTCCTTGCTGGGGCTCAGAGTATCTGACATATCGCACTCTTTAGCGTCTATTTGGTTTTCTATGGAGGCAGAGCAGAACAGACCACTTAGAAGAGAGGGGGGACACAACTCAAAACAACACTAAAACAACATTAAAACAACAGCGATCGGAACTTTGCCAGGCTCTCCGCTTCAATGTCTTAGTCCACACAGCAGTGCGTTTGTAGGTTGTTAATATATAAGCTTGATTTCTCTTGATCTACGATAGCAGGCAGTGAATGAGCCCCCTGTAGTTCGTCCTCTCTGACTGGTGGTAGTTAATGCCCACACATGGTCATTTGAGTGACCTGGGCTTCAAAATGGGTAGTCAGTCACATGCTAAACTAGTTTCTGCATTTGTTTTGTGGCTCAGCAGTATCCATGTGGACTAAAATGAGTTATGAATGGGGTTTGAAACCGGGGGGAGGTGACGGCAGTCTAAAGAAAACCTTCTGAGAACATGTTCATGCCACAAATAATGCATCATCTGATATAATTGAATTGCTCTTCAAATTTTCAGTGCTTAGAAATGTTCATCAGAAAATCAGTACCAGCAAATGCTGTCTAGATATTTTCATTACTCTCAGACACCAGGACAAACATTGCACAAGCATTCAATCAATATATGACCTCAAAAAAAAAAAATTCTGCTGTTATATCACAAGATAGATCTTTTGAACTCAATGTAGTGACTCAATGGGACTGATGAGAGAAGAACAAGATGATGTTGTCATGGATAATAGATGATCAGTGAATTATGGTCTAATCCGTGTGGCCGTAATCCGAAGGATTTGAGCAGGTCAATAGCTGGACACAGAGATGCAACAAAGACGACCGGGTCAAGGTCTAAATGGCACCTCGTGAATGCATGAACTTCCTCTACAGAGTCACTTTTACTGTCGCATTTGAGAAAATCTATCGCGATATCATAAACACACAGAAACTTGAAGATCTTTATGGCAACTTGACAAAATAAAAGTTCAGTTTAACTTGAAATAAATTACTGTTGTACAGTAGAATTTAGCTACGCCTCAATGTACTAATAAAATATGGATTTAATTTATATGGTGAAGAATATGCAGTGTTATTTTGCATTTGTTTACTTTATTCCTGTACCTGAAGACTGTTAAACTTACCTAAAAGCACTGTTTATTTCATATGTATGTTTGTTCTGTTGCATTTATGTTGGCCTGCTGAATGTTAAATGGATCCAATCATGTTCATTAAAAATTATTTGATGACGCAGCATATAACTTAATGTGTGTTTTATTTATCTTTGCTGTTCAAAACGCTATCTTAATGACAAAAGTTAATGACAAAAATAAAAGAGCAAGTGACAAATATTGGTATGGGCTCATAATTGTTTGCTAAAATCAGTGCAATCCTAATTATTATATTAGGTTGAATTGGTTTTAATATTTCAAACGGTTACAACATATAGAGTGTTTTTTTTATCTATTATTATTTTTAAGCGGAATGGATTTAAACATTTTAAAATAAAAGTTTTTCAACGCTTATTATTATTTACAGCAATAATAATAATAATAGAGAGCTAAAACATAACTGATAATGGTGATGATACGGTACGGTAATGACCCTTTCCAGGTCATGCTAAAAATAACTGTAATGTTCATTCCTGCCACCCAGAGTCACAGTTGTTTAATTTGGTTTTAAATTGAGGCCGGTGGTGAAAAGTATGCGCCTTCATTGCCATCAGATTGCATCATAATGTAACGTGACTGTTCTCTCAAAACTGGCTTAATCCAGAAAGAAACAGACTTGATGAAACTTGATTGAAGTGACAGAAATGTGTCGATACCTTTAAGCCTGTCTGGACTGGCCAAGCTGTTGTCCACTGTCGTCTGGTTATTCTGAAGATGCGCATCAATGACCTCTGAGAATAAAACAAGAAAAAAATTGACAGGTCACTTCAAATTGTATTATCTGACAGAGCATAGTGCTGCGTCGACGTCATCGATTACGTGTCACACTGTTTACATTCATCACACGTAATGGCGGCTTCTGCTCCCGGGAACGGAGAAAGTTCCATTCTATCACAAAAACCTGGACCACGATTATCAAAAGTGTGGGAATACTTTAAACAGAGGCCAAATAAAACGGTCCTTTGTTCCCTTTGCAGAACCGAAATGGCGTTCCACCTGTGGAATTGGATCTCTGCCAAATTTTTGCACGCGCAAGATCATATTTTGAGTGTGCAAAAGGGCATTTCGAGTGGGCGTGAACTGAGTTGAGGAGAAAATCTTCATCTCGCAAATAAGAAAATATTTACCGTAATTTCCGGACTATTGAGCGCACCTGAATATAAGCCGAACCAACTGAATTAAAAAAAATATATATTGTTTTGAACATAAATAAGCCGCACACGTCTATAAGCCGCAGGTGTCTACAGGTACATTGAAACAAATGAACTTTACACAAGCTTTAATTAAACTCTAAAATCCTCAAACTTCATCGCGGTGGCGATTGCGCTCAAACTTCCCATCATTCTGATTACGGTAGTCATTTTGTCACCCTCATCATGACCAAGACACGAAGAAATGAATATGATGCTGCTCTCAAGTTGAAGGCGATTGATCTGGCAGTTGGAAAAGGAAATGGAGCTGCTGCACGGGAGCTTGATCTTCATGAGTCGACGAGAAGACGCTGGAAACAGCAGCGTGAGGAATTGACTCGGAGCAAAAAGACAACTAATGGGCCGATTTGCATCATGTGCATTTCTCCGTGTCTTTGTCATGAGCGGGAAAAATCCATATATTAGCCGCGTCTTTGTTTAAGCCGCAAGGTTCAAAGCTTGGAAAAAAGTTGCGGCTTATAGTCCGGAAAATACGGTAGTGCGAATGAAAACCAGTTTTGCATTTCAAAGAAGTTTATTTGGATGTGCGCGGACGTTCTCTTTCGCACGTGCAAGGTTTCAGTTGCTTGCGTTCCTGATTCCCGCCCCGCGCGCTCGCTAAGACTCCCTGCATTACAGACAGAGCAAGATAAGTGGCTCATTTTTAATCAAAATCAAATCGTATTATTACATAATCTACACCTCAAAGAACTGCTAAATTAGTTCTAACTTCTTAAATAAAAAAAACCAATAGATTAATTAAAAAAAAAACGTAATAAAAATAATCGTTAGATTACTCGACTAATTGAAAAAAATAGTCGTTAGATTAGTCGACAGAAAAAAATAATCGTTAGTTGCAGCTTTACCTTATTTCCTTTACGAATAAATAAATTAAAAAAAATAATAATAATCTTACCGTCAAAGTTGGACAGCTTGTTAATGGATGAGTCCACAGCTTCCTTCAGCTGCCTCACCGCTGGTTAGAGAAGGGAAATGTCATGTTAGTATACGTCTCTTTATGCTCACTAAATCACGCAACTATTACATTTTAAATCTCAGTTATTAAAAGACAATGATGCAGCCCAACTGAACATTATCAGCAGCAACAACACCGCATTTGTAGTATTCTTCATACATACAGAACAAAGCGAAAATGACACATGAAAAGCATCAGTGGAAGCTCATAGACCTCAGAACGCATGCTGGTGAGAGTGAAAATTCCCGGGAATAGATCAAATAAATCCAAGTCAGCTGCAGGTGAAGTGAGAACAGACAGCATGCAGAGTGTTTTCGTTAAGAATCCAGGTCGAGGATATTTACTTGTGCACTAAGAGACTACATGAATCTCATGGACAGGTTATGATTAGTTGTAGACAAACAGATTCAACATTACGCAACAGAGAGAGCCGATACTGAACCCTAAATCCGCTCGAGGTCACTCCGTTGAATTGGATGAAATACAAATCAAAGCATACGCTAAACAATATTTTAACACTATAACAATCTTTTGGATTAATGTCAAGAAAATAAGATGACGTTTCACAACATTTGGAACGAGGAGCTTAAAGAACTACAGAGTCAACACCAAAACACGTTTTTAGCATCCAAATTACCCAATCACTTGATATAGACGGTTGTGTATTTCTTCCCATTAAAAAGGCACAAAAAAAACTGACCACTTTCCAATCAATTCAACCTTACAATTGGACTTCACTATTCTGGAAAACAACCAATAATATTTTTGTAAAATAATTGGATTTACTATTTATAAGTATGTCATGAATATGCATCTTTATTAATATGTCATCTGAATAAGTCTGTTGATCCGTATGTACAAATAACTGTTCTGGTTCTCGGTTCAAAATGACTCATGGATCCATTTGTGAACTCTAACGATTCTGAATCAGAATTCAAAGAATCGTTTTAATTACCTACTAAAAAGAATCACTTCACAAGAGTCATTTGCTCACAACGCATTTCTTGTTGCGCGTACAACACGGAAAGATTCGGGAAACATTGGCAAATGTAATTTACAAACACCAGCTCGCAAGATGATATTTGATGAGCCATATATGGACAGAGGCAAATGTTTCCCTACTATCGCCAGACGAGATTTAAGTAAGCTTGTTTCCACCATAAACCAAAAATAAAAAAAAGTAACAGACTTTTCCTCTCAGAATTGCGTGATATTAAGTCAGAAAACTGAGTTTTTTTTATACACAAACTCGCAATTGCATGTTATGAAGTCAAAATTGTGCGATATAAACTTGCAGTTCTGAGAAAAAAGTCGCAATTCTCACTTTAACACACAATTGACACACACAGGCGATCTAATCAATCATAACCGCGGATCCGCCATTCTTTCACGTTGGCGAACTTGATAAATTGAGTGTCCTCACGTCTTTCCGCGCTTGAAACAACATTCCTTCTGATGTTCATTCATGTTTATTTGATGCTATAAATGAACTAGTATGAAGAGATGATCGAGGAGCGACACATTAAACACACACTAGACGCTATTTATTGATTAAACTTCTTAAAAAAATTACAATATTTTAAATATGAAAGTGTTTCATACGTTGTCAGTGTCCTCTTTGCTCCAGGATGTATTTGAACATGATGTGTGGCATGAGAGCACATGGTTTGTCGGGCATAACAACAGTAACTAAAGCGGAGGGTCAATTCTTTGCGAAGGGTCAATTCTGACTTCATAACAATTCTAGCAATTCTAAAAAACAAAAAAAAAAACGTGAGATTTATCAGAAAAAAAGAATTGTGAACGACAACGACCCTTTTTATTTTGTATTTAGTGGCAGAAACTAGCTCACATAGAGACTTTAAATTGGTCGCAAAATAAAAAACAAAAAATAACATTAGTTGCAGTCTGAAATCCTCTAGAGTTCACGTCCCTGTAAACACCTTCCTCACTTTACAAACAGTAAAATAACAATAACTGCTTCCTGTTTTGATACTCATCAAAAAGATTATTTATTAGTATGGCTTTGGAAGACTTTGGAAAGAATGCGGTGTACTCACATTGACACTCAATGTACTGTTGGATTAAAGTGCAGTCTCCTCCACTCTTTAAAAGAAAGTGGTCTACCAAAGAAAGAAAAACCCTCCATTAAATGAACAGCAAATGGACCAAACATCGAGGGGCATCAGATGATATTAAAACATAAGCCAGATCTACAGGATACAACACGAGACGGAACCAAACAGAGATGCAAAGGGCGGGACAAGGACACAGACGGGAGACTGCAGCTATTCGTGGACCTGCGCCTCACTGCCCTGAAGAGATTGACTGACACCTGTCATTCATCTGTCACCACTAGAACAGAGGTCTGATACTGATAATCTAGGATGTTTTTGCAGATCATTCCACCTCTTAATAGTTTCAGAAACACTGAATTTGACTGGGAATCTTCTAAATAATATATATATATATATATATATATATATATATATATATGGTTTAATGTTTGAAAACAAAGAAATTAAGATAGCCATAAATATTAGAGTAATTTTACAGTTGTACTGTAAATTAAAATTATATTATTTCTCTTAAATACATGATTTTTTTTTACTTTGCAGAGAATTACAATAGTAATATTTCTAATGTTATTTTATCTGATCTTATATCTTTTGAATTAATATTATTTTCATATTGGTAATCACAATGTTTCGGCCAAACTAAAAACCTCTACTAAAAAGATAAATAATTAAAAAAAAAAAAAAACAGCATTTTAAATTACAAGGGCAATTTTTATTAGAAAAGCAGCAATTAGCTTTCCCTATAGTTTCCATCTGGCTGCCCTTTTACAAAAGCTTTAAGTCAGTTTCCTGTACAATCACCCGTGGTTTAACCACCACACATTTTCATGCCAAACGACACCATCTTTGAAGTTTTCGGTCAATTTCAGCTTTGCACAGGATGATATTTTCCCTGCAAGGGTCTTACCTCATAATTTCTGAGATCAGTGTGTTTCATGAAAAGGAATGATAAAAGGATAGTTCAATGAGAGGAATGTCTCTGCCAAGATGTTTGTGGCATGTGGTGCACCACATCAGAGGGAACAGTAGTTTCATTTCTGAAGACGCTGCCTCTTATATTACTGCCAGAGAATACAGTACTCGAAATGTGTTTGGGAATATAAATTCTCGAATTTTGGGCTCCGTTTGAAACCCTAGTAGCCTCGCTGTGTGTGTACTGACTACATAGACACCAAGGGTGTCCAATCTTCCTGCAGAATTTAGTCCCAACCCTAATTAAACATCAATTAGCAGAATTAAAATGGGTCCTAAACATTCAGAAATCTTGAAAGCATCTAGTATAAATGCCTAAACAGGCCATCCACCTCACACTAAAACGCTTTCATCAGACTGCTTCCCTCGTTTTTCGGATTAATTAAACAAGCACACAGGGATAACTTAGTGACAAACAGCCAAATGAGGGAGAAAATGTTAAGACTCCTAGGCTGAACACACAGGTGTCGACATGAACACACATGCTCAGTGCAAAAGATCAAGGCCTTCGAGACAACACAAGTCGTTATGAAAGCAAAGCCAGATAGACAGAAAGAAAGAGGGACAGAACAAAAAAAAAAGAGAAATAGGCAACCAAAGGCGAGCTCCCATGCTGAATTAGTCAAAGAGGCGATGCAAGGTTAGCAGCACACTAGCAGACGCATGCGTCTCCAACTCACCTAAGCTGTTGTTTTCCTTTATGCTTTTCTCCTGCAGCTGTTCTAACCGGACTGTAAAACGACAACGAGAAGATTTTGAGCTCTATACTGACAGATGCTCCTCCTCAACCACCTACTTAGTTACCGCGACACAGATGTCCACCGTTCTCAACCGAGAGCTCTGTACTGTAATACTGCACGATTGTGTATTTTACCTTGCAGGGCCGTTAGTCTCTCGTTTGTGAAGTCGTTGTCCGCCTGCAGAGCTTCGATTCGAGCCTGAAGCGACTGCTCCTTCTCTTCCATCTCTTCAATCCTCATCTGTAGCTCTTTCTTCTCGCTCAGGCCTTTCTGAGTGAGCTCCTCGTGTTTGCCCTCTGCCAACTAAACACAGAAGTGACGGGTTTAACAATTTAACAGGTTTAATGTGCGACAGTGGGTGATGATAGACGTACCTTGATCTTTTCTGTGAGATCCTTGATTTCATTGACGGCTCCATTGTATTTGTTGGCGAGTTCTTGGAGCTCTTCCTGTGTGCGTTCGTTCATCTCTCTCAGGTGCGTGCACTCGTCCTCCGTGTTACTCAAGCTCCTCTGCAATACAAAGACAGCTGATTGAGACAAACACAGCTAATAGATATAAACTGAGCATGATGCTTTGACTAAAACCTCCTACTGTGGAAAATCTTTATGCACAGACTCTAAGTTTTGCATATTGCTTTATATAACATAATAAATAATAATACAACAAATTAATTTAAAATAAATCAGTTAACTTAATTTCAATGGTCCACTTTAGACTTTTACTGTTAGCAGATTAAGTAGATTAAGTTGACGTAGTCGCAAAGTTACTCATAGTCAGTAGAATGTCTGATGAGGAGCATCAAAATAAAAATGTTAGCAGATTTTAAGCTTGACATGTAGTTGCAAAGTTAATTATCGTTAGAAGGATGTCTAAACTGGGTCGTCGAAATTAGGGGCCTTATATACCCGACGATGCAAGGGTGTTTTTTTTTACTAGTTTCAGCCCAATGTAGTTATTTTAACGTCCAGCGCTATGCCCATCTGTTCACCCATGGTAACGCTGGTCTGAGAATGAGGTGTGTTCAGGCGCATTGGTATTCTGAGGCAAATGAAAACGACTGCGCCATTGATCAACAAAAACCTGCTCTAAAGTCAATGTATGTTTTTGTTATTTTAAGGGAGTGTTAGTAATATGCGCCTATATACGGGTACATAATATAATTCTGCTTGTTACAGACAGGGACGCACCGCAGCAAACATGCCAAATATTAAAATTAAAAGGATTCCGATGTAAAATATTGTTGTGTACATATGCCTACATGTCATAAAGCATGTATCAGAATTACCTATTTGCAGTAGCGATGAATGAAACTGGCTAATTATTTGACCAATACACACATATAATTAAACTCATCAGGTCTATATTCCACCATGTAAATAGCGAATCTGCCGTGGTGCAAGCGCAACTGGCTTTTAAAAGGAATGGGAGATGACACTCTGATTGGTTTACCGGACGTTACGCCCAACACACACCCATGACGCATTAAGAGACTAGATGCAACACTTTTGGACCATGCAACTGGCGCCGTAACCATTTCTTCCTATGTTAAACTAGCAAAAGTGGATTCAGACAAGCCGTAAGTGCACCTGCATTTCAGACCATGTGGTTAGATTGTTAAAATAGGGCCCAACGTGTTACCTAAATCACAAACCATTCCTCCAAGTTCTATAAATCATTAGCATAATGTAGGTTATTTATAGGTTGTAAGCAGCTATCAGCTATTTAACCAAATTTTTTTAACATTCAATCCAGTTTGAGGCCATAATTATCAGTTTAAAAATGGCTCTTTCATTTTGGCATAATCATGAATTTTTTGTTTTTTACCTCCACCTCGGACAGTTTCCTGACCACCTCGATTTTCTCCTGAAGGACCCGCCTCAGGGACTCTTTGGCTGTCGTCTCGTAATTGTGTTTGTCCTCTGTTAAGGCTACAAGCTCCTTTCGGATACCGTCTTCTGTTTGGTTCTGAGGAGACAGCATGCAGTGATGCAACACGAAGTCTATTTCCGTGAGCGCATACTCTAAATACTCAAAGCAGACACAGGCCTTACTTTTGAATATGCTTGCAACTGATTCCCCATCACCTCCAATCTAGAGAGTAACCGGTCTTCATCGATTAAAGCCTGTAAAGACCAATAAACAGACCTTTCAGTTACATATTCTGAGCACTACTAAACATGCACTAATCAGCCATATGTATTGAATAATTAATAATTGTGATGTACCTGCCAGCTGCTCTCTGATGCTTCCTGTGTGCTGGCCAGCAGCCTCTGCAGAGTGGCCAACTTCTGCTCCAGCATCTGCTCTCTGTGTAAGGCCTCCTGAAGGACACAAACAGAGCATCAATATTATCTGTTCTCTTATAATGCATTTATATACATATACACTACTGTTCAGAAGTTTGTAGGAAATAATTCAATAACAAGAAATGAATACTTTCATTTAGCAAGGCCACATAAAAAGTCTAACACACTTTTTACATTGTTACAAAAAATTTGCTGTTCCTTTGACCTGTTTATTCATCAAAGAACATTTCTATGAGTCCGGAGAAAACGTAGCATTGTTTACGCAAAATGATCAAGTAACCGCTTTCAACATTGATTAATTATTTCTTAAGGATCATGTCACACCGAAGACTGGAGTAAAGATGCTGAAAAAAATTCAGCTTTGATCAAGATTTAAAAATATAGTCAAACAGAAAAATAATATAATATAATAAATTGTAATTTTTTTTACTCAAATGTGACACACATTATATATAATAATTATATAATATTAAATGCATTTTAATTGCGTGTTTATTAATAGATTACATTTCAATCTTTGCATTTTGACACCAGCACATGGCCTGTAGAGGTCAGTGTCGTTCCATACCTGCAGGTACTGGGAGAGCTGAAACAGTTCCTGAGAATACATACTGGGTGTATTTGCGGACACCTGCGTGACAAAAAGAAAAAAAATATAGTGAGAAAAAAAAAATCTCTGCACAACCACAGGTCTGTGTGCTTCAATGAAACATCTTGCATCTATTGGACATCTTTTCACATGTTGTCCTTGATGCATCTGAATCAGCAGCCAAAAGCAATTTTCAGTCTCACCAATAGAAACTAAACAGACATCTTCTGAAATGGTGAAAACTGGCCAATAACCTTGAATTAACCCGGTGTAGCTGAATAGGGCCCTTGTTCGTCATATTGTAACCACAATCATTTAAATGGTGAAATCGTGACTCAAGTTTTGTTACATTTATTGAATCCACATGATGAGACACTCCCACAGCAGAGAGAAAGTCAGTAAGAGTATTTTTGAATTGACAGCGTCAGATGCTGCCGTCAGATATAGAAGCGCTATATGCATCTGGAAATGGACGTGACATTGACAGGTCTGCATTCATGGGGTTTAAGAGGGACACCAGTCTTTCTACACCGTCTTCACTAAAACAGATGGAGGCTCAGAGAGTCCATGTTGATTTACACGTGCATGATTTTGTCATCACAGATGCAGATGATGTCATCATTCAGCACACTGATGTCATTCGTTAATTATTTTTCCTAATCCATCTGCCCGAGTAACTTCTGACTAAATTCCAAACACTCCCTAAAAACATTAATTCACTTTAAGGTTCCAACATTTAAAAACTGCAGCAGAAGAGTCAGAAGAGAACCATCAAACTCATTAGTGTAAGAGGTTGTGAGCAATATTATCTCAAAAAATATGCATACATAAGTGTTCATAAGTTTGGGATCAGATTTTGTTGTTGTTTGACTGAAATTAACACTTTTATTCAGCAAGGACACATTGAATTGATCAAAAGTGACAGTCAAAAAAAGAAAAGATTTCTATTTTAAATATATGTTGTTGTTTTTTTTGAAAATGCCATTCATTATAGAATCCTGAAAAAAAAACTATTCTCTACATCAAAAATGCTTCTTGAGCAGCAAATGGTCATGCGACACTGAAGACTAGAGTACTGATGCTGAAAAAATTCAGCTTTGATCACTGGATATAAATTACAATACATTCAAATAGAAAAATTATTTTGAACTAATAACATTTTGCCGTTTTTACGGTTGATTTAATAATACGCAGACTTTTGAACAGTATATAGTGTTCTTCACTACATTACACAACGCGAATTGGGATTTAGCTTGACCCAATTATTCTAGGATCTCATCGACACGCTCTCAGTAATAGAACTTGACTCTGGATGCAACAAAAAGCATTAAGAGAATGATACTATTAGATTTCTGTTTGAACACTCATGTGATCAAGTGCGAGTATATATTTAAAACTTTTAAAGAAAGACACCTCTGTGCACTGCCGGGAACGATTCGCCACACAAATAAATTGTTCCCTGTTAAAGCTCCACAGAGGCATCCCACACAGAGGGATGGTATGAGAGAGAGAGAGGATAACTGCATTATCTAACTTCATCTGGACCACCTCCAGGATTGTTCACAAATACAGCCACATGGAAACCTCAGATAGCGGCACATAATGCTTGCTGGTGTTAATTCAAGGATTTAGCAACAGCAAGGACTTGGAAATCAGTGGTATAACGCTGCATCCAAAAGACACAATTATAAGGAACATAATGAACTGGAACTCATTCATTCACGATCAAGTTTAATCTGGAGAGACAAACAGCCTGCATATATATATATATATATAACGAAAGAAAACAGTCATGAGCGCTTACCTTATCAATAGCCAGTGGCAGTGGTGCTGGAACAACACTGAAAGGGAAAGAGAGATTGTTAATGGTTTATGGAGAGAACGGGACGGATCTACTGACACTATGCATGTGGAAAGTGAGGTGCAAATATTTGCTGGATCTTTTACAGTACAGCCCTTTTATAACTTGAAAATATTAGCATGCTACATGAGAGATGAGGCTTTGTGAAAAGGTTGCCTTTCTAGTTTGAACTATCATCACCCTGGTTCCCATCAAACCATAACAGCCTTTGTAACGTTATATAAGGTACTATGCAGTGCTGCGATACGGACAATTAAAAGAACAAGTCAACACAATTCGAAGCTATTAATCACAGACATGCTATTAATCAAAACACCAGATATCAGCTGACCGATTCCAGCTAAGTCACGCTACATCAGCCGTCCAGTTGGCAAAGCTGCACTTAAACCCAGTTTCCTGTGCTTAAATGACATAAATAGGCTGTGGGTTCAAAAGGTCAGCGGTGATACCTGTGGACTTTGAGCTCTAGAGAGAAACCAGGCAGGAATAGAATGTGAAACTCCCTCTTCTTCTCTGAATATAACTGAATGAAATCTAGAGACGCACCTGACAATCCATAAACCCTGAGGAACTACAGAAAAAATATGCATAATGACAAAACATTCCGAGCAAAGACGACAAAGATTTTCCAACACATCAATCCAGGCCATTTATATGATGATGTAGTCTTACAAAATAAACGTTTAAGATGCTCGACAAAATACTGTACACTAGGGCTGTGTATCACCAACAATGTCACGATACGATACGGATCACGATATGGTTCAATTTGGAATTTAAATTTCTTTTGAGCAGAGTTTAGTAACAATGATGTGTTTGTTGAATAACCGGTGTTATAACAGTAAAAACAATTTTCTTTTTGTCATTAAAAAAACATGTTTTTAATGACTCTTCCTTTTGCTTTTAAAGTCACTGCCTCAGTAACTGAAATGACAATTATAGTCATTTCTTATGACTTCCTATGATAAGCAAGCATAGCAAATCACAGAATATTTCAGTTCTCATTCTGTATTATTTCAGACCTTAATTAGCACACGGCTCAAACTTACAAAACATTGAGTAACCATCCTTAAATGTTTGGCGGTGGCCAAGTGGTTTTCCAGCGTCAACTTCCGTCTGTGGTCCAGTGCAAAATAATTTGCCCCCACTGTCATGTGACACACTGGGAAACTGCTTCGCGCGCTTATTTTTGTTGGCAAATGAGAATGATTTGCGTGCTTCACCCTGGTTTCACCGCGGGGTTTGCAGATGACGTTCACGTCGCGTAATTACGTCACTTCAGAAGGTTCCCATGGCAATAGGGGAAAATAATGGCGCTTTACTTTACTTGTGAAGTAAACGCAACATTTTTCAACTTTCTGCAAAGATATACGTGACTTTTTTGCAACGAAAATACAAGGATTATGAAATCATGCTAGCCCCGCATATTTTGCTTGCTGAAATCGGCAATTTATGCGGCGTATTTGAAAAAATGCGACCCCCGCATAAATATGCGGATTTTGGCTGGTCGTGCATTAAATCAGGCGATCGTATAATCGCGTTTTACTTAACTTTTGTTTTGCAGTTCTTGCATTTCGCATGACTCATGTCTAATGTCTGACAGTCTGTCCCATATTTTTGATTTTACTTTTGTCGGCGGTGGAAAAATCCTCTTATGCATTTTGAATGTCTTGCTCTGCTGTTTGCGCTGCTGGCACCAACTGACGTCACGTGATTGGCTACATTTAAAAGCACGAGACTCGATACTGCAGCTGCTCTTTAAAATTGTATTAATTTCCATGAGTTTTCCTTATAATGGGAGGTTTTGCATGACTATGGGAATAAAGTGGGAAAGGATGAGTTCTTTTGGAAGGACAAGCCCTTTGAAATGTACCTTTCACCAGCTTCCTGTTGGAACGGGAAATACGTCAACAGAGGAAAGCAAATTGCGTTCATCAAGCCATTTCACAGGGTCTGAAGCTGGGATGCACCGATATGAAAATTTTCGCCGATACTGATAACCGATAACTCTTTATATTTGAGCGATATAATGGCTGATAAATCTCAAAAAAAAAAAATCTTAATTCTTAATTAATTAAGAATAACAAGATAATTCTTTATATTTGAAAGCCGATAACCAACATAAAGGCCGATAAATCTAAATCCAAATTTGCGGATTACAAAAACAAACCATTAAAATCCATGTCCCAAGCACACAATTATAATATACTCATTATAATCTTAAGTCGCCTGTTATTGGAATGTAATTAACTGTATTTTCCTTTTTGAAGTGATTTCAGTCATATTTCAAGCAATTCAAAACCATCATTGCGACCAGTGTGCATCTCAGCCGAAGTAAATACTACATTATTTATCGGCTTTAATATATCAGCCAAATTTTCTTATGAGGCCGATCACTTTAAAATAGGGGTGTGACGAGATCTCAACTTTTCAGAATGTCTTGTCATGTGACAAGAACCAAGCGAGGAGAGCACAGTTCATGGTTGCATAGCAACGACAGACGCTATAGAAGCGCGAGCTCCCGAACGCTTGCAAAAGATGGAGGAAGCGACGCGGCCGCGCTTTACACGCATTTTTAGGCGCGATATGTGAACGACCCCTAAAGAGGCAGAAAGCGTCGCTGTCACTGCTGACGGCTGGACTTCTCGGTGTACGCAGAGCTTTATCACAGTTACAGCCACACAATCAGTAGTGACTGGGAAATGGTCAACTTTGTACTGCAGTTAAAGTGACACTTAAAGTGTAATTTGAATTTTTTATTTTTATGTTTATTTTATTTATATTGTTTATTTTATGTTCAATCTATAGAAAGAAGTTCAGTGACATTTCTCATGTGAAATTATACAGGGCAGAAAACAACTGGTTGATTTTGTGGCAAAACGTTTATCAGTGTTTGCATGTTGTTTTACTGCAAATAATTCATTAAAATAGAAGTAAAATGACATGCATTACAAGTTGATTTCCAAATGCACCAACATTTTTGCATTTTATGATTTTCAGTTGAATAAAAGACTATTTTCCCTTCATACGTTTCATTATTGAGGATTTCTTAAAAATACTATAAAATCTCGTCTCGTGAACCCGATCTCGTGTCTCGTCTCGTGGGATAGTGGTCTCGTCACACCCCTACTTTAAAATGAACATATATCGGCCGATACCAATAATGTGGCCGATATATCATGCACCCCTAGTCTTAAGAGTAAGGATGCACACTGTACGAGCCATTTAAAACATTTAGCATGTGTTCAGGCCTTGTTCACACACACACACACACATTATTATTTTAATTATTAAATTATTAACTTACACACCTGTTTTCCAGGTGAGAGAATTATGAAACATGTAGAGAGAGAAGAGTAGAGATAGCTCAGGCCTCAACACACTGGATTCACATTTCAAGCATTTTTTTCCACATGTACTGCGTCATTCCCTCAAAAGCCTGCCGATCCCTCTTTTTTGAAAAGTCTCGTTACCTGAAGCGTAGTAAAGCAGACTTTATAGTGAGCGATCCATCAGCAGAGCAGATGTCTGGCGGTCCTCACTTCCATGTCTGTGGTGTTAATATTTTTCTTCCAGGCGCTTTGCAGAAGATCATGCTGTCATGCTCTCTTTAGCAGCTTGATAACATGGCTGGATCCTCGTCGCTTGTGCGAAACCAAAACAGCGCATTTCTGTTCGCTACACACAGTTCGACACCATCCACGCCTCTCGCACAGTCAGCGGTCAAAGTTCAAGTGCTCGTCATGTGATATTTCCAAACTCTTCTGAAAAAAAAAAAAAAAAACACTCCAAAGTCCCTCAGAGCTCCAAGCCGATCTGAAGAGCCTTCGATTTTCATACGCAGTGAAACTCAGGCGGGACAATAGTAGCAGAACCTGATCCCCTGGCTCTCTGCCCCGTGGCATCTGCTCAGTAACTCATGCAAAGAAACAAAGCTGACGGGTTGGAGAGCATTCCAGCAGACATGGGGGAAGATAGCGCTTGTGGGATGTTCATAACTAAATAGAGTTATGCAATAGAGATCCACAAACATCCTTATAGCTGTGGTGCATCACGTTACACAAGCAAAGGTTATGTTTGGAACGGCATATAACCATACTAACCCATACTGCACCATATAGAACAGTATATATAGTATGTATACTGTGAACAATATGCAAACGGATGCACTGATATGAACATTTTGGCTCATACAGGATAATCAATAATCCAAATTTTTAGGGCTGTAGCGATATGAAAATTTTGGGCTGCACCGATAATCAATAATTCTTTATATTTGAAAGCCGATATAAATGGACGATAAATCTAAATCAGTTTTTATAGAATTTTTGAGAGACTGAATACAAAAACGAAAGCCTCACCATTAAAAGCCATGCGCAAAGCACACTATTATAATTTTATGTCGCCTATATAACAGACTTGCGCTGTACATGTTGTAATTAACTCTATTTCCCTTTTTGAAGTGATTATTTCAAGCAAAACCATCATTGTGAACAGTGCGCATCAGAATAGTCTCGGCTGAAGAAAATAATCCACTATTTACTGACTTTAATATTTAAACCAAATTTTCTCATTAGGCCGATAACGATCACATTAAAAATGAACATATCGGTCGATACTGATATTGTGGCCGATATTTTGTGCATCCCTACAAAAATATTTTCTGAGCCAAAAACAAGTTTCCCAATTAAAAGCCACGTCCCAAGCACTTCAACAAATCAAATGTACAGAACAGTAGCCTAGTTTGAACGAGTGTAAGTTAAGCTTTTGGCCAACTTTCTTTATCAAAAAAAAAAAAAATCTATTTATAGTAATGCCTAAATAATCCAAACAACTCATTGGACAACATTCCTTGCATATAAAGAATCAAATTGCATAACTGATGATCTTGAACTAAGTTACATGCTAGTGAGAATGTGTAATGCGCTCCATTATATCTAATATTAATATACTAGCTAAATTTTCTTATCGGTTCGATAACAATGACATTAAAAAATGAATGAAAATGAGCAATTTTTGATTCGCTAATTTTTGAAGTTCAGACCGTTTCATGATGGCAACATCTCTCAGAACAGCCGTGTGGAGCTTCAGGCTCTGTGTCTTGTGAGTGTGTGTTTATGTAAGCCAGAGATGAGTCACAGTAACTCTCCTGTTCCAAGCCTGCAGCCACACACACACACCATTGTTTGAGGTGGTTGTTTCAATATGGCAGTCATGGGCTCACTGATAATTCATGAAGACATGCAGATATCAACAGAGCCATGGAAAACACTCTGAATGTGATTGAGAAGTACTTTGCTTTTGGCGATTAAAACAATTAATGTGTAATTTTTAAATTATCGGCACTGTCGAGGCCGACTGACATGCAAAATCACCAACCAGTTTGTTCTTAACATGCCACTGAGCAAAATTAATTAGAAACTCATCCAGATGCATAGCACCACAAATCTAGCTCATGATGAAATTCAAATGTATATGAAAGCATGTATACTATAATTCACCCAACCAATCCATCAGCCATTGACCCACCAAATCAGTCACACATTACAACACATGGTCTCAATAGACCCCTTTTGCGTTTGCAAACAGTGATGACGTTTTCCGTGGCAGAAAATGACAGTTCTGCGGTAGCAGTTTGCGGAAGCCATGAAATAAAAGTAGAAAAAAAAAGTTAATTTCACATTTTTCCTTGCAAATACAAGTTTACATCTCACAATAATTAGAAGGAAAAACAGAATAGTCTCTTTTTTTACCCAGAATTGCGAGTTTATATCGTGTAATCCTTACTGTTCCCCCTCAGAATTGTGATAAAAATGTTATAGGCCTTGTTTAAAAGTTGTCTATGTAAAATGTTATAGGTTTAAATATCATTTCATGCTGTAACTGCTATATATGCAGTTCATAGGGGACATGCATACGTGTTTAGAACAAATTCATGCTTTAATAGTAGACTAATCATTGCAGGTTTCATCAGTTCAGTGTCTTTAACGACGGCATTCTGTAAAAATGAAGACTATATTTTTGCATTCCGATTCGGACATCCAAAACATTTCTCTTATTCTGTGGATCTTACCCATTTTCCTCCATTTGTTACCGCCATCAATATGTGCGTGCAGCTGCAAGCGACGTAACTGCTCCAAACTGCTCTACTGAACCGCACTTTTGAGAACGTCAACTACGGCCAATCAGAATATATTTGATGTGTATCATACGGCTTTGAGAAGCAGGAGTTTGGGCCGATGAGATTAAAAAAAGAAATAGAAACCAAGCGATCAACAAAATGTGGCAGAGTAGCAGGATCCACCACTGGCTCTTTAATAATGATTTGGCATAATCGCATAGCTTTCACATCAGGATCACAGTGAAATCGGGCCGTACAGAGCAGCACTTGCAGAAATTAAACGACTCACAAGGGAACCAAATAAAGTGTGATTGGCAGGTTGGAAATCCATTACAAAATCACTATGAGTAAACTGGAAACAATGTCCCAGTTCTGGTTGTGGTCTTCTGCTGAAATCTGTGATCAATTATAGTGGGAAAGAGAATGGTGAGAGTTCACCCAGTGGAGGAAACGGTCATCTCTGTCCAGTATTTCACTCTCGCCCTCCAGATGGAAAATAAAAACAATAAGCAGCAACCCAGTCCCGCGATGACCATCACATCTCTGTGGTTTCCCTTCCTTCAATAAATCTATCCATCCCTACACACAGAGCAGCGATACAAATCTATCTAAAAGAGGCTAAATGAAAATCAAGTGGAAAGAGTGAAGGCATTTTGCTGAGAAACTCAAAAAGCAGCGAGATATCTTAAGCAGATGTCTTTTGTCGACTTGCTGGAAAGAATTTCAGCAGTGGGAAGTAGCCGAACGCTCTCAAAGAAATGATTTCTCGCAACACAAACGTCAAGTAAAAGCCCTGGCCACAAACACGTCCGGCAATCCCTCGACTGCATCTTCTAATAAACAGAAGAGCGCACAGACACATGCCGCTAACCCCAAACATACATCTCTGGTCTGGCTGGGCTCCAGAGGCAAGAGCTCAACAACTAGACGCGTGTGGCGTCTATAAATACCTCAAGCTGGATGTGAACATGCGACTGGGTCGAGAGCTCGGCCAAGGAGCTCCACTGCAGTCACGGGACACAACTAGAAGCTAGAGTCAAAAATAAGTTTTGTCTGAATAAATATGGTGGGATAAGAGAAAAAATATATATTTATATGCATTTATATTTTTATTCATATATATATATGTTCTGTCAAAATTGGAGTGCTAATGTATGCGATAAATTTTTCCAGCTTAATTAACGCAGCATCCATTTTTTCCGTCATGATTTGGCTAGCACTACATTATATGATCACGCTCTTATTCATGCAAAATGCTTTTAAACCATCCAAGCGTCACAAGACAAACGAAAACGCGTTTCTGCATCTGTTAATGTAGTGTCGTGACACACATGACTCGTGTGCATAGTTAACAACATCTGGAACTTAAGGAGTGAGAAAATGAGACGTGCGTCAAGTTTGGCGGCAGCAGCAGCTCTTAAAGTGACAGCAGCCTAATAAACCAGTTACTGTGATGTCTGCCATTCATGTTAATAAAAGAACTAAGGGAACTGAGAAAATTGCAGCTTTAACAATGATTAAAGAATTTAATTTATAATTTATGCAGTGAAGACTGTAAAGTGCCATAACTTTATTCACTTTCTGTATATTTCCCACCTGATAGGCAGGTAAATATGACATTTATTATAATGTGTTTATGTGAAGATTCTTTTAAGTTCACTTTAGTTAAAAGTTATTTTTGTAAAGCCTAATAAATGTCGCAATTACAGAAAAAAATGTGATTAGTTAATTTTTTTGATAGATTGACAGCACACACACACACATACATGTATATGTATGTGCATATATATATATATATATATATATATATATATATACACACACACACACACACACGTGTATATGTATATATACACATACAATTATACATACACATACATACATATATACATTCACATATACATACATAAAAAACAGCAAAAATACTTTTCAATTTGCTTACATAAAGTTGTGTCTAAATAAATAAACTAGGATAGGAGAAAGTATTTCAACATGGAACATTTTATGTTACATAAATGTAAAAACAAAAAAGCTAGATAAACTTGGTAGCTGACCTCACTAACAAAGTAGTCAATTATTAAACAACCAGAACACAATCACTGACCCATACTTAACAGAGAGGGAGTTACAGAAAAGAAACGAGGTTCAGTCATAAATGCGTCGAGCCACAGGAAGGATTTAGAGACCGTCTGCCAGCAGCTGAGACTCAAGGTGTGTGGTCCCACATCCCTGGCAGTGTTTATGGAGTTTAGAAAAGCAAAGATCTCTGAGATTTCCCGCTCAGCTTTATTCAGCGAGCACTTCCACGCCAAACGAGGAGATGCATAAAACATTTTAAAGCACCAGAATGCCCACCTTGTTTCCACGTGAGTTGGTTTAACAGGTCCTGCCAGCACCGGAGGCCGCAGGGAAGCGCTCATTGCGAGTGCCATCTGCTTCACGGATGCCTTCCGTTAAACGATTTTTATACCCGATGATACAGGCAGAGTCAAACATGGCATTCATACGGTGGTAGGAAATCCCTTCCGTCAACAAGACCATCAATATCCCTCTTCATGAATATAATAAACACCAGCCGTGCCGAGCATCAGATTACGAACTAGACGACTGCTTGGCTCTGAACCCAGGATGGCAGTTCAATAGCAATAACGCTGTAGGCTTTTAACTAAATGAAGAAAATGCAGGTGAAATGCAAAGTTGGTGCACTCAGCTGGCGAATACCTAGAATTCAATGTAATAAAACCTGTCTGGATTTGGTGACACTAATGCTGTGGAAATGGAACGGGGAGCAGATGGAGGCGGATGAGACCCGCGAGACCCCTGCGGTGCCTGCGCTCATCTCTCGTCTCAGACAGTCTGCTGTTCGTGCAGCTTCGCGCAAATCCAATCAAAAATCAATAACTGGCCAGGTCATAGTGAGTCATGCACAAATGAAATTCAGGCCTTTGGCCCTGAAAAAAACACCTATTTGTGAGCTATCATTACAATTTGATGAACAAAGTGTTATTGAATCAATGCCATTCACTGCAAAAAAAAATAAAAAATTTAATAGTAAAAATAATACAGTAAAAACCTGTTAATTGGTTAACAGTAAATCCCCTTACTATATATATATATATGATGAAAAACTGATATCGATTTACTAGGACGTTTCATTTTACAATAAATTTCCGTTAAAAAAAAAAAAAAGTCATCTTATAATTTACAGTAGCTATGCTTCCATTACCGTCTTATGCGCATTTTGAAGTATCGCATCAGATGGAATACAATAAAAATAAGTTATGCTCGCTTGAGGTGGTTTTTGACTTGTGTGAATCATGGGAGATTTCTGATTGCTTCTGATTGCCTTTAGAGGGAAAAGCCATCCATAACTGCTGTTCTAGGATCAGTTTTCTCTGTTGTAATAGCATTTGGGTTCGGCAAACAATCCAGTGCGTAAGGTTTCCATTTACAACGTTGAGCAGTGCAGCCAATCACAAAGACATCTGATGACTTCTGGAGCTCGATAGCCAATCAGAAGCGTTTACGTTAGCACTGAACAAAAACTGGTGTTTGAGCCTCCACACATGCGAAATACTCTCATTATAACAAAAAAATAAAGTGTAGACGTTATGTAAATAAGAAATTGTGCAGTCAGCAAACTTTGTTTGATCATGATGAACAAAAATGAGAGACGGTTGCTTTGTTTTTGGGGGGCGATAAAATGAATGGAGATTATCTTTATTGTGGGCTAAACAGAAATTGAGCTCTGTGTAATGTAGACTCATTCTTTAGTTTATAAAAAGTTAACCCACAGTTGTTAAACAAAATTAGACAGACATTTGGAGTATTTACACTTTTTTTTGGACTGTTAAATTATTTAGATGCCCTCAATGGACCTTAAGTTGAATTTAATTTGGAATATTTTGCTAAACCAAAAGACTTTGCCTTAATGGAAAGGTACGGTCCATCGTGGCATGTGGTTAGATTACTTATAATACTTGCGTTTGCTAAACAACCAAGAAAATAAGCAAAGGAAATGAAAACCACAGAACCAAAACCAGCATAAAAGCCAAGATCTGATACACCACTAATTCCCGTCAAACAACATTTGGCAGCTAGCAGTCAAACTAACAGCCCACATGTCATTTCCTCTGAACAAGCACTGGCAAATGTTGTTTTGGTCAACTGCATCAGTAGAATCAGCAGCTGTAAGCCTCAGTTCTCAGAGATTTTATCACATTCTGTGCATGTTTTTTATATGTGATATAGCTGGTAAGCACGAGCTACCTTAATGACAACAATAACAAGGTTCAGCGAACGACCGATAGAAGATAAACAGTCAAATCTTAAAACAGGACTTACTCTGATCGCCGCCGAGCTTCCATGCCATCTGGTAAGAAGAGCTTGATGGTCGACACTATACAGCCATGAGTGACTAAAAAGAACAAGAGAAAACAGGACACGCAACATTATTCTCATAAGAAGAATTTAAAGAAAAGTACATGTTTTCCAAAACACAAACAGGCCATAAAAATGTTTAAAACAAGCACTAACATGAGGTCGTCCAAGAAGCTTACATGTCCCAAAGTTTATCGGCTTTAAAAGTGTTTATGATCATCAAAATCACCCAGAGAGAAGACGTTCTGATGAGACTAAGCCAACTTGTGCCACAACAATGCTAAAAATCAAACACACAACACCCACTGGAAACCAATTTCCAAAGAAAAGCTCATTTTAATACCTTCCCAGTTAAAATGCAGCGCTCCTAACAGGTACTTTCGTTCTGCTATGAAGTAATGTTTGCTTACAGTTGTTTTGCATTTGCGTCTGATTGTGAAAGCATCCCATTGCATGTACTTCAGTTACAACACATGCAGAATAGCAAATCAACGAGAGCCCTTGGGTTTCGAAATTGCGTCTCTACCATTACAGACTCTTCAAAAAGTGTCGCATCTAATGGCTGCATTTGTGTGAAAGTCTTCAATCAAAGGTGTCCTCAATTACACTACCCCAAATTAACACTCGTCAAGCACCAAATACGTTCTAATAAAGGAATATTTGTATGTACACATCCACGCCTGCATTACAGACAAACACACAGCTGGGCCAAGTTTCACTATCACCACTAACACAAACAGGCTTTCCTCACCTTTCCGGGTATTCTCGGTCACATCCACCCCAAACTGAATGATGTCACCGGAGAGCACCTCACAGGGAGGGCTCTCCTCCGACCCGCGGCTCAGACGCTGGCTGTTGATGAAGGTGCCATTGCTGCTTTTGGTGTCCTGGAGATAGAACTGTAAACAGAGAAAGATTGCAGATGCGTCAAATACAGCTCTACGCTGAAGTGTGCAGAACAAATGCGCTGGCCGAAAGGGAGCCAAGGTTAAAAAGAGGAAGAACTCTATAGAGGTCGACAGGTTCATTGTTCATTACAATACAGATAACACATTTTTAAAGGCAGTAGCACAACCTAAAAACTATCATTTAACTAGATGGGTAAAATAATGCACTTATCACACCAGTTAAAAAAAAAAATTAGGTAGTTGAAACATTTAAAAATAAATATTAGATGAAAATAAAAATAGGCTGAATTACTAAAACTGAAATAAAAATTAATGCCATTTAATATAGGGATGTTCAAAGATTAATCGTATCCAAAATAAGTTTGTTTACATAATATGTGTACCATGCATATGTATTTTTTATTTATAAACATACACATACATGTATATAGTTACATGTACATATTTACTTATAATTTAAATTAAATATAAATATTCGATTTTATATATATATATATATATATATATATATATATATACACACACATTATATATATATATATATATATATATATATATACATACACACATATATACATATGTACATATATACACACACACACACACACATATATATGTGTGTGTTTATGTATGTTTACACAAATTCAACAAATACAGTACACGCATATTATGCAAACACAAACTTTTATTTTGGATGCAATTAACCATGATTAAACAGCATTAATACAATATTAAAATATAAAAAGAATCCATAAATATTATTATTTTTTTTTTTTTTAAATGTAAAAGTACATAATACAATTATTAAAACCCAAGTTAAAGGCACAATATGTAATATTTTGCCACTAGAGGTCGCCTATTCTTGATGCTTGATGTCGCCGAGATTGAACGCAGAATCATGGGAGTTGTCATCTGCTAGATCGATGAATATCATTAATAAACGTTGGATGGCTTGTGTCGATAAATGACATGCAATTAATTTTAAAACACTGTAAGATGGAGAGAATGCTGTTTTACGATTACAAAAAATAAAGTTACAATTGATGCTATGTTAGGCACTTGACAAAATAGTGTTATAAATACCTGGTACTTATTTATTTAAAAATAAAAATAAAAATAAAGAAATAAAGAAAATGAGATCCAAACAATAAGACTAAACGTGTTGAGCTTGTGATAGAAATTTTATGTCAACTCAGGTCAAAGGTCAAAGACCATGTAGACTTACCCCAAAAAGTGCTTAACACAATAGAACTAAAAGTCATTTGATTTGCTTAGATCATTACAAACCAATCACCAGAACAAATCACAGTAAAGACCACTTTGATTTTTAGACCTCCCGGCCGTCAATAAAACTTCATTTCTGCAAAGAGCGACTTGGAAGTGGTGTCAGGTATGTGCTGCGCAGCTGAGGAACAGAAGTACTAAAGATTCTGCACTCAGAAGACCACAAGAGACAGTGATAGTTAGTATTAATGACCCTGTGTCGGACCAGCGTACACCTGAGAAGGACGGTGAGAGTGTATAGATGCTAAAGACCTGCGTGCTCACGTGTGACTGAGGTAGTGACAGTAGCTTCTGGACGGGACGCCGTCACCTTACTTCAGGAGGGGAAGCATTGGAAATGTATTAGAAATATTCGAGAAGGGAATTACTGAAGTATTATATTGTATTATATTCGGGCCATGAATTAACCCAAAGTTACTGTATTGGTTCTGTGGTATTGTATTATTTTATATTGACATCTGGAGGTTGTTCGAATTGTCAGGGAAATCATATTAATATTCAGAATTTTCACAACAAGCTATGTAACAATGATTCGTTTTCTGTTAATAAATGTATCCAAACAGTCTAATAAAACGTAATATATTAAAGAATCTTTGGCGTTTCTATGGTTTCTACAAAATAAAACCAGAAACCGAGGGTGTGATGTCACTGATAGGCGATGTATGGACGTATTGTGGTTGAAATTGCTTATTTCTCTGGATTTAAACATTCTAGGAAACATCCCGGGATAATCTACACAAGTCAACAAAATATATATAAGCACTGTCCTAGTGGTTTTGGGATATTTTAATCCAAAAACTTCCCTATTGTGCCTTCAATTAAAAACCGTGAATATAAAAATAAGCGGTAATTAAAAATATTAATAAATACTATAAAATTTGAAACGTTGCGGTAACACTTTATTATAAGGTTCATTAGTTAACATGAACTAATAACTTATACTGCACTTATACAGCGTTTATTAAGCTTTGTTAATGTTCTATTAATGTTAATTAACCTTGTTAATATTAGTTAAAGCCCTGTGAACTAACACGAACGATTAATGAACAATACAGTATACCATTATATACCAGTATACTGTATATAAACAAATGCATCGCTCATGGTTAGTTCATGTTAGTTGATACATTAACGAATGTTTAACTAACGAACCTTATTGTAAAGTGTTACCAAATAAGCTTCAGTACTAAAATTACTGTCAATTTTCACTTTACAGAAATAACTGAAAAGCAAATAATGCCAGAAGCACATAATACAATTAAATCAAATTCGAATGAAACACCAATTAAAAGCTAAACCAAAATATTAATAAATACTATACTAGCAAATTACACTAAATACCACCCATCTGACAAATGTCAACTCACTACTGTGATCAAAGTGGCTCAAAGTGAATCAACAGTCACCTCTACACACAAGTTACAGATTTGCTTCGGCTGCTTAAAATAACCAATAACGTCCTTAAGCGCTGACCAGGCAAGCCCTCAACTCTGCTACGTTCAACATCCCTGATCGTCTACACACCATAGAGGGCACTGGAGACCTGGCTGTGGGCCCATCATTTGTTTTTTTCCACTACAGTAATTGTTTCGTGTGCTCCGTTCAACTCCCTTCATTCAGAATGAATGCTGCCGAATTTCTTCGCTCAGCTGGATGAATAGATTCACTGTCAAGCACGACTACATTAAGAGTGACATTCATTTCCACCCACCGCCAGCATCACGTGTCACGATGTGGGCATCACTGTTAACAGGTTAATCAGGTTTAGCCACAGGATGAATGCGGTCTCCTTCAATACAATGAGATCAAGGTTGTTACAAATCAGTCTTTATGAGGACATGGAATAATTTACCCTCTAACAGAGTGTCTAACATTTAACAAGCATTTCGCTTCACATCGTGCTACTGATTGACTGAATGAGTGCCAGGGTTGGGCGGTATCACATCCTCCATCATAGCGGGAGTGAAACGTGATCTCTGTATTTGTGTCTTATGCGCAGATTGGCATGGAGACCGCATGACATTGGTGCTGCATCTGTTCATAAGCAACCAGCTCATTTAGAGAAAACGCAGGTTAGCTCTCATGTGCGTACAGAATCAGGATGGTTTTGATTTAGAAATACATTATACTTAAATACAAAGATAGGATAAAAAAAAAAAAGTGTAACGCATGCAAAAGCAGAAGGAGAATCTGTGAATGCATCAGCTGGATCCCAATATGCCATGTCCGGTCCTTCAACTTTACTTAGTGACTTTAAAACATCCAAAACCGGTAAGTGTGCAAGCAAATGAGAAAGAATGGAGAAGCACAAATGACACCGCATATTCCCTCCCATTTCCTCTTGCTAACGGTTGTTCTGACTGTATTCTGAGGTTATTGAGGTCGCAGGTCTCTACACTTACGTTATACATTCGTTCAGCTTACTAAAAGACCATAACGTAAAAGAAAAACTGAATAAAAGAGGACGATAAACACCTTGTCAGATAAGCTTTTTCATGGTTCATATTAGTGTAATATTTTTCAGTAAACCTGAACATCTGACCCCCAAAAAATTACTTAATTTATTCATTTATATACACTTTAATTTGATACTAACAAACATTATAAATAAATATTTAATGAACATTTAAATACAGGAAATATTTTTTTTAAAAAACATTAACTCAAGTTAATATTTCAATATTTAACAACACATTCACGGTTCTCTGCTGTCAGTTAATGGACGCATGACATGCAGATAAAGAAATATAAGTTGTATTTTGATCATTTTTATTATAAAAGGACTTATTTAGAGAATAGGACAGAGTAATTTTAGGTTTAATTGAATAATTGATTTCTACGATTGTGAAACTAAATGAGAAGGACAGAAACCCACAAACTGCCTGTCTTCCATCAGGATCCACAATGTGTGCTGAAAAATTGTGTTTAATTTTTAATGTCATGAACACTCTGTATTGTCTGTCTATTGCATTGTGAACTGTGATATGATAAACATTTTTCCCATTAGAGATTAAATAGCTTCTGCTCTACTGAAATATCCACTCAAAAAGACCACAATAATAAAATTCTTATTATTTTTAAATCTAATTATGAACAATAAAGACATGTTACTACTATAATAATTCTACTGTACTTTAAAAATAAAAGATATTTGATAATTATATAGGGCTGGGTATCATTAAATGTTTTTAAAAAAAAAATCATAATCGATATCCTGAACGATACCTTTTTCGATACCAATTTTATGATATCTCTTTTAACAAGATTAAATTACCTCAAAAAAAAAAATTTGTTTTATTTTTTCCAGTTTGTTGACTTTTTTTCCCTTTACGGCACAAATTAAATATAAATTTCAAATTTCACACACACACACATATATATATATATATATATACACACACACACACACACATATATACAAATATATATATATATATATATATATATAAAATACACACACACACACTAGGTAGTGTAAAATACTTTCATTCTTAAGATATAATTTTAAGGTGGTAGCAGTTTGAGGAGGAACTTCAGCTTCCCTTCATTTATCAACAGCTGGTGTGTTAAATATTCATTAAATATACTGGGACACCATCACTAAAGACTACATCTGTCACAGTGACTACAACACAGGGGGTGAGTGAAATAAAGAGGAATAGTGTGGGGGAAAAGAGCAAGAGAGAGGGCTCATTTTTATGTCAGGGACTCGCCCCCATCCCGTCGTCAAAAAGAGCACATTAGCATTCCAAAAGAGACCCGGCGCTGCCACCAGCCTTCGGTCTCTAGAGCAGCTCCAACACAAATCTGATTCAGCACATCTCAAGCAGGTGTCAGTATTCCTGAGAACAGTGTGAAGGTCGTCATTTATCCAATAAGAAATCTCCTTATACTCTACCTAACTATTAACATGGTCAAATGTGAGTCCTTGCGCAGACTGGAACTATTTTGAGTGCAGGTTTTATATAAGCTCTACAGAAAGGCAGTATTACCCTGTGCAAACAAGTGCAGAGAAGATTTGTGCAATTAACACTTCCAAGACTGATAATTAAAAGGAAAGGGGATCATGGGAAAGGAGGAGGTGGAACATCAACTTCAGTTCTGCTTGTAGAATGGTTTAACCATTTTTACTCTAGTGGGATGGCAACTACTCTGCCAATGTACACGAAAATTAAACACAGATGTGATATGATTTAAATGTTCAACATTTTAAATGTTACAAATTTTCCAAAATTGTCATTATTCAAGTCAACAGGTGTCAGGTGTTGACATTCAGCGACTGCAAAGAACGTACGTAAATATAACTCTAGCCTTGAATGTCCAAACATAGTTTCATATTGTATAAACAACACAAACATACACGCATATTTAAACAGTATGTTCTTGTTTATGTCTGACATGTTGTCTGTGCAAGATCATTTTTATTACAAGGAGATTCAGTGTACTTCACTGTTCTACTCAGATAGTACAAAAAATAGAGATCACGATAAAAATTTACGCTGATAAGCTCTGGACATTTTTACTCGACGTGGATTAATCTAAAAGCAGAAATATACGCGACAACAGCCAGTCAGTACATGTCGCTAATAAGTGATTTCTGCGCGTCTCTGTGTGAATGAACGGCGCGGTTTCGTCTGACACAAACTGACGCTCAGTGTTTTCAGCGTCTGCCGTCTCAATATATGAGGACATGAACTACAGCTGCTTTGAGAGTCACTTCACAAGATTTTCACTGTTTCATTTGAGCATTACTGTGAAATACACTAAAAACTGTAAGAAAACGTCAAAATAAAAGTTGGGTTTAACCTAGAAATTATGACATAAATATATCAACACTGTATAATAAAATGCACTTCTTAAAGTAATAATAATATTCCTAAGGAATATCATACGACAACAAATAAAAAAGCACTGTTTGGTTCTAAATTAATTGCTGTATTTCCATTTGAATGCATTTTAAAAGCTTGTTAAAGTTTATATTCAATTCTAAAACATAAAAAAAATGGAAAACACAGATTTTAGGGGAAAATAAAACAGATTTCATGGGGCCCTAAATTAAAACAGCTACTCTTTTGAGTTTAATTGTGAACAAACAAGTTTACATTCATTCTCAAGGTCTAACAAATGTGGAAAGCATTTCCTTCTGCAATAATGGGAGATGAACAATGTGATATAGATATTGTATGATATGTGATAATATTTTTGGCCACATCGCCCAACCCTAGTACAAAAGCTCACATCATACTGTCTGTGTTTACAGTCTCCCTTTGCCATATCAGCCAAAAGCCTCAAGATTTATTCCTTGAGAACAGCTCTCAGAGCCAACACTGAGATTTTGAAGGAATGCAGAGTTTAAGCTTCAAAAGCAAGTCTACACCTAAATCATTCCTACCTGAAAAGAGCTCCATCCAGGGATGGAAAACAAACAGCCGGGCTGAGGAAATTAACATTGATCGGTACAGCCTGTGTAAAGCAGGTCAGCTATAGAGAAGACACTAACCCGGTAAGCTTGGTTACTAATCATCAGCAGGTCAGGCAATAAAGCAACCTTAACCTTAATCCTCAAGAGTAGAACCAGGCAAATCAATAAGAACCTGGAAAGCTTGAAAGGTGGTGCATGTAAACACTATTTTAACACAGAAAACAAATGGAAAATTGTTTGCAAGTCAAATTTAGCAGACATTATTTAATAGCTTCTGCAGCACAAACATCATTACTATAAAAAGATAAAGAGAAACCATTCAGTATAGTCTCTGAACATTCAATCAGACCCAGTGGAGATTTAAAATTCACTAGCAGAGCAGAATGATTCAACCCTAAGTGGGGTTTAAGATTTCAAAAGGCTGTGTGAGTGCTTTCCCTGGAAAACCTGAAGTCATCTCACATGACGAGCCCCCTTTCCCTGCCTTGTCAGGACACCATCTATCATAGTGTGGAACAGGTTCACTGTATTTCAGAGTTGGCCAAATAGTAACATCAGTTTTGACAGAATTGACCCTTTGCAAAGACCCGCCCCCTTTCGTTACTGTTGCAATGTCGGACAAGCCATGCCGCTCTCACGCCACACATCATGTTCTCGCGATGTGAAAAATACATCGTGGAGCAAAGAGGACACTGACAACATATGAAACAGTTTCATATTTAAACTATTGTAATTTTTTAAAACAATAAATAGCGACTAGTGTGCGTTTAATGTGTGGTGACAGATCGCTGTAGCTCCTCGTGAAGCAATCATCTCTTCAAACTAGTTCATTTATAGCATCAAATAAACATCAGAAGGAATGCAAGCGCGGAAAGACGTGACAAAAATGGCAGATTCGGGATTATAATTGGTCAGATCGCCTGTCAATCAAACTGTTCGCGAAGGGTCAATTCAGAATTAAAAAAGAAATTATGTTTGTTTATTTAGTCCATTTAGTCGAGGCTTGATTCTCGAGGCAGATATATGACCGAATAAAGTGTGTTCGGAACCCAAAAGAAGAATGTAGTCATTTTAGTGATCGCTAGCAAAAGGAAACATGAGGATTTGTAAAGTAAATTAAGTGTAGTATCTTAAAACAGGGCTTGACGCATGTTTGAAATATAAATCGCATCCAATCTAAACACTAACAGTAGACTCAGTGATAGATTACAGCACTGTAGAAGAATGTGAGAGAGCTTCTCATTTCAGAGATTATGACAGCATGGATTTACATAGATAACACATGATCCAATTAGGATGTCTCGTGATTAATGTTATTATTAATTGGGTTGACAAGATCTCATTAGGTCACGGCGCTCACACAAGAGTTCTGTTCCAGATAGAGGCCTATGATTTGCTGGCGATTGGAATGTTGTGTCTGCAAATTTAACAGTTACTGCCGAGACGATGCTTCTTCGAAAGTGGCCTGAATTATGAAACTACATCACCACTACAAATTAATATCTGCAACCTAAATCCACAACTGTGAATGAGCTAGTTAACCATACAGACTATAAGTGTCATAAGAGAAATGTGCTGAGGGTGTACTTTTTACCTCAAGACTTTGTGATAATAATCAGTATTTTCTGACATCTAGCAGGCTGCAAGGAGCGTCCTGTACAGCTGCTAGAGATCTAGGGTGTGGGTCGCCCCGCGGGGCGCTGGGTGAGTTCATATTAGGAAGGAGGGGGCTCCGGTAGCTAAAGTCAGCTGTCCTCGACTTGGTGCTGCCTATAATAACAACGGACTGTAAAGACGGGGTGCAAATGGCATCAGACTATTTTAAGACTCAACAACAGAACTCACACTTTGACAGAAAACATGCACAAGCCAGAAGCTAAAAATGCTAAAGGCACATGAGCAACTATGGAGATGATCAGCAAAACCAGACACAATGAACTGAAATGCAATTTCAGAAAATGCAGAAGAAAACCATGAATAAATGTATCAGATGCACGAACCGAAACTTTTACTTAATTATATGACGTCTGTACAACCAATATAGGATCAATAAAATTAATAACTATGAAAATGACTTTTTCCACGCAATGAATAATTGATCAGTGACGTTAGACCCACATCACATGGTTGAACTCGCCTCTGCTGTTTCCATGACATCAGATAAAGACAGGTTTGAAACAACCCAACAAATGTAACCTAATCATGATGCATGTATAAATTCAAATTTGCAACAAGACTAGTTGATATCTACAGAGAAGATAGTTTTTATTTCATCCTTATTTTGAGCTGATGGTAATATTTACATTTGGATACTGGTATTTACACACCGATACTAAGGATCACCTAACAAAACCTAGTGATACCAATAAACAGATTATTAACAGTACACACAATTTCTCAAGTTCACCAACGTTGATCTACTAACTCCCCTGACTGCTTTGTCAGACAAAATGATTGGTTAGATCGCCTGTCAATCAAACTGTTTGCGAAGGGTAAATTGACAAAGTTAAGACGCAATTGAACTTCAGGGCTCGTGCTGTTGATTCTGTGGTCGAGTTTGCATCCGTGTTGCTCCCATGTCACTGACTGGACGGGGTGGTGTCACGTGACTACATACGTGGTAGAATGTTTTTAAGGGGAAAGCATTAACAGGAATTTAAAAAAAAAAAAAACGAAATACCTGACATGGGAAAATTACGTTGGTTAGAGGTTCTGAATTTCGTTTTTTTATTACTTTTTAATGCACCATCCAGCAACATTCTACTTACAATGTATCCATGCAAAAAGCAGCACAGTTGAGTCATTTATTGATCAGTCTCTGAAACTGAAAATCTGTTATTTTAATAGCACTGATATACTTTAAGTTTACTTGAGTAATGAAAATGTTACGGTTCTAGTTGTACCTAACGACAATAAGCAAAACTGGGAATCCAGGAAAACATAATGAAAAGTGAATTACATTAATTAAACCCGGTGTAACCAGAGCATGGGCATTTGGAAAGGATGTCAGCCCAGGGTCTGGCAGGACAGTGCATCTTGAAAACAAACCGGCTTCATCTCTGTGTGTCACTTTGCCATATCCATTAGAAGAAACAGCAGTGTCAGACCTAAGAGCAGTCATCCAGACACTCTATTAGCGGCTGTGAAGCTTTGATTGATGTCTATAAATACAAACCACATTCTCATGCACACAGTTGCAATTGCCAACTTTTTAGCAATGCCTACATTTGTATTACATCGCCTCACAAAGCCAGTGGACAGGTGGTGATATTGGCACCATTTCACATTATGCCAACAATTGGCTGGCCCAGTTTAGATAGCTCCATCTTGGCACCTCTTTCCGACAGAGACCTTGCCAATAGGAGCAAAGTCTCTTCAGGTCATTACAGTGCTGTCCTATGTGGACACCCCATCCCAGAGAGGAAATGGGCGGTGTTAGGATTCTCATTCTTTACATTAGGGATGCACCGAAATGAAATTCTTGGCCGAAGCCGAAGCCGAATAATAATGAAATGCTTGAATACCGAATGTGGTGTTTCGCATTTTTTCCATTTATTTTGCCAATTTTTTCACCATTGCAATAATTAAATAGTAAAAATTTGCTTTTTACTATTTTGTGTTGCTTTTCAGAGAAATAAATCAAATAACAAAAATATAATTTCAAAATATTTAACACTGAACATTTTTTTAACATTCCAGCAGATATTATACAAACAAAGCACAATATAACTTAAAATGAATAAATTAGTCAAATAAAAAAAAAAAAAAAATTATTTGGCCATCTTTGAAGCCTATGTTCTTCTTGAATAGCCTATAACTGACTGCTGAAAGAATGTAACTCTGTACGTCTACAACAACAAATGTGCATTGAATAGTGCAAAAAAATGTGGATGAACCCACAACAAATAAATAACTGTCCTAGACATAAGCCGACTTCACATATCGCGCCTAATAAAGCGTGTAAAGCGCGGCCGCGTCACTTCCTCCTTCTTTTGCAAGCGTTCGGGAGCTCGCGCTTCTGTGGCGTCTGTCGTTGCTATGCAACCATGAACTGTGGTTTCTGACGATGAGAAAGTTTCAGCAAGGGATAAACTGATTTTTAGCCCTTGCTTTAGCTTTACTACTAGATATATTTATGGAGATGAGACATAACAACCCCCCTGTACAGCTATGATCAGCTGTTCGGCTGAGATTTCCATGTTTTGTTACGGAAAGGTCGAAGATGATCGGTTGGTTCTTGTCACATGACCTGCGGTGCGCTCGCGGCATTCTGAAAAGTTGAGATGTTTTCATCTCGCCACGGCACAGACGCGCCCGGAAAAAACAAGCGCGCCGCACCGCATGCGCGTCCCTTCCGTTTTGCGCGCGGTTACCGCGCGCCCACATAGGATATAAAGAATATGCGCGCGGAAAAGACGCGATATGTGAACGTTAAAACATCATTAAAAAACGTCATTGTTCGGCAAAATTTATTCAGCCTTTTTACTTATTCGGTTGCCGAACATTCGGTGCACCCCTACTTTACACTGTCAATAACAAGAAGCAGCTGATAAAAATCAAAGCAATTTAGACCCAGTTGTTAACGGATTAAAGGAGAAAAAAGCTCAGCAAAAGTAGTTAAAAATGATTTGAATTATTGCCAAGCAACAGCAATTATAAGTGAATAATCAACTACATATTACAATAGTGAAATGATATCACTTGCAATATGTCAAATAGACACTGCAAAGTTTTGGGAATGCAGGAGTGTATTCCCTAAATTAATATTGTCTATGCGCAGAAACAGCAATTTAGATAAATATAACCATAACAGCAATGCATCTCGCTGCTGTAACCAGGAAACATGGATTACGATGTTTGATGCGAGCTGAAAATGCATTGAAGTCTAAATTATCAAACACACTTATATAAAACACGGGATGCATTTTGAGCAAAAACAACTAATATATGCTGTTAATGTGAACAAATCACATGTTATAAAAATGTCTTCATCTCATCTTTAGGTTCAAGTAAGGTTCGCAGGTACAAGATAACATTAATTATGTGCTGTACTTATAAACATCAAAGCCTGCGGTTCTTTTCCATAATCATTCTTTATTAATATCAGTCAATTAAAGTTCTTCTTTCAGTAAAAGCAGATGCTGTTTATGAAGGGTTAATTGCCTTACCTCGTTTTGTAATGCGCAGCACTCCCTTAATTCAAACACCACACCTTAATCTACATGACTGAAGTTAGCAACCATAGCTGCAATTATTTCACAACAGCTGAGAAATTATCCCCGAGAGTGATTGCGGCAAAACTTCACTGCATCAAATACTTCCTCTTTACACGCAAAACACACCTACACACTGTTGGACACACGGAAAACCTCTTTACACATGCAAACTGTACTCACAAATAAAGATATCCTTATCATTTAGGGCTGGGCGATACGGCCAATTCTCACTATAACAGATTTTCATATAAATGTCAAATCTTTATTTCTTTCAAGTTTCAAGGCAGATTTTTGCTCCTGAGTGAAAGACACCAGAGTTAAGCATTTTAAACTACTCGTTGTTGTGAGAACACGACAAAAACTTGCCAAACAGGTGAACATTTCACGAGTCTGAGGAAGAATATTCAAAACATTTAGAAATGGTAAAATATTTTTTACAACATCAAAATATGCACGAGTTAACTATAGTAAAATAATTCTTTTAGTAAGTCTTTTTTCCTTAAAATAAATATCTTAACAGAAAAAAAATTGCATGTTGCCTGACTTTTGATGACGTGCAGGCTGCAATATTAATAATATTATGTGTTTTGTCTCTGAAAATGCACATTTGACATTATCTTAAGTCGAAAAATCCGTAAAAATTGAAAGAACCTCATAGGATAAAATTTTAAACTCAAACCGTTTGAGTCAGGATGCATTTAGCATCTCACTACCACATATACTAAAATATTATTATATCTATGCTACTTGTTATGAAAAACAGTAGTCTAAATTATTTTTTGCTAATAATCTAATGTGCATTTGTATTTATACTAAAAAGGTTCTCTAATTATATTCCATTATTCCTTTAAAACATACAGATCCCCACACATGACGTGCAGTCTAAATCAAATTTTTTCCCTGAGTGTCACGTGCATGGCTCTGTACAACGTTTACATTAATAATATAATAAAATTCAATATGAACATACCACATTTCTGCCACAATACCATGGTGCAGTTCAGGGGCGGCCTGACCATCTGCAGCATCAGTGGTTCAAATGAGTAGCGCTGTTTCGTTCCGCTTTTGGAGCATAAACATTATATCGAACATTTATGTAAATTTTGTTATTGTATCGAGGAAAATTATACTGCGCTAGGGGTGCGATATTGACAAAAAAAAATTACATCTTGATATTTTCTAGGATTTTTCCGATCACGATAATCAGACGATATATTGCATCATTCGAAAATGTTTTAATGTACTAGCTCTGGCAATTGGTGACAGCGTTCGTTATATCTTTTTTATATCTGCTAAATGATTCGGCCAACGTTTGCTGCGTGTGTGTTTTTGATTTTGCTCGGTCTGCTGCAGACGCGCCGTGCTCAGCCGACTCCTGAAGCTTTTCATAATCCTCTTAGGGCTGCGCACGATTTGGCAAAGGCTGCGATTATTTAATGCGCAGCTTGTCAGAGCTGTACGGCTCTGTGATCAGTAGTAAATGCTTCTCCATCCGAAAGCCAGAGGGCGCTCTTGTGCAAAAACTCAAAATATACCCTTGTAGCAGAAGATAACGCGTCATATCGCTGTTGTAGCTGAATAAACAAAAGATTCAAACTCTTTGATTAATCATGACTAATAAACGCATTTATTCTGTGTAAGAAATCCCATCATCTCACAGAAGCTCAACTGTTGTTATGAAGTGAGTTGGGAGTAAAAACATGTTATTAAATGTTGTCTTTTGTTTGACAAGATGTAAATAAGTGCTTCTCATGTCTGGAAAGATGTTTGACGCATGCACGTTGCTTTTTAAAAATGTACATTATAAGCGACTAAATAAGCGATCAGCATTTGGAGCCGTACTTCACTGACAAGCTTCTTCGCAGTTTTTTCACTCATTTTAACTTCTGTCAAACACACACTCTGAATACACGCACGCAGTAGTACTTAGTATATACTAAACTATATCTACATTTGTGAACACTTGCAGCGTTTTGATTGGTTTCTAAAAATGAGTGAAATACTCGCTAATATGATTTGGCATGTTGTTAAAACAATTACGACAGTGCTTCCCAAACTGTGGGCTGCGTCCCCGGTGGGCTGTAGCGGTATTGCAGGAGGGCCGTAGCTAGTCCAAATCAATATATTAAAATAATTAAAATATTGTACTAAAAATTTTTTTATTTTTTTTTAAAGTATGTAAGGTTAGTGTTATGGATTTAAATATATTTATAAGGAATGTTTACAACACAGTTCTCATAATTCACATGAAATTCTTACAAACTTGTTAATAAATGTATTTGTAGGTAAATGTCGGTATATATTTTTTAACGGAGGGGTCGTGGAGCTTTTGCAATGTTTTTGGGGGGGCCTTACCCCTCTTAGGTTTGCCCCTTAAGTTATCGCACCCGATATATATCGCACACCCCTATACCGCGCTAACTACCATTATCGTTTAAAAACGCCCCGCCCTACTTACATTACACACAGACACCTAAAATCTTTCTGTAACCACCCAAAGAGAAGCACTGCAGTGTGCTGGAGATATTCTGAAAGATACGATAATCTTGCCTGAGGGGAAAACAAGATATGTGCACTTGCAACGTCAAAACGTGTCATCTGAAATTAGAACACAGTGAATTACCAACATTAAACCAAAAAACACACATTGCTGGATATTACAGCCGTAGTGGAATATGTTCTGCTGCACTTCCACTTACACATGACGCTGTGAGAGCCACACTAATGTACGTATCGGGCATCTTAAAAACCCTGGACAGCCAAACCAGCCAGAATTAAGAGCCATCATTTTAGATATTCATCATCAACACAGAGCATTGAAGTTCCACAGCAATGTTCTACTCCGGTTTACCAGACCAGCAATGTCACGTGCGACGGTCTCAGTTCATCTGTTGCTGTAAAAATGCTAGGTCAACCTTTCACGAAAGATGTTATTGGTCAACACGACTGTGATAAAGATCAGTGTTTCCCATTCATTGTCTAACTTGAGGATAATATTACTATATTCTAACTGATTGGATTCCTAAAGGACCAGAGTGAATGTAATGTAGAGGTAAAAAGAGGTCCACTTTACAGAGCAGGTATGAATCAATCCAAAGACTGCTCAATTCAGACGCTGAAAACGTGTTGGAGAATTTAACTTTAAAATGTCGCCCATTAAGGGGCAGAGGTCACAGAAACACAGAAGACTCTGCATGTAAAGGCAAACAAAAAGTCTTTAAAAAAAAAAATGTCATCGCAATATAGATCAGATACCTAAAACCAGGACCCACAGTGGACAATCAAATTAAGTAAAAAGTTTGGGGCAAAAAATAAATATAAATTGTATATATATATATATATATATATATATATACACACACACACACACACACATCTATATCTATCTATCTATCTATATATATATAAATTTCCAAGGGCCACAGAATGACTTAAAATTTCTCAAATTAATTTATTATTATTCACAAAATTAATCTTAATATTATTATAAATAAACTGAAAAAATCTAACTTTATTAATTTCTTTACTTTACATATATTTTGTCATATTTCCCCCTATTAAATATACAAAAAGCAGCTGTTTTCAAGTCAATGAGTCTTGAAAAAGTAAAAAAATTGTTCTCGTATTATATTTTGCCATGTAATGCAAAGACATTAATTGGCTTTAGTGCCTAACCCCTGGTTTCACAGACAAGGTTTAAACTAATCCCAAACTAAAATGCATGTGAGCTGTTTTAACAAATCTTAAAATCATGAGTTTAGATGCACACTAGTGTTTTTTTTTTCCTAAGGCACGTTTATAAAAGCTATCTAAGCCCTGTCTGTGAAACCGGGCCTAAACATATTAAATACCTTTTCGGTGTGCATTTATAATCCTAATGTAGACAGTTATGACAACCAGAGCGATACTGAGAAAATATGAGTAAATCAAGACAGCTCGAGGTTAATCTGCAAGCAAGTTGATCCAATCTGACCCGTTCTGCTTGAAAGCTGCTACAACAACACCTGGCTTACCTTTCCCGTCTTGTGGTCGAACCACACCAGAGCGTGATTCCTGGACAGCACCTTGCAGTCGAAGGTGGCGTTATTCTGGGCAGGGCGACACCGGGCCACGGAGCGCCCGATCTTGACCGGCTCATCCAGGTAGACATGACGTTCCTGAAACGGGTGTGAATTCGGGCGGCAGGTGAACACGGCAAGCGCTGAAGGCATTGAGGATGGCTTGGGAGTGTTACTCCAACCAGAGACGAAAGACAGTGTTTCTTGATCCAGACTGACCTGTTGCTCCAATTCTCCTTCCTAATAAATTACCAGGAGACCAATGCACATAGAAATACGTAAAAACGATCAAGATCTGCTAAACCGACTACATTACGTCAACAAGTCACTATGTAGTTGACTTCTTGCCCCCTTGCGAGACCCCCATGATGCCCAATAGAGCTGCCTAATTCCATACAATTCTGTTTTCTGATGACAGTCCAACACTCGAGCTGTTACAAAACCTCGATCCCTGCACAATTCATCCTCACCTGCGTTTGCAACCATAGGCCTGACCAATAAACAATCCACTAATATACTTAATAACCTGTTGGGTCAGTTAAGCTGTACCTCCTCTCCTCTAAAACAACACTGTCCATCTGATATGGGTTTCTAGATGGCAATGATTTCTAGATTAACAGCCACGAAACGCACTAATGTGACTGTTAAACCCCGATGAAGACTGTTAATGTGAGAGTGGGGTTGGCTGAAGTATGCAGACCATCAACCCACCACTCCCCTAGACAGATCAGGCATTCAACATGAAAACAAAAGCTCGGACCTAATTAACCTCACATTAAATGAGCGTTTACATGCCAAAAATGAAGGAAACAGCTCGCGCGGAGGGTGTTTTCTCGCACTCGAGCGCGTTAGCTGGCTAACTTCATATTAGCTCCTTAGCTTCGCTGAGGTAACAGTGGCCGTTTATCTTCTTCTCATAAAGCCGCCCGGACTGGAAGTGACTTGATAAATAATTCCGAGTGGATTCATCCGGGAAAACCAGGTCCTGTTTTGGCCTGCGGAACTTTCATACGCGGAGAATTTGCGTAAATCCAGCACTAGCTCGCGAGCTCGATAACTAGCTTAGCCCGCTGAGGGACGCGAAAAATTCTCCCGAAAAGAAAGTCTTGAACGAATAAAGTCCGTGACACGAGTCCGCGTTAAGCCATGGGAGTCTCCGCTCGCGGGGACACTGAAAACGGGATGAAAAATCGTTGTGTGAGAGGGGATAATTGGAAGTAAGTCGTCCTCCCGAACAGATACACACACACACACACCGGCCACAAACCGCCGCGGGGCTCGCGCACCACCGAAGAAGGGGGCGGGGGCTCTGTGATGACGTAATGTTAGGGGCGGGGCGATTAAATTGCGTTTCCAGAGAAAAGGGTGACGTTTTTCGTATGGTATGAAAATAGATGGTATGGAGACGAAGGCCCAAATCTACAGAAATAAATAAAAAATAAATAATAAATAAGAATAAATAACTACAATTAATTAAAAAATTTTCTATGTATTTTTTTCAATTATTTTCTGTATTTATTTTTAAATTATTTTTTTATTATTTTAAACTTTTTGATTGTTTCATTTATTTTAAAGCGTTTATTTATTATTATATGTATTTTATTATATTCGTATCTATTTTATTATCATTATATATTTAGTTTAATTTTATTATTATGTTTATTTCCACTTGTATTTATGCATTTACTAATTTATTTATTTTTTCTATGTATTTATTCAATTTATTTATTATTTTCTGTATTTATTTTTTAAATTGTTTTTTATTATTTTAAACCTTTTGATTGTTTCATTTATTTTAAAGCATTTATTTATTATTATATTTATTTTATTATATGTGTATCTATTTTATTATCATTATATATTTAGTTTTATTTTATTACTATATTTATTTCCACATGCATTTATTTTCATATTTATGCATTTACTCATTTATTTATTATTTTCTGTGTTTATTTTTATTATTTTAAACTTTTTGATTGTTTCATTTATTTTAAAGCATTTATTTATTATTATATTTATTTTATTATATTCACATCTATTTAATTATCATTATATATTTAGTTTTATTTTATTATTAAATTTATTCCCACACATATTTATTTTCATATTTATGCATTTACTCATTTAATTATTTTTGTATTGCATTTCTATCTCCATATTAGATGTTCTAATTAAAAATGATCACAACCTTATTTCCCTCGCAGCACAAAACAAATGTGTGCGCCAAAATCAAAGCATTTGCAAGGTGCTTCTTGCTGCTCCCAGTAAAAGTACAAGTTATTTATGGAAAGTATTTTTTGTATTTTTGTTTCAGAAAGGAGGAGAGGGTTTCAAAGCTAACCCCACCCCCAGCCCCTCTGTTTGGACTTGGAATCTGTGGACTAAATTACACTGAACATCTGTCATACCAAATGGAGCATGCTGATTTGACTCTAATGTCTTGTTCAGGCTAATCCAATTGCTTTGTCTTGGTTCTTATGAGACCCATAAGAAGTAATTAAGTGATCACTGTTGGAACATCTACATGCAAACAATGGTGTGGTTCAATGATGCATCCTTGAGACATTAGAAGATGTTAAAGTGCCACATATAGGCCATCATATTAACTACATAACAAAAAGTGTTATTACTCTCAGCAAGTGTGCCACACAAATATACAAATATACCATATTCAAGCCAAAAACCAAACCACATTTGACCCAAAAAAACTATATTAAAGAATGAAATAAATTACATTGAACATCTTTATGCAAATTTTGAGAGAATAATCTTGTTATTTCACAGTTGCATGACTATTTATATTTTCAATCTGAATTAAGAGTTATAAATATTTTTTTATTCAATACCACAAGAGCAACATATTTTACATTTTTTATCACATTATTAACAACATTAGCTGCCAGGAAAAAAACAAACACATACATTTCAGTGCTTTTCATTTCAGGAAGGTTAATGTCGTTTTATAAATACATTTATAAAATTAAGTTGTTTTTCTAATAAAATAAATAATTGCACAACGTATTGTTCTTTACATTGCAAACTATCATTCTAAAAATACGTAAATATCTATCACACTGTGGCTGCGTGCGCGCTCCCGCACAATTCGTGACGTTAGCGCGCTCTCCCCGCAAGCTCCGCCCCTTTCACCCTGGACGTGTGTGTATTTACAGCTCAAGTTCTTGTAGTTTTCATCAATAAACCGAGTCCGAACCCACTTGGATTTAACTGAGGGTATCACCATGGCCTTTCAGGGGTCGGGGGAACTCGAAGATCAGATCGAGGAGCCGGAAGACACCCTGAGAGTTTTCTCCGGCGGAGGAAATGCCAGTCGATGGGCCTCCGGCAGTGGAAGACCCGGACCCGGAGCCGTTATTGCTGCCGTGGGACCGCTTCTCCACCTGGCTCCACTGCATCTGCGTGGTCGGCTTCGATCTGGAGCTCGGGCAAGCTGTGGAGGTACAGCAGACTGTCATATTAGCTGTCATCTGTGAGTTAGCCTGCTAGCCGGCTAACTGTGTGGAAGTCAATGGAAAAACCTGCTAGCATCTGTGGCTAACAAAAACACTTGAGTCATCAAAAAGCGTTTTGATGTTTATTTTGTTGTACAAAAAGATGTTGAACCATTAAAAGCAGGTCATTAGTACTATGTCTGACCTTTTATATGTCTAAAAGCTGCATTAAACATAGTGCTATCATATCTTAATGTAACTGTCTGGATTGCACTCTAGTTGGGATTTTTGGGATTTATCTGTGTACGTTGTGTTTAGTTCAACTGACAGCTGTCATGGGTTTATTTTCAGTGTTGATGTAAACTTTAATTGTCTTTAAATAAAATGACTGAACTCCTATATTCATAAGATCATAATTGTCCATACCTAAAGCTTGAAAAATTCACTACAAAACATCTTATACATCCAAAGTAAAGCCGTTTGGTCTAATCACACTGATTTTCTTAGTGACTAACATCTACTATGTACCGTTTATGCATTTGATAGTGAAATACAGTTTCTCACATTTTCATGTTATTCTTCCCACTGCAGGTGATCTACCCACACCACTCCAAACTCACTGAAAAAGAGGTATAAAGCAGTTATTTTATATCGTTCTGCAGGATTAAACCATGAATTCTGACCGTCAGTTTATAATGAATGTTCTTCTTCTCGCATTTCAGAAAACCAGTATATGCTATCTATCATTCCCAGACTCCAATTCAGGTAACATTGCATTTCTTAACTAAGAAAGTCTATTGTAAATAATGAACAGTTGATGCACAGATTCTGTAGATTTGAACATGCGTAAGTTGACCTCGCTAAACTTTTAGTGTTTTTGACTGTGGAAAGTTCAGTAGATCACACATTTAAAGCTGAAAGTGTGTTAAATGCCCTTTTCACAAGATGTAATATCAGGCTCTGGTGTGTCCAGAATGTGTGTGAAGTTTCAGCTCATAATCCCCCACAGATCATTTATTATCGCTTGTCAAATTTGTCTTTATTTGGTTGTGAGCAAGAATAAGCCGTTTTTTGTGCGTGTCCCTTTAAATGCAAATGAGCTGCTGCTCCAGAAGAGGGCGGAGCTTAAACAGCTCAACAACAACAAAGCTGGAGAATCTCACGCAGACAAAATGAGGAAAGTGTTCAAACTGATGGAGAGACTCAGGAAGAAGGTCCAACTTTTAGATGTTTCTGAACGGTCCGTGGATAAATTGATGTAGTTGCTGTGGAGTTGATCAACTCGTCACTAGCATCATGTTCATCTTTTTTCCTCGAATCGACCCTCGTTTGTGAAGCAGTCCGGCGTAAAATGACGGCATCAACAACACTCGACTACGACAACTCTTCCTCGTCTCTAAAGCAGCCCAACATGGCCCCGCCCACTTTGTTGAGTGTCCTCGGGGGCGGGGTTTATGCAAATTTTAGGGTTAGTGATGTCACCAACCCAGGAAGAAGCTCGTTATAGTCCCTACCTGCCGTTTATTGTAGTCCTTAAACCTTTTCTGTAAAAGAAAATCTCGCCCATTGAGCATCGTATCTTTTCACATGTTTTGATCAGACAGCAACATTACACACTTACTAAAGTTAAAAAAGTGAAATCATAATCAACCACCCCTTTAATGTATTTTTAAAACTGGCAAAAATGTCTGTCAATTTCCATTCTGTATTTTTGATTTTTGCTGGTGTTCAAAGTGTCTGTTGTGATTCAGCAGTGCAGTTGTAGTGTGTGACACGTGGTTTCCTACGGTTAAGGTTTGATCTAGAGGATTGTAATTCATCTGAGTGAGTACTATGACCCGTGTGTCTTACACTAATGTGTGTGGGATGAGAGCTCGACATCCTCCCTCTCCAGCAAGCACATGCATATTCAGAAGAGAACTCGCAGCGTGGGTTGTGGAGTGCTATCTGACTGATCTGTATTAGAGATATTAATGGACCGTCACTGGTTGGGTCAGTATGTGTGATCGTGTATATATTGTGCTAACGTTTGCTATCGTTACTGAATAAGGTGAATTTTATTGAATCACCCTGTTGACCTTGAGTTGAGATGCTCTTGAAGCTCCTCGCATCTTTTAATAACAGCTTGCAGTTAATTATGTCCCCCTACTACTTTTTTTTTTTTATTTGAAAATCATTTTATTATTGTGCTTGTGGAGCTTTGGAAGAAGAATTTTATCATCCTGCAATTTTTTGAATTTTCATCCTCATGTCATTCCAAACATGTTCCTCTGTGGATATCAAAAGAAGTCTAGCAGAATGTTCAGCGCTTTTTTCTATGCATAATCATTTTTGAAACATGCAAAAGTATCACTGATGTCAAACGTGGTATGAGACATCTTCACACTGTATTTTTGAATATATATATATATATATATATATATATATATATATATATATATATGTATATATATATATAAATAAATATATATATATATATATATATATATATATATATATATATATATATAATATGCAATTAATCTACAAATAATGACTTAAAGCATTAGTTCACTTCAGGATTAAAATTTCCTGATAATTTACTCACCCCCATGTCATCCAAAATGTTCATGTCTTTCTTTCTTCAGTCAAAAAGAAATGAAGGTTTTTGAGGAAAACATTTCAGGATTTTTTTTTTCCATATAGTGAACTTAAATGGGGTTCAACGGGTTGAAGTTTTCAATGCAGCTTCAAAGTGCTGTACATGATCCCAAACGAGGAATAAGAGTCTTATCTAGAGAAACCATCTGTCATTTTCTAAAAAAAAAAATAAATACATTTATATACTTTTTTAACTACAAATGCTCGTCTTGCATTGCTCTGTGATGCTCCACGCATTACGTCATCACGTTGGAAAGGTCCCACGTGACGTTGGCAGAAGTACCGACCCAGTGTTTACGAAGCGAACATGCAAAGATTGAGACTGGCTTTTACAACAACATCAAAAAAAGTAAAAGAATGATATCAAATCGTTGAAAATCAGATGGAGTTTTTCACTCTACCGCACTTTCACACGTGACCTTTCCAACATGATTGCGTAATGTGTCGCATCACAGAGCAGTGCAAGACGAGCATTTGTGGTTAAAAAGTTTATACTTTACATTTTATTTATTTTTAAAAAATATTCTGATCATTTCTCTAGATTAGACTGTTATTCCTCATCTGGGATCATGTAGATCCTTTGAAGCTGCACTGAAACTGACATTTGACATTGAACCCCATTGAAGTCCACTATATGGAGAAAAATCCTGCAATGTTTTCCTCAGAAAACAAAATTTCTTTTCGAATGTTAATTTGTGGATGAATTTAACTTTTAAAACTCAAAGGCCTAATTATGTTATTTTTATGTAAATAATTAGTTTTGATGTTTTGCATTTATATTGACAGCTTCTCTTATCTCTAACAGAAGTACTCCGCAGCATTCGTCAATACTGTAAATAGAGCGGTCGGTGTTGTTTTCGAAAGTATCAGCTGTGATAAAAATGGCACCTCTGATGTTCTTCACACCGATTCAGCTCAAGTTAATTTAGTTTGCAATAAACTTGGGTTATTAATAGCGGCGAGGAGGAACAGGATTTGAAGATTACAGTACAGTCCAGTTAATGACTTTGTAAATACGCAGATGTCGCTTATTCTGGATGTGTGTGTTGGTGGAGTGCACTCGTTGTGTCTCCTGGTGTGATATTGATCCAGTTCTCATCTTTCTGAAACTGAAGATCCTGATGTATGAGAAGATACCCTATCCCATCATTCCACTCACTTCAGCTCTCGTACAATACGCTATCTTACAGGATGACGCATGTCTTGTTGAAGCACGAATGCGTGTCATATTTTACAAGCTAGTAAAAGGCGGTCTTCTCATATCGATAGTTCCGGCTCTGAAAATTTGACTGGATGACGTCATTTAAAGATTACGGTGGACAATAAATATTATTCTTTTGAACTTTCTATTCTTATTTCTATTCTATTCTATTATTATAATAATCATTGAGCAGCAAATCAGCACATCAGAATGATTTCTGAAGGATCATGTGACACTGAAGACTGATGCTGAAAATTCAGCTTTGATCACAGGATATTAATTATAATTTGCAATATATTACAATAGAAAGCAGTTATTATAAATTGTTATATAATTTGATAATGTTACTGTTTTTTTTACCGTATTTTTTTTTAAATAAATGGAGGCAAAAATCATCCCAAAGCCGCTAAAAGGGTTTGTGATTATTTTTATTGTTTAGCATTTAAATATATTAATATTGGTGTCATTTATCATATTGCTTTCGCATGTTTTCACACTAGCATTCGTTATTTTTTGAAGAAATTAATACTTTTGTTCAGTAAGGATGCATTTAGAAAGTTGAGAGAATTTTTTATTTTTTAAATAAATATTGTTCTTTTGAACTTTCTATTCTTATTTCTATTCTATTCTATTATTATAATAATCATTGAGCAGCGAATCAGCACATCAGAATGATTTCTGAAGGATCATGTGACACTGAAGACTGATGCTGAAAATTCAGCTTTGATCACAGGATATTAATTATATTTTGCAATATATTACAATAGAAAGCAGTTATTATAAATTGTAATATTATTTGATAATGTTACTGTTTTTACCGTATTTTTTTTTTAAATAAATGGAGGCAAAAATCATCCCAAAGCCGCTAAAAGGGTTTGTGATTATTTTTATTGTTTAGCATTTAAATATATTAATATTGGTGTCATTTATCATATTGCTTTCGCATGTTTTCACACTAGCATTCGTTATTTTTTGAAGAAATTAATACTTTTGTTCAGTAAGGATGCATTAACTTGATCAAAAGTGGCATTTAGAAAGTTTTTTAAATAAATATTGTTCTTTTGAACTTTCTATTCTTATTTCTATTCTATTCTATTATTATAATAATCATTGAGCAGCAAATCAGCACATCAGAATGATTTCTGAAGGATCATGTGACACTGAAGACTGATGCTGAAAATTCAGCTTTGATCACAGGATATTAATTATATTTTGCAATATATTACAATAGAAAGCAGTTATTATAAATTGTAATATTATTTGATAATGTTACTGTTTTTACCGTATTTTTTTTTAAATAAATGGAGGCAAAAATCATCCCAAAGCCGCTAAAAGGGTTTGTGATTATTTTTATTGTTTAGCATTTAAATATATTAATATTGGTGTCATTTATCATATTGCTTTCGCATGTTTTCACACTAGCATTCGTTATTTTTTGAAGAAATTAATACTTTTGTTCAGTAAGGATGCATTAACTTGATCAAAAGTGGCATTTAGAAAGTTTTTTAAATAAATATTGTTCTTTTGAACTTTCTATTCTTATTTCTATTCTATTCTATTATTATAATAATCATTGAGCAGCAAATCAGCACATCAGAATGATTTCTGAAGGATCATGTGACACTGAAGACTGATGCTGAAAATTCAGCTTTGATCACAGGATATTAATTATAATTTGCAATATATTACAATAGAAAGCAGTTATTATAAATTGTAATATTATTTGATAATGTTACTGTTTTTACCGTATTTTTTTTTAAATAAATGGAGGCAAAAATCATCCCAAAGCCGCTAAAAGGGTTTGTGATTATTTTTATTGTTTAGCATTTAAATATATTAATATTGGTGTCATTTATCATATTGCTTTCGCATGTTTTCACACTAGCATTCGTTATTTTTTGAAGAAATTAATACTTTTGTTCAGTAAGGATGCATTAACTTGATCAAAAGTGGCATTTAGAAAGTTTTTTAAATAAATATTGTTCTTTTGAACTTTCTATTCTTATTTCTATTCTATTCTATTATTATAATAATCATTGAGCAGCAAATCAGCACATCAGAATGATTTCTGAAGGATCATGTGACACTGAAGACTGATGCTGAAAATTCAGCTTTGATCACAGGATATTAATTATAATTTGCAATATATTACAATAGAAAGCAGTTATTATAAATTGTAATATTATTTGATAATGTTACTGTTTTTACCGTATTTTTTTTTAAATAAATGGAGGCAAAAATCATCCCAAAGCCGCTAAAAGGGTTTGTGATTATTTTTATTGTTTAGCATTTAAATATATTAATATTGGTGTCATTTATCATATTGCTTTCGCATGTTTTCACACTAGCATTCGTTATTTTTTGAAGAAATTAATACTTTTATTCAGTAAGGATGCATTTAGAAAGTTGAGAGAATTTTTTATTTTTTAAATAAATATTGTTCTTTTGAACTTTCTATTCTTATTTCTATTCTATTCTATTATTATAATAATCATTGAGCAGCGAATCAGCACATCAGAATGATTTCTGAAGGATCATGTGACACTGAAGACTGATGCTGAAAATTCAGCTTTGATCACAGGATATTAATTATATTTTGCAATATATTACAATAGAAAGCAGTTATTATAAATTGTAATATTATTTGATAATGTTACTGTTTTTACCGTATTTTTTTTTTAAATAAATGGAGGCAAAAATCATCCCAAAGCCGCTAAAAGGGTTTGTGATTATTTTTATTGTTTAGCATTTAAATATATTAATATTGGTGTCATTTATCATATTGCTTTCGCATGTTTTCACACTAGCATTCATTATTTTTTGAAGAAATTAATACTTTTGTTCAGTAAGGATGCATTTAGAAAGTTGAGAGAATTTTTTATTTTTTAAATAAATATTGTTCTTTTGAACTTTCTATTCTTATTTCTATTCTATTCTATTATTATAATAATCATTGAGCAGCGAATCAGCACATCAGAATGATTTCTGAAGGATCATGTGACACTGAAGACTGATGCTGAAAATTCAGCTTTGATCACAGGATATTAATTATAATTTGCAATATATTACAATAGAAAGCAGTTATTATAAATTGTAATATTATTTGATAATGTTACTGTTTTTGCCTTTTTTTTTTTTTTTTTTTTTTTTTTTTTTTTTTTTTTTTTTAAATAAATGGAGGCAAAAATCATCCCAAACTTTGAACGGTAATGTACCTAATGACCGTGGTAAAATCGTATCTTATATGAGATTTTCTACACTTACAGGATATCCTGTTGTAAATAGTCGGTTCATTGACAGATGTAACCTAATCAAACCTCATTTGACTTGTGGGTCTCGATTTTTTACTAGAAGACATCCAGTTCTCATGGCCCATGATTCACCCAAGAATCGCCATTGAGCTGTTTTGAAAGTGCCTCTCATCTCTGAAATCAGTTTCCTGGAGCTGGTTTCTTCACGAAGGGCCAAGAGTCAGATGCCAATGTTTGTGGGTCAGGCCGTGCATATGGAAATTTCTGGTGTGCGTTAGCGTCTTTTCTCGCATGCTGTGGGTGAGGCATGAGAAAAGCATGCGGGTTGCTGTGGTAACCGAGTTCCTGCCACCCCATCAGAAGCGCATCTGTTATGACGCATTACGTGTTGTTCGCTCTCTCCGCAGCAATGCATTTATGTTCAGTAAGTCTTATAACGTTGATTGAGACTGAAGTCCATGTTTGGTTTAAACAATGGTGTAGAAAAAAGTTTCCCTCTAAAATTGCTAGATAAATGTGAAGTAGAAAGTATTTTCTTGTAAAACGCACTCAGCTATCCGTTTTATTAACAACTTTGAAAAATAGTTTTTTTTACAGTGTAGATTTATACTGGAGCTTGTAGTGGTAATAATATTAAGACGTGAATTGTAATAGTTAATAATAAAATGTAATGGTTGTGGAAAACATTTTGAATGAGCCATTTTGTGCCGAAAAATGGCATAATATTTTGGTAGATCTGATGTTAAAACACTGTTGAACAAGTATAAAAATGTGTAGATACATTTTCCTTTACAATGGAAAATACTAAAGGCAAAGAAAAAAAATAGGTTGACTAAAATAAACCTATTTTTTTTCTTTGCCTTTAGTATTTTCCATTGTAAAGGGTTAGTTCACCCAAAAATGAAAATTATGCCATAATTTACTCTCCCTCGATTCATCCTTTCAGCTGAACACAGAGTTTTATTTAAAAAATATCCTGGCCCTTCAAAGCTTTATAATGGGAGTGAATGGTACCCGAGATTTTGAAGCCCAAAAAAGCGCATCAAACCATCATAAAAGTAATCCATAAGTTTTAAATATGCATATTTTTCTTACAAAAACCCATTGGTCCACTTCAGAAGGCCTTTGGAGCAGTGTGGATTACTTTTATGATGGATTGATGCACTGTTTTGGGGGCTTCAAAATATCATAAAAGTAATCCACACGGCTCTAAAGGCCTTCTGAAGTAGAAAAATGTGTATTTCTGTATTTTAGTCAACCTATTCTTTTCTTTGCCTTTAGTATTTTCCATTGTAAAGGGTTAGTTCACCCAAAAATGAAAATTATGCCATAATTTACTCTCCCTCGATTCATCCTTTCAGCTGAACACAGAGTTTTATTTAAAAAATATCCTGGCCCTTCAAAGCTTTATAATGGGAGTGAATGGTACCCGAGATTTTGAAGCCCAAAAAAGCGCATCAGTCCATCATAAAAGTAATCCATAAGTTTTAAATATGCATATTTTTCTTACAAAAACGCATTTTTTTCCACTTCAGAAGGCCTTTGGAGCAGTGTGGATTACTTTTATAATGGATTGATGCACTGTTTTGGGGGCTTCAAAATATCATAAAAGTAATCCACACTGCTCCAAATGCCTTCTGAAGTGGAGAAATCTGTTTTTGTAAGAAAAATATCCATATTTAAAACTTATGGATTACTTTTATGATGGATGGATGCTTTTTTTGTGCTTCAAACCCCCCCCCCCCCCCCCCCCCCCCCCCCCCCCCCCCCCCCCCCCCCCCCCCCCCCCCCCCCCCCCCCCCCCCCCCCCCCCCCCCCCCCTCACTCCCATTATAAAGCTTTGAAGAGCCAGGATATTTTTTTTTAATATAACTCAGATTGTCTTTGACTGAAAGAAGAAAGTCATATACACATTGGATTATAACTATTAAATGATTGTCCTGATCATCTTGTGCTTGATCATTTGAATGTGTTTTTTCTGGATCGGGCATGTAACGAGCGTGTAGTCGGATGTTGTTCAGTCTCAGAGATGCATACAGTAGGATTAACTCTAAATGTTGTGTAAACGCTGCTTTTTATAGACTCCCGTGGTGTTGAGGATAGGGTTAACGGGGAGGATGAGGTAATCCATCAGTCACGGCCTACAGATAGATCCAGTAATCCGGTTTCACACTCGCACAAACCACCTTCCGTGTTCCTTGTGGCCCACACACATCACTGTACACAGAAAAGACAAAAATAGAGACGAACACCCCTGTTCTAATCTGAACCGGAGCAGTCGGGTCTGGGACATCAGAATAGCCTGAAGTGAATGGAGGAGTCGGTGGTTCTGTTGTCCAGATGGTTATGAATGCTGCATCTCATATTTGAGTATTTGTGAATATTCAAAAAATGAAGACCTGAAAATGTCATTCCCATGTTACACAATTCACAGAGTGAGCTCAAGATTAAGCAAATATATTCTATTGTAATTTTTTATGTAATAATAATTTTTGTATTATAGTAATAAAATTAAGTATTTTATTTTATTTGTTAAATAAACATTTGTTATGTTTTTATTTGAATATTTTATTTGTTATTATTAATAACATAATTTTTTACTACATTGTATGTTGTTTTTCATTTTCTCTTTGATTTATGTATTTTTTTGTCTTTATTTTTATTGATCACAATATTTTTTACTATAGAATATGTAATATATTTTTTATTATATATGTATGTATATATTAATTAATATTAATGTTTAATATATTAATAATATAATTATAATACTATTAAAATATATTTATATTTATTTTATTTAATTAATTAAAATATAATTATAAATATAATGAATATTATCATTATTATTGTATTTTACATAATATACATATAAAAATATATAAAATAAATAAAATAATGTATATAAAATAACATATTATATATGTTATTTTATATATATTATTTTATTTATATAATGTGTATATATATATATGAAATGTTTTTTGTTATGTAATAAATAGTAATATTATTTATATTATAATAATAAACTATATATATATATATATATATATATATATATATATAAATATTAAAACTATATATATAAAATAAAGTTATTTATATATATATATATATATATATATATATATATAAAATAACCATGAAATCAAAATGTACTCGTTTTTTTAAATCTGTGTTTTTAGGCATTTGCTAGAGCAATCCTAAAAGTTGACAGTATAAATGTTTAGTTAACAAAACATGTCAAGTGCGGTTTTGCTCTCCTGGAATATAAAGTCTATTAGCTGTTTTAAAATGCAAATGCAGTGTAATTTTTGTACCGTGGCCTTTATATCCGAGAGATGCCGCGGAGCACAGTGTTTCAGCAGACTAAATATTGTGGCTGAAGTTAATAAGTCAGATTTGTTTTGGAGAAAACAAGCATGGTTTCAATAAAATGTCCTTGATTCACTCCGTGCACATTTGCAGATGAACGTGACTGTTTGTTTGTGTCTCTGGTCACAGGTTGTCTGGGGGACACACAGTTCTGCTTCCGTTTCCGGCAGGCCGCAGGCAGGAAGTCGTCACTCGGATGTTTCCTCGACCACTTCGACCGGGATGCGCCGGTCTGTCTCAAGGTCAGTGCTGTCTGCTGAGGATGTCAACATTTCACTCCTATCTCACAAAAATAATTCATTACAATGTCACTAAAATACTTTGCTACATGTCATTATTACTAAAAGGAAACGTTTGTTTTTCTTCCTCCCCACAGAGAGATCAGGGTTATTACTACGGGTACGTCTACTTCAGACAGGTGCGAGACAAGTCGCTCAAGAGGGGCTACTTTCAGAAGGTACGAACCTGATGCCTCGTCACAGGCGTTGAGTTGATTAAGCAGGTGATGAATTTAAAGTGACATTTGGTAGTTGTTGTAACTTGCAGGTCGCTTCTGGCGGTGCAGTGAACAACTCCAATGAAGCATTCTGTGTTTCATCCACCAATGAGCCACTTCCTGTCCCCTTGGTGCACATTTTATTTCATTTATATTTAACGTTATTTTCCCGTCCGACCTCTGCTTGAATGGACCTTTTTCACGTTTTCAGGGTTCTTAGAAGCACAAGTTGTGCAACAGTATTTTTTTCCATAAATTTTTCTCCATAAGGATTTTTAAAGCGATATGAACCAGCTACGAGGAGAATCGCTACATTTCAAACTTTGATTTGAAGCAAGAGTTTTTGAAAATTGGACAAAAAGACAAAGGTACAAGACTTTAGTGAGGGAAAGAACTACAATCCCATGAAGCATTGCAAACCGCATAATCAAATTAAAAACGATGAAGGAATATAAAACTATTTATTTAAATGTATATGTATGTATATGTATAAATATGATGTATGTATATATATGTATATGTATGTATGTATATATATGTATATGTATATATATGATGTATGTATGTATATATATGTATATATATTTATATAGATGTATATGTATATATATATGTATAAATGTATGTGTATGTATATGTATGTGTGTATATATATGTGTATGTATGTATATATAGATATATGTATGTATATGTATATATATGTAAATGTATGTGTGTATATATATATATATATATATATATGTATATGTGTGTGTGTGTGTGTGTGTGTGTGTATATGTATATTTATTATTCCGCTACTGAAAAAAAGATTATTGTGACTTTTTTTCTCATAATTCTGACTTTTTATATATATATATATATATATATATACAGTACTGTGCAAAAGTTTTAGGCAGGTGTGAAAAAATGCTGTAAAGTAAGAATGCTTTCAAAAATAGACATGTTAATAGTTTATATTTATCAATTAACAAAATGCAAAGTGAGTGAACAGAAGAAAAATCTACATCAAATCAATATTTGGTGTGACCACCCTTTGCCTTCAAAACAGCATCAATTCTTCTAGGTACACTTGCACACAGTTTTTGAAGGAACTCGGCAGGTAGGTTGGCCCAAACATCTTGGAGAACTAACCACAGTTCCTCTGTGGATTTAGGCAGCCTCAGTTGCTTCTCTCTCTTCATGTAATCCCAGACAGACTCGATGATGTTGAGATCAGGGCTCTGTGGGGGCCATACCATCACTTCCAGGACTCCTTGTTCTTCTTTACACTGAAGATAGTTCTTAATGACTTTCGCTGTATGTTTGGGGTCGTTGTCATGCTGCAGAATAAATTTGGGGCCAATCAGATGCCTCCCTGATGGTATTGCATGATGGATAAGTATCTGCCTGTACTTCTCAGCATTGAGGATACCATTAATTCTGACCAAATCCCCAACTCCATTTGCAGAAATGCAGCCCCAAACTTGCAAGGAACCTCCACCATGCTTCACTGTTGCCTGCAGACACTCATTCGTGTACCGCTCTCCAGTCCTTCGGCGAACAAACTGCCTTCTGCTACAGCCAAATATTTCAAATTTTGACTCATCAGTCCAGAGCACCTGCTGCCATTTTTCTGCACCCCAGTTCCTGTGTTTTCGTGCATAGTTGAGTCGCTTGGCCTTGTTTCCACGTCGGAGGTATGGCTTTTTGGCCGCAAGTCTTCCATTAAGGCCACTTCTGACCAGACTTCTCCGGACAGTAGATGGGTGTACCAGGGTCCCACTGTTTTCTGCCAATTGTGAGCTAATGGCACTGCTCGACATCTTCCGATTGCGAAGGGAAGTAAGCATGATGTGTCTTTCATCTGCTGCAGTAAGTTTCCTTGGCCGACCACTGCGTCTACGGTCCTCAACGTTGCCTGTTTCTTTGTGCTTCTTCAAAAGAGCTTGGACAGCACATCTGGAAACCCCTGTCTGCCTTGAAATTTCTGCCTGGGAGAGACCTTGCTGATGCAGTATAACTACCTTGTGTCTTGTTGCTGTGCTCAGTCTTGCCATGGTGTATGACTTTTGACAGTAAACTGTCTTCAGCAACCTCACCTTGTTAGCTGAGTTTGGCTGTTCCTCACCCAGTTTTATTCCTCCTACACAGCTGTTTCTGTTTCAGTTAATGATTGTGTTTCAACCTACATATTGAATTGATGATCATTAGCACCTGTTTGGTATAATTGTTTAATCATACACCTAACTATATGCCTACAAAATCCCTGACTTTGTGCAAGTGTACCTTGAAGAATTGATGCTGTTTTGAAGGTAAAGGGTGGTCACACCAAATATGGATTTGATTTAGATTTTTCTTCTGTTCACTCACTTTGCATTTTGTTAATTGATAAATATAATCTATTACCAAGTTTATTTTTGAAAGCATTCTTACTTTACAGCATTTTTTCACACCTGCCTAAAACTTTTGCACAGTACTGTATATATATATATATATATATATATATATATATATCGTAATTGTGACTTTATATCATGCAATTCTGAGAAAAAAAGTCAGAATTATGAGATAAAAGGTCACAATAATCTTCTTTTTTTCAGTGGTGGAAATGGGCTTCCATAATATATAGTAAATATATACTGTAAAAAAAAAAAAAACATTTATAATGTTTTTTTTTTCTTACAATATATATTTATATATTTTGAGCATATTTTGCTTGTCACATCTCTCTGATTAGCGGAATTTTCTGTACAGCATCATGGGAAATGTAGTTCTTCACCCAAATTTCCACTGTTCAACATAATTATATGTGAAATCAGTTGAAATAAGCAAAAAATTCCATCGCTCGCAGTAGATCTGTCTTTAAATGTTTAAGGTTTAGGTTAAAGGTTTTTTTTTTTTCATTAAAAATCAATTTCCCTATGAAGAAAAATGTGTACAATTTTTACTTCTGGATCCCGACTGTCGCATGTCCCATGAAGACTACAGCGAATATGATTTTTGCTGTCAAAGAGCAACAGAAAAAATCCACAATAGTGTTTCCATGACTTTCAAAAAGAAAGAAATGGAGAGAGATTGATTACATTGGTCAGAAGAGAGAAAGATGTCAAATTTAGGGTCATTCCCAGCTGAGTTCACTAGTTTATGGTTAAATTTTTTTTTCTCAATTCATGATATTGATAACCGTGTGCGTCATCAGTCTGTGAAAAGGGTCTATTAGTCAAGTTGAAGTGATTTGAACACAATTACGGGGTGTTTTCAATCCTTGAGAAGCAAATGGTTTTCCGCTTCGTTGTGCCCCAAGTCTGGTTCCCATGTTTTAGTGTCTTTTCCTGTGCTGCAGCACTGAACAAGTCCCAACACCACACGAGCATCTTGTGTCTGATTCTCTGCATGCAGCAGAAGTGTGATTCTGCTCTATCACCAGCGAATGTTGTTCACACCCTAAAAATAGAGGCGGAGATTAGCTGGGAGTTCTGGAATTTTTCAAGAGCCTTTAATTCTCGTTATTTTTGAAGACGCGGGAGCTTTCTGGGGCCTTTTCTGCCCTGCGGCTTCTTATGCAATTCTTGCGGTGATTCACTGCGCTTCAATAAAACGTTGTGGTTTTTGACATGAGCCGACACGGCCCGGTTTGTTTTCTTTGCTAACTGAACGACGTTGGTGACTCTGCAGTTGTTTTCTTTCCACTTCCAACTGATTTCTGATGCTTTTACATTTGGTCCTTAACAAAGTGTATCATATTTGATACACGCCTCTGAATGACCAACATCATCAAAACACAATCTACTACATGCATTCTGTCGCCTGGTTGATAGTTTAGAGTGTTTTAAGAAAGTTTTAGTGTAATTGTACTTCAGCTCGTGGTTCACATGTCATGACAGTTCTCTGGTGTCTCCAGAATGTGTGTGAAGTTTCAGCTCAAAATCCCCCACGGTTCATTTATTATCGCTTGTCAAATTTGGGTTTGAGCAAAAACACGCCGTTTTTGTGCGTGTCCCTTTAAATGCAAATGAGCTGCTGCTCCAGAAGAGGGCGGAGCTTTAACAGCTCAACAACAACAAAGCTGGAGAATCTCACGCAGACGAAATGAGGAAAGTGTTCAAACTGATGGAGAGACTCAGGAAGAAGGTCCAACTTTTAGATGTTTCTGAACGGTTCGTGGATAAATTGATGTAGTTGCTGTGGAGTTGATCAACTCGTCACTAGCATCACGTTCGTCTTTTTTCCTCGCATCGACCCTCGTTTGTGAAGCAGTCCGGCGTAAAATGACGGCATCAACAACACTCGACTACGACAACTCTAAAGCAGCCCAACATGGCCCCGCCCCCTTTGTTGAGTGTCCCCGGGGGCGGGGTTTATGTAAATTTTCCGGTTTGTGATGTCACTAACCCGGGCAGAAGCTCGTCGTAGTTCCTACCAGCCGTTTGTTGTAGTCCTAAAAAGAATATTTAAGCGTCATAACTTTGCAGAAGTCGTTTATGCTCAAACAGCAACACTGACTAAAGTTAGTGTCTGTTGTTTTCTGCATCCTGAGAGGATTTGTGAACTTCATGACCTCTCTCTCATGTGTGTCTCTCCTCCAGTCTCTGGTCCTCATCAGCAAGCTGCCCTACGTGACCTTCTTCCACTCTTTGCTGAAGCTCATCGCCCCGGAATACTTCGAGAAGCAGGAGCCGTGTCTGGAGGCCGGTGAGGATTTCTGATAACAATTCACACTCCCCATCATTAGTGGTGTTTGCAAAAGTTATTAATCATTAGTGGCTAACATTAAGGGTTAAGAACGTTTCAAAATCATCATGCATATGGAAATGTCTGTAACTCATCCTTTAAGTCAGTGTTTCTCAAACTTTTTCAGCCCACTTTATCTTCCAATTTTTTTCTGAGGACCACCTAACAGAATCCCACTCTAACACGCCCCCCAAAAACAACAAAATAGGAAGGATAAACTAAATTTAAGTTTAATATGCAACTGTTTTTCAAGTCAAAAACGGATTATTCAAACACGAATGCAATGATATGATCCATTTTTTGCAGAGTTTAGGTCACTTTTTCGTGGACCACTAGGGGGCGATGGCGGACCACACTTTAAGAATTACCGCTTTAAGTGATTGGACGTTCGTTTGAAGGACAAGGAAACAAGCTTGACAACCACAATGCAACATTTCCTTGCCACTAGAATATCATTCAGCTTGTAACTGCATCGCAACTATGGAGGTCCAGGAGTGCCATATAAAAATAAAACGAAGAATCAATTCATTAATTTAATAATTCAGACATAAAAATGTATATAAATAAATCACTTTTATATAGGCAAATAAATAGACATATTTAAAGTTGTTCATTTAATTCCTGTTTTTAAATGTAGTTTAATAGACCAATAAAACAATAAATTTAAAAAAAACTTTTTTTAATGTATAAATAAATAGACGTATTTAAAGTTGTTTATTTAATTCTTGATTTTAAACGTAGATTAATAGGACAATAAAAAATACGTTTGTAAATCATTTTAAATATGTCTATTTATTTATACATTAAAAACAGATTTTTTAAATTTATTGTTTTATTGTTCTGTTAATCTACGTTTAAAAACAGGAATTAAATAAACAACTTTAAATATGTCTATTTATTTATACATTAAAAAAAGATTTTTTCAATTTATTGGTCTATTAAACTACATTTAAAAACAGGAATTAAATGAACAACTTTAAATATGTCTATTTATTTATACATTAAAAAAAGATTTTTTAAATTTATTGTTTTATTGTTCTATTTATCTACATTTAAAAACAGGAATTAAATAAACAACTTTAAATATGTCTATTTATTTATACATTAAAAAAAGATTTTTTCAATTTATTGGTCTATTAAACTACATTTAAAAACAGGAATTAAATGAACAACTTTAAATATGTCTATTTATTTATACATTAAAAAAAGATTTTTTAAATTTATTGTTTTATTGTTCTATTTATCTACATTTAAAAACAGGAATTAAATAAACAACTTTAAATATGTCTATTTATTTATACATTAAAAAAGATTTTTTTAAATTTATTGGTCTATTAAACTACATTTAAAAACAGGAATTAAATAACCAACTTTAAATATGTCTATTTATTTATACATTAAAAAAAGATTTTTTTAAATTTATTGGTCTATTAAACTACGTTTAAAAACAGGAATTAAATGAACAACTTTAAATATGTCTATTTATTTGCCTATATAAAAGTGATTTGTTTATATACATTTTTATGTGTGAATTATTAAATGAATGAATTGATTCTTCGTTTTGTTTTTATGTGGCACTCCTGGACCTCCATACGCAACAACTTATTCTTTGTTAATAAATGTGTTTGTTTTTACATTAAAGCTTGCAACGACATCGACCGCTGGCCCGCGCCGTGTCCAGGGAAGATTCTCACTCTCCCCATCATGGGTGTGGTCATGAAGGTAACGGCTTTTTCTTCCCTTGTATCTTTGTAAGATGCTAGGCAAGTCTTTGAAAACCCCGTGCACTTTATAAACGAGCGCTGCCATCTGCTCTCCTCAGCTACGCATCCCCACGTGTTATGACAAGCCTGGAACTTCTCAGCTCGTCCAGTCCGCACCGGTATGAAAACCGTATCCGCTGCCAGGCCTGTAGGCGATGGTGCTGATGTGTCATGTTCTACGGGGTTACGTCAGTTTGCTTTCTTGTAATGGAGTGTAATCTTTCATTCGCAGAGCGACTGTCTGGTGTCCATCGTTCTGCCGACCGTCCATGAAGTAGATCTCTTCAGGTAAAGCACGTTTATTGACTGGTACATTGTGTACTGGGTTTATTTCTTGTCCTCTGGCGCCTCCTGTTGGTAACTGAGAAAACTGCATGCAAGGACGTACACGTTCAAGATGTTGTGTTTTCTCTTCTGCTCGTCAAAGCTGCATTTATTTGGTACAAAAAATACAGTAAATTATGAAATATTATTACGGTTTAAAATAGCTGTTTTCTAAGTGAACATATATTAGAATATAATTTATATCCTGTGATCAAAGCTGAATTTTCAGCATCATTGCTCCAGTCTTCAGTGTCACATGATCCTTCAGAAATCATTCTGATATGATGATTTGATGCTTAAGAAACATTTTTTATTTTTATCGGTGTTGAAAACAGATTTATATTTTAAGTTTTTACGGGATTCTTTTTTACAGGATTGAATAGAAAGTTCAAATAAAATAATTAACGATGCAAAAGTCTTTACTGTGGCTTTTTATCAGTTTAATGCATATCCATGCTGAATAAAAGCATTCATTTTATTCCAAAAATAAAATTTGTTCTCGCCCTAAACTTTTTAAATATGTATTGGATGAGTGAGGCTCAGTCTTTTATAGTATTAAGTATAAAATATATTTTGTGTGTGCTATATTTTATGTGTGTGTTTTTTTTTTGTTTTTTTTTATATGTATATATATATAAAAGTTTTTTGGATGTGATTAATTTATATATATATATAAATTTTATATCATTTATATAGTTATACTAAATATTACAATATAATATATAACAATATACCAATTCAATTATAAAAATTAAAGAATTTATTACTTACATTTTTATATAATTTAATGTATCAATATTTATTAAACTGCATTAAATATAATTTAATTTAATTAATTAACAATTATATCTTATTATATTGAGTATAACTAATAATGTTTTATTTTATTATATTTCCCTTCTCATAATGCTTATTTTGTTGTAAATATCTTTTAGATATTCAAATTGTATTTTTCCAAAAAGCAAATAAATAAATAAAAAGACATTATATGGTGTTGAAGAAAACAACCATTTCATTTCCTGTTGATCTGATCTGTAACTGTTTGCTGTTTCCACTGTTTCTCATGTTGCAGGTGTTTCTATCCAGTGTTTTTTCATATCCAGATGTTGTGGGAGCTGGTGTTGCTGGGTGAGGCGCTGGTGGTCATGGCTCCGTCACCGGCAGAATCTTCGGACACTGTGTTGGCATTGGTCAGGTACGGCGTAAACAGTAATAAGCTACGTGAGATTGTGTTACAGTGATTATACAACTGTTAAGACCTCTGAAGAATTCAGCAGGAACTTTTTTCCTCCGGAAAAGGTGAAAAAAGTCCAAATTCAGTGTGCATGGGATGCATTTCTGTACTTAAACATTATACAGATCAAGTTTTATGACTCTGTAATGCCGAGTTTCTGGCCACACTGCGGTAGAAGGGCGGCTAGATGAGTCTAAAAGTCATGTGATGTACAGAGACAGTCCCACCACACGTCACCACAAACCGACTGAGACGGTGTTGAACATGAGCACAATGTTCTTTACGAATGCTGACTACTTCTAGATCACTTTCTAATGCTGGTCAGTGATGTGAATTTAAACCAAACCAATCTGTGTGTGTGTGCAGTTGTATCTCTCCTCTGCGCTACTGCAGTGACTTCCGGCCGTACTTCACCATTCACGACAGTGAGTTTAAGGAATACACCACTCGAACACAAGCTCCGTAAGTAAACGATGTTTTCACATGCATGAAAATATAAATATATATTGGGTGAGTGAGGATGAGTGTCGTTTATAGATATTAAGTTTAAAGCATATTTTGTGTGTACTGTATTTTCTTATACATTATTATATATATATATATATATATATATATATATATGCATATATATATGTATATATATGTGTGTATATATGTATATTCTGAAATTACATAAATTGGACACATTCACCTCTAATAATAGATTATTTTAAATTATAATGTTGACATGCATTTTCAAATTTGAATTGTGTGTATATATATATATATATATATATATATATATATATATATATATATTATATAATATTAATAATATATAATTATTTCTATAAAAATATAATGAATATATATTTATATAATTATTTTTATAAAAATATAATGAATATATATTTATATAATTAAATTATTTGCACAATATCATATCATTTACTGATGACAATTAAATTATAAAATTAAATAAATATATATAGTATTTTAGTATATGTAAAAAATAAATGTAATTTATTTTATTAATATTTACTATACTGTATTAAATATTGTAATACGCATTTTATGTTTTATTATAGTAAATATAATTATAATTTTGTATTAGTTTAAGTGTAAAACATTTTGTGTGTGTATATATACGTATATATAAAATTGCACAAAATATTATAAATATAATGCAATTTTTTTCATAAATTTAACATTTATTGACAACAATTAAATTCTAAAAAATTCTTTAATTTATTGTTTTAATTTTTATATAATTTATTGTATTAATATTTACTATAATATATTGTAATATTTTCTTTTATTATAAGAAAATTATTTTGTTGTAAATATCTTTTCAAAGAGCAAGCAAATAAATAAAAAAACAGCATTTGTTTATATGAATATAAAACATACATTATATTAACATTTTTATACTTTAATTGTTTTCATTAAATGTTTTATAATAATTCGCTATACTGCATTAATTATTCAGTTTCATTTTATCAGAATGTTTTATTGCAGTATAATTTAAATTGCATTATATTTTATTAAGTGTATATAATACAGCTATAAATACACTAGTATAGTATGTACATGTATTTTAAAATGTGTGTGTGTGTGTGTGTGTGTAGACAGGTTTGTAATGTTGAGAGCTTTTGTTCTTTTGCCCTACAAACGCAGCGTGTAATTCAATCCGCGGATGATCGTATGACAGATGAGATGAGCTTGTTCGTTCGGGATATTTCTGGAGCTCAGACAGGAAGTGTTTGTGCTCTGAAATGTGACACTCTTACCGGGTTTCTGTTAACCGTGTTTGTGTGTTGTGTTGTGCTGTAGGCCTTCAGTCATTTTGGGCGTTACGAACCCGTTTTTCGCCAAAACTCTCCAGCACTGGCCTCACATCATCCGCATCGGAGACATGAAGCAAGCAGGTCCTTTAAACTGCACAACATACGCGAATGGAGCAATATTATGACTTTCCAATAAAGCTCTAATACAAATAAAAATACTTAATTTTTTTTAAAGGAGAAATGGCCAAACAGATGAAAGTGAAGAAGCTAAAAAATCTGAAGACTTTGGACTCGAAACCTGGTGAGACTTGAATGAGATTTTATTGTGTTGGTGTAGGTTTTATTCAGTACTGCAAAAACGGGTCTTTGTATCCCTTTCTGTTAATGTTTGAGTCACAGATAAACCCGAACTGTAAATTTCCAAAAGCAAAAGAATAAATAAAGCTCAGCGTTAGTTAAAGTAACTGAAGGATTGTTGGTCTCAGGTGTCTACACTGCATATAAACCGTTCCTGAACAAAGACGAGGACATTATCAAGCAGCTCCAGAAGGTGAGCGTCTCTGCGGTGGGTTAAATCACTGCTGAAACAGCCGAGCAGATTTATTCATTCAGTGTTTTTGTGCTTCGCTTCAGGGAGTTCAACAGAAGCGTCCTTCGGCGGCCCAGAATGCAATTCTGCGGCGATATTTCCTGGAACTTACACAGAGTTTCATCATTCCACTGGTAGGAGCATTTCTTTGCATGCGATATGATATCAGTGACGCGACGCTGTTTATACTCGCCATGGGACGTCCTGAACGGGGATGTTATTGTTCACCGACACTATTGGCATCGCTTTTGTCATTTGAAATGAAGCTGAAATGAAAGAAAAAAATAAATGTTTGATGGGGAAACCAGTAAACGCATATTAGAAATGTTGCTGTGGAAACTAAATGGAAGTAAAATGACCAAAATTTTAATAAAAATACATTAACACTATATATGAATATGAAATGAAAAACTTAAGAATGTGATCAAAATGTTGCCTTGGAAATGAATACATTTGAGATGAGTTACTGAAATTGCTAAAAACAGCTCAAATTTCAATTAAAGCTGTGCAATACAAATATTAGATGAAAAACTAGAAATGTTAATAGAAATATTTGCCTTAAAAACGAACTACAATATGTTAAAGTTGAGGTGCTAAAGAAACTAAAGCTGAAATAAAAATGAATAAAATGGCAAGCACATAACAAAATTACTAAAACTAACATGAGCCAATACCAATAAGAAAATAAAAGCCCCGCCCCCTTTAGTTACTGTTGCTATGTCCGCTCTCGTGCCACACATCATGTTCTCACGGGGTGAAAAATACATCGCGGGGCAAAGAGGACACTGACAACGTATGAAACAGTAAAAATATCGTAATTTTTTAAAGAAGTTTCATCAATAAATAGCATCTAGTGTGTGTTTAATGTGTCGCTCCTCGATCGTCTCTTCATACTAGTTCATTTATAGCGTCAAATAGACATGAATGAACATCAGAAGGAATGTTGTTTCAAGCGCAGACACACAATTTATCGAGAAACACGGTAAATACATGCTGAAGTGATGAAGTCTTATGCATTAAATTCCAGACTGTAAATATGGCATGGGTCTTCAACCGGGGGTCCGCGGCGGTATTGCAGGGGGTCCGTCAATTAATGTTTGATCACAAATAATTAAAAAAAAAATAAAACGTGTAAAAACATCACAAAGTCAAATTTAAATAAAATATA
>CM074299.1:17805547-17818047 GCA_037194245.1 Opsariichthys bidens
AAGGTTTTGTTCTCTTTAACAGTGCTTTACTTATGAATGTGTTACGCAATATTAAAAGTTTGGATGAAAATGTGGCTATATATAGTTTTTTCATAAATAAATATAATTTATTTCAAAAAATAATATATTTTATATATATATATGTGTGTGTGTGTGTAAATATATATATATATATATATATGTATATATGTGTGTGTGTATATATATGTGTGTGTGTATATATATATATATATATATATATATATATATATAAATATATTTTATATATATATAATGTGTGTATATATATTTAATATGTATAATAGGCCTGTATAATTTATATATTTTGTTACATATTTTTTTTGTATTTTATATTATGTAATATTCAAAGTTGAATTCACAACTTTACACACCAAATTTTTGATAATTGTATCCAAACAATTTTCACTGAAATTGGTGGTAAATTGTGCAATTCACAATAAAGAAACACACTGAATTAAATATGAAATTTTGAAGTAGAGACTGAAATGGTATTTTCTTGTAAAACATACTCCAGTAATCTTCAGGGAAGGTGTTTTTTCCGCAACAAAATAAATTTTACATTGTGTACATTGATTGCTATATCTCCTTGTTGTGTCTCAGACTCAGGCCGAGAAAGATCAGCTTCCTGTCAAACCGGGAACTTTGCCCAAACTACAGTCCCATATCGAGACCATCATACTCTCTCTTCCAGAGGACCTGCAGGGCATCTTGCATAAACCGCCGAGCCCTTGACCATCAGCCAACACTGACGGACACGAACCCGCCGGACTTCCACACGTGTGCTGGATTTCTGCTGGATCCTCCTCCTGGTGCACTTGTTGCTGCAGGTCTGAGTGCCCTTGAACGGACAATGCTGGCATTGCCAAAAAACCGCACGGACGACGGCACGGGAAGTGAGTGAGCGGCGCGCGTGAGGGGAGGATGATGGCAGAAATGACGCACGCGTGTTTCTGTCTGAATGCTGTAAGTCTCACTGTGTGAGATTAACATTCCTGTTGATTTTAAACATGAAGATGCTTATAAAATGGAATCAGGAAAAAGCGATCTGGATCTGAATGGGCCGGATTCATGTTCACCTCTGTAATGGAAATATTATGGTTGTGCAGTGACACCACAACAAGAACATCGAAAACATCTTCAGGTCATATTTCACCCCAAAATGAGGAAGAGGGAATTAGAATTATTTTACATATAGAAGATGAAGCCTTTTTTAAGACCACATATATATATATAAAACAATATTAAATATAGATAAATACATATATATATATATATATATATATATATATATATATATGTATGTGTGTGTATATGTGTATATATATATATATGTATGTATATATATATATATATATATATATATATATATATATATATATATATATATATATAAAAACAATATTAAATATATATATATATATATATATATATATATATATAAAAACAATATTAAATATAGATAAATATATATATATATATATATATATATATATGTATGTGTGTGTATATGTGTGTGTATGTGTATATATATATATATATAAAAACAATATTAAATATAGATATATATATATATATATATAAAAACAATATTAAATATATATATATATATATATATATATATATAAACAATATTAAATTGTGGCATTATTTTCATAATTAAACACATTTTAAACCCCGTTTATTATTAAAATGCACCAAATCTAATTTTCGTTACTTAATTATGAGAAACATGACATTAATTAAATAAAGTATTACATTGTTCAATATTATTACTTTTTTTTTCTCAATTATTATGCATTATTATTGAATAATGAGAATCACCATAAATATTGAGAAACTCAAAATGATGCTTTACAGAATTTATGCTGAAATGTCCTGAATTATCAAGAAAATGTCATGTGCTACAAAAGCTTAATATGGGCTTTTATATATTTTTTTTCCATTGTATTTTGGGGCGAAACGTTCCCTGGAAATGTTTTCGTGAAATTCACTCTTTTGAATCGTGTGAATTGATGTGATTTTGCAATAACGGGCAGATTTCTTTCCTCTTTAACAGAGACCAACACTACTAACCTATAAATGTTGAGGCACATCATCACAGGTGTCCGGCGTTAACTCTACAGCACAAATGCAGTGGTGTGTGTGTTTCTCACAATGAAGGCGAACCCAAGAAAGACCAGCGTACTTTTACACGTATTTATTTTTGTTTTTAATTCATAAACTGACCAACCACAAAAGGGAAAATAGCCATTGTCTTTTCCTTTCCTCTCCACCTTCACCTGTCGCCCGTTAAACGGAAACAACTAGTCGCTTTCCAGCTTTTCATGCATTCAGATTGTGGTCTTCCTTCTAATATACATCGTCATTCCAAAAATGGACCGCCGTTTCTTTGTGCCTTTCATTTTAGCTTGATTTGCTTAATTTTCCATCCCTTTTAGGACCAAGTGTGTAGTTTGCGAGCGCACCAGTGCATGAATTATGATTGTTTGACCTTCTGTTATTTGCACTTTATCTGCGGAATGTGTCGAGCAACACAAGACGTCCTTCTCAAAAACATTTTATGGCTCACTGGTCATATTCCATGAAGTCAACCATGTTGGATATTTGAAGATGGGAATACAAACTTTCAGTCGTGTGCCTTGAGCTCGAAAGACAAACCGGTGAAGAACCAAAGACGTCGCACTCCTGTACCGCTTCACTCTCTCTTCACTGTTTTCCGAACGAATGCTTTATTATGTAGGATGCTGGTTTGTTTTGGACTCATGGGACGCCTTACGTACGTTCATTTCCTGTAGTGTTGTCAAAAGTCTCCAAGTCGGTTCTGACATTTTAAAAACGCGACACGTTTTCGTCGACATCTCTGAGTGGCGGTTGTGTTCGCGCGCGCCGTGTCTGAGATTCGAACGTTCCCGTGCGTTGATCGTTGTAGCCAATCGTAGACGTATTTGATGAGCGCGTGAACACGAAGGCCAATCAGAAGTCGCCCGTCAGCGCTCGTCGCATTTTTTACATTTTAGTATCGCGGTCTGTACTTTTGACAACACCAATTTCCTGTGCATGAATCTGGGCCTGCGTGACAGTCGGCCTGTGAAAACTGGTTGTTGGGCAACCTTTCATGTTTTATATTTGAAGAACAAACCTATTTTAACATGCTTGAATTTTAAAGAGGTATATTCTAATACGTAAATAACAAACCGCTTTTGACACGACGCCTGTTTGTTATACTGATGGATATTTTCTAACATCTGTATTTTTGATCTGCTCATTTATATCGGTAGTTATTGTACAGGATGTTTTTATTTGTTGCTGTGGTGATTATTATAGAACGATATAAATGGAAAATTACGGTTTTCGTAAACCATGTCCATCGAACCAGTTTGTTTCTGCATAAACGATATTTTTCTATCAAACCCGTAACCACTATTTTTTATTTTTTTTTGTCTGTAACCAACAGTAGCTTTTCTGTAGAAAGTATTTCATTGTTCTGTTACCCCTTAATGAAGAACAAGTGTATATATTTTTTTCCAGGTGTAAATAAATGTCAATAATGAATCTGTGTTGGGCATAAATCTATTTCTTTTAATTCTAGTATCTGTGCGAGTTTATTTTTGCTCTAATATAGAAATCAAAAAGTTTATTTTGGCCTTATTTGATCATTATTTCTGTTATCAATGTTTGGTTTAAGATTAGAAAACAGTACTGTGGTCTATTTTAAAGGCACAATATGTAATTTTTCAGCCGCTTCATTATTCATTATTACGCCAGTCGCCGCTTTCGCTCAAGCGTATGCGGGGTAACACAGCGCTGTTTTATTATATTAGATACATTTATGTGTTTAATACGGTGGCCGAGAAAGCTCAACGCGCCGCAAATAAGAAAACACATGCAAATAAAAAAAGCACATGCAAATAAGAAAACACATGCAAATAAAAAAGCACATGCAAATAAAAAAAAGCACATGCAAATAAAAAAAAGCACATGCAAATAAGAAAACACATGCAAATAAAAAAAGCACATGCAAATAAGAAAACACATGCAAATAAAAAAGCACATGCAAATAAGAAAACATGCAAATAAAAAAAGCACATGCAAATAAGAAAACATGCAAATAAAAAAAGCACATGCAAATAAGAAAACATGCAAATAAAAAAAGCACATGCAAATAAAAAAAGCACATGCAAATAAAAAAAAGCACATGCAAATAAAAAAAGCACATGCAAATAAAAAAAAAACACATGCAAATAAAAACGTGATCATCAGTTTGACAACACATGTGCTGCAAATCCTCACAACACATGCAAACAAAAACGCGCTGCAAAAAGCGCAAAACACAACGGAAATGTTTCAAGGGAACCCCAAAAAGTGACGGACCCTACTAGACAACAGCACCAACTAAAAAATGTTAAATATATTATGTAGGCATGAACTCAATGTAATGTGTTTCACTAACAGAAAAGTGTTTTAATATGTGGCATTGTTGTTCACTCATTAAACTTTAAGAGATGATAATTTAGTGGATGATTTAAATATATTCGTTAATCATCTGTAGCGAACTACTGTGACGTCATCGTAACGGCGCCTGGGGCGCTCGACGACCGCGACATCTGTGAGCGTGAGCTTCTAGCAAACTGAAAAACACTTTATTATAGTATTTAATGATTGTGAACACATTGTGCTCTCAAATGCCGTACACTATATAGGGATTAGTGAATGAGTGAAGGGTGAGTTGAGCTGGTTTTGGACACAGATAATAAGCAGGTCCTACTAGGGTCCGTCACCTTTCAGGGTCCCCCTTGAAACATTTCCATTGTGGTTTGTGCTCTTTGCAGCACTTTTTGTATATGCAGCGCGTTTTTGTGTTTGCATGTGTTGTGAGGATTTGCAGGACATGTATTGTCAAACTGATGATCACGTTTTTTTTTTTTGCATGTAGGGTTTTTTATTTGCATGTGTTTTTTTTGCGTGCTTTTTTTTTGCATGTGGTTTTTTTATTTGCATGTGTTTTTTATTTGCATGTGTTTTATTTGCATGTGCTTTTTTATTTGCATGTGCTTTTTTTAATTTGCATGTGCATTTCTTATTTGCAGCGCTTTGAGCTCTCTCGGCCACTGTAGTTTAAAGTTATAATGCTGCTGCTATGAGACGCTAGTTGCACACTGCAGTAAGCTAGATCGATGTTAGCGATGGTAAAACATGGTACTTGAGGTAAATCACGAAAATGAGATTTAAAAGGTAAGACTGAGCTATATGACATGATTAGTTTTCTGTTGATGAATGTATGCAAACAGTTGCTCACCTGTCTAATAAATCACTAATATATTTAAGCGTCTTTGGTGTTTCCATGGTTTCTACAAAATAAGAGCGGAAATCAAGGGTAACGCGATGTCATTGATAGGCAACGCACAGTCCATATCCTGGTTAAAATGGCTTACTTCGCTGGATTTAAACATTCTTGGAAACGTGGGATAATGTAAGTACACAAGTCAACAAAATATAAAACTCTTCTGGTGGTTTTTGGATGTTTTAAACCAACAATTTTACATACTGTGCCTTTAACTGAAAAAATGTAATTGATAATCACATTATTTTGTAAATAAATAAATTTATTGAATATGTTTGAAAGGCACATCTTGTACGCAGATATGTAGAAAAAAATATATCCTTATAGTAGTAAATTAAATACACAGTGAATTAGAATTAAATATAAATATGTATAATATCCCATGCAAATCTCAAAGTAGGACATAATATATACATTCAGTTATGATTTAGTGTGTTTTCTTCGGTTTCATCGTTTGGACAGTTGATCCGAGAGCCAGTCCAGTCCTTCATATAAGCCTGATCCTTGAACCGCACACGTGGGCTGAACGAACCACTGAGAGAGAGACAGAAGCACATGTGACCTCACACATCTGCAGCTGTATTCACAGCATCTGCATTGAGTCTGTGTATCACTCACTCACCTGTCTTCCTCTCAGCGCGTGTAAACCCAGTCTGTCCGTCAGCTCGTGGACCGCCATGGCTTTGGGTAAATCCTGCTTGTTAGCGAGAACTAACAGAACCACGTCTCTCATCTGGTCCTCCGCCAACATCATTTTCAGTTCCTCTGCTGCCATTTCAATCCTGTCATGATCACTGCTGTCCACCACAAAGATCAGACCCTGAATCATACAAACACACGCTGAATGTTCAGTGCATTTAATAAGGTTAGATTTGGAATTTGAACGGAACACATCATTACCTTAGTGTTCTGATAGTAATGTCTCCAGAGGCGTCTGATAATGTCCTGACCGCCGACGTCCCAAACCGTGAAGGAGATGTTTTTATATTCAACTGTCTCGACATTAAAACCTACACAGAATCAGAGTCATTCACAGCGATTCAGTACTTATGGAATACAATACTATCTTTGATTTAAGTATTAAAACATTTGTTTGACCTGAAGTTTCTTACCTAGAGTTGGAATAGTTGTGACAACTTCACCAAGTTTGATTTTGTAGAGGACTGTTGTTTTCCCTGCTGCGTCCAGACCAACTTCGAGAAGACAGATTTACATTTATTCCACAATGGAAAGGCACGAGATTCATAATTGGAATATTTTATGAGGTTTTATTAAATTTCACTTATCAGTTAATATGAAGTAAAGAAATATTTGTTCAAAAACTGATTTAGAGGATATATATATATATATATATATATATACACACACTACTACCCATAAGCCATATATACCCATATATATATACTACTACCCATAAGCCCATATATATACTACTCACCCATAAGCCATATATATATATATAAATATATATATACTCCTCACCCATCAGCCATATATACCCATATATATATATATATATACTACTCACCCATAAACCATATATACCCATATATATATACTACTACCCATAAGCCCATATATATACTACTCACCCATAAGCCATATATATATATATAAATATATATATACTCCTCACCCATCAGCCATATATACCCATATATATATATATATATACTACTCACCCATAAACCATATATACCCATATATATATACTACTACCCATAAGCCCATATATATACTACTCACCCATAAGCCATATATATATATATAAATATATATATACTCCTCACCCATCAGCCATATATACCCATATATATATATATATATATACTACTCACCCATAAACCATATATACCCATATATATATACTACTACCCATAAGCCCATATATATACTACTCACCCATAAGCCATATATATATATATAAATATATATACTACTCACCCATAAACCATATATACCCATATATATATATATACCACTCCTCGCTCATAAGCCATATATACCCATATATATACACCCATATATATATATATATATATATATATATATATATATATATATATATATATATATATATATATATACTACTCACCCATAAGCCATATATACCCACATATATACATATACTACTCACCCATAAGCAACCTCATCTCTTTTTTCTCAAACAGACGTGAGAAAAGGTTAGAGAAGAATACGCCCATTTTGAAAAGTGCAGATGAAAAAGCTGTATTTAGTGAAAATAATGTCCAGAGGACGAGGCTCAGGCTGTTAGTGTGATGTTAGTGTGAGTGTGTGAGTGTTTATATAGGCTTGTTGCTTTCGGTTTGACTGACAGCTCAACACCGCCACACTCACACGAGTCGCGCGCAGTTTCTCTCGTTGCAAATCCAACGCGTTCCATATGACGTCACGTCATCATCACGTGTCTTCGTGCAAGAAATATTAGTTTTGGTGGTCAAAGAGACAGTATCAATATATTTTATTTTCTTAAATTAAACATTATTTTATTATGTGTGTGGTAGGTTATCTAAAATTAAATTAAATTAAAAGTGACATTACCACCACAGAATGTCTCAAACTCTTGAGCCAAAATGTTACTAAACGGCGATGATTTTTAATTTAACGACACTTTTCATGGATCAAAACCCTTCAGCAACTGTAGGCTGGTTTTAGTATAAAGGGAAATTAAACTCATCATATGCGGACATCAGAAATTATGTTTGTATCGCGAATGATCCTCGTCAGATCTACAGAACGTCTAAAATCAAGAGATTTTAAACTTTACAACGTAACAAGAATTGTTTATTATTATTATTATTATTATTTTTAAGTACAAAATCTGAATACAACAAAATATCAAAAACCGTCAACATACAAAAAAGAGAAATAAATCTGGCAAGGAAGGCTCATCAACACAATAAAAACATAATAAATCCAATATAAAATAAACATAAAAGCGTAACAAGTACAGTTGGTGACGTCATATGGAACGCGTTGGATTTGCAACGAGAGAAACTGCGCGCGACTTGTGTGAGTGTGGCGGTGTTGAGCTGTCAGTCAAACCGAAAGCAACAAGCCTATATAAACACTCACACACTCACACTAACATCACACTAACAGCCTGAGCCTCGTCCTCTGGACATTATTTTCACTAAATACAGCTTTTTCATCTGCACTTTTCAAATGGGCGTATTCTTCTCTAACCTTTTCTCACGTCTGTTTGAGAAAAAAGAGATGAGGTTGCTTATGGGTGAGTAGTATATGTATATATGTGGGTATATACTGTTTAGGGGTGAATAGTATATATATATATATATATATGTGTGTGTGTGTGTGTGTGTGTGTGTGTGTGTGTGTGTGTGTATATATATGTATATATGGGTATATACGGCTTAGGGGTGAATAGTATATATATATATATATATATATATATATATATAATGTGTGTGTGTGTGTGTATATATGTATATATGGGTATATACGGCTTAGGGGTGAATAGTATATATATATATATATATATATATATATATATATATATATATGGGTATATACGGCTTATGGGTGAGTAGTATATAGGCTATATATATATGGCTACATATGGCTTATTGGCGAGTAATATATATATTATATATATATATATATATATGGGTATATATGGCTTAGGGGTGAATAGTATATATATATATATGGGTATATATGGCTTATTGGCGAGTAATATATATATATATATATATATATATATATATATATATATGGGTATATATGGCTTAGGGGTGAATAGTATATATATATATATATATATATATGGGTATATATGCTTATGGGTGAGTAAATGTTAATTTTTCCTCAAAATGTTGTAAAAACTCATTTTGATTTTTGAACAAACTATTATTTCTCTACGGCGACTATATTAGGACTCATTCATATGTGAAATGTAATATTTTTATAAATATTTAAAATTGTTCATTTCCATTGTGGAATAAATGTAAATCTGTCTTCTCCAAGTTGGTCTGGACGCAGCAGGGAAAACAACAATCCTCTACAAACTCAAACTTGGTGAAGTTGTCTCGTCTATTCCAACTATTGGTAAGAAAAACATATTACGCCATAACTGATCAATTCCTGCACGAATGATTTTCCAGCTCTAACGGCTCATCCACTTCCTCTCTAGGTTTTAATGTCGAGACAGTTGAATATAAAAACATCTCCTTCACGGTTTGGGACGTCGGCGGTCAGAGTGTCATCAGAGGCCTCTGGAGACATTACTATCAGAACACTAAGGTTTTTATTACCTGCAGTACAATCTAATTTCTGCAATATTTGCATATAATAAATGCATATTTGCCCAAATGTGGTTTTATTTTCAAAATGCCATCTTTGCATGTGTATGATTCAGGGTCTGATCTTTGTGGTGGACAGCAGTGATCATGACAGGATTGAAATGGCAGCAGAGGAACTAAAAATGATGTTGGCGGAGGACCAGATGAGAGACGTGGTTCTGTTAGTTCTCGCTAACAAGCAGGATTTACCCAAAGCCATGGCGGTCCACGAGCTGACGGACAGACTGGGTTTACACGCGCTGAGAGGAAGACAGGTGAGTGAGTGATACACAGACTCAATGCAGATGCTGTGAATACAGCTGCAGATGTGTGAGGTCACATGTGCTTCTGTCTCTCTCTCAGTGGTTCGTTCAGCCCACGTGTGCGGTTCAAGGATCAGGCTTATATGAAGGACTGGACTGGCTCTCGGATCAACTGTCCAATCAACAATAAAGCAAAGTCGACATGAATCGGATGTCTTCCCTATAGTGCTGTATATATCCGAGTGAATCAACAAGAACAAATAGGGCGCGGCTTGATAAACACGTTATCAGATGTCGCTGCAAGAGAGAGGAGAAGTTATTCTGTTTAAAGGTTAACTTAAGATAAATCATTGCTCTGTTCCATCTGTTTTGACTTCACGGTCACTTTAATACTTTATTTGGGGGGTTTTGTTGAATGATACTTGAAAATTACACTACTGTAATGGAATGTGAACTGTATATGTATTTGTTTATAATCTCGAAAGCATTTTGATTTATTAATATTTAAACAAAATCTGTGTAATAATATGTACATTGAAAGAAAGTTTGATGTTTTAGTATGTCCTGTTGTATTTGCACTTTGAAAGAACGACCTGATGTCTGCCTGTACTATCTATCTGTGCCTTTCAGATATCTCCAATAAATGATGTTTTTATTTGCAAACATTAATATTCACTCTCATTTAATAAATACATGTTACAGAATAGAAAATACTTGAGAAATGGTGCATGTGTTGCTCAATTAAGAATGGATATCAATCTTGCAAACACTTTCAATAACTACTGTATTTGGAAAATGGAAAGCTGATTTGTGTTTTAAAAAAATGTACTATTAATTTGTCATTTAGCTAGTGTTTTTATTTAAAGCGACTATAAGCTAACCAATAGTTCATGGTTTGTGATTAGAGATCAGACCTTTAAACACAACTGATAACCATATATGATAAATAATTACATTTTAAAATACAATATTTGTAATATTTATAACATATAGGCTTACTATATCTATCAGCAATATGTTTCGTAAGCTAAATGCTGTGATTTGACGCTTTTATCCAAACCTGTGAAAACTTTCGTACACATTTTTTGGATAAGAATTCGGATATTAGATCTTCTATTCTGCCATCATGATCCTTCAGTTTCTCGACTGACATGGGAACTAGTATTCTGATCCTAATAAATTGCTGCCTGGCTACAGCCGATTTTAAACATGCTATAGTTCAGCCTTTACTAAAGAGATTTAACTTGGATTCTAAAGATTTATCTCATTTTAGACCGATTTCGAAACTGCCTTTTCTCTCTAAAGTCGTAGAGAAGGTCGTTTTTACTCAATTACAAATATTTTTAGAAAGAAACTCTGTGTTTGAAGTTTTTCAGTCAGGTTTTAGGGCATTGCATAGCACAGAATCGGCACTTTTAAAGGTTCATAATGATATTTTATTAACTGTTGAGCTTCGGCTATTTTAGTGCCGTTAGATCTTAGTGCGGCTTTTGATACTGTGGATCACAGCACTTTAATCTCTCGTTTGGAACACCATGTTGGAATTCGAGGGGTGGCTCTTCAGTGGTTTAAGTCATATTTAACAGACAGAAGTTTTGCTGTTAAATATGGTGAATGTCTATCGAATTCTGCTCCACTTATTTGTGGAGTCCCTCAAGGGTCCGTTCTGGGTCCTCTTTTGTTTTCATTGTATATGCTTCCCTTAGGATCTATTTTGGTGTTTCTTTTCATTGTTATATACAAATTTACATGCGCTTTCATAAGAATGACAAGAATGCTCTTACTCCGCTTTTGGACTGCCTGGAGGAAGTAAAAAGCTGGATGGCTCTAAATTTTTTAAAACTTAATGACAATAAAACAGAAATTCTTTTATTTGGGCAAGTCAGAAATTTGGCCTCTTTAAATTTATATCTGGGTCCCCTGGTTATGTACAACAGAGTGGTTGTAAAAAATGTAGGCGTTTTATTTAACAAAGAACTCAAATTTGATAAGCAGATTAACAATGATGTTAAATCTTGCTATTTTAATTTTAGGCTTTTAGCTAAAGTTAAGACTTTTCTTTCTTGTACCGATCTTGAGTAACTTATCAGATAGATAGATAGATAGATAGATAGATAGATAGATAGATAGATAGATAGATAGATAAATAGATAGATAGATAGATGGATAGATAGATAGATAGATAGATAGACAGATAGATAGATAGATAGATAGATAGATAGATAGATAGATAGATAGATAGATAGATAGATAGATGGATGGATGATGCATTGATGGATGGATGATGGATGGATGGATAGATAGATAGATAGATAGATAGATAGATAGATAGATAGATAGATAGATAGATAGATAGATAGATGGATGGATGGATGGATGGATGGATGGATTAACTCAGGCTTTTAATCTCTCTGGGTGTTAAGTTATGTCTTTCTATGTTTTTCTCTGTGATGCTATTTTTATTGTAACATTTTTCTATTTTTGTTCAGCACACTGGGCAACAATGGTTGTATTAAATTGTGCAACAGAAATAAAATAAAGAAAGACAAACAC
>CM074299.1:17828047-17863047 GCA_037194245.1 Opsariichthys bidens
AATCATTTAAAAGCAAAAATTGTTCCAACTAAACAATGTGCATGGACTCATTTGAAGCGAACGAACTGTTAGTCACTTGTTCGCCACTTGAGGTCACACACCAGCGCGATGTGATCAGACGGGTGCGAGACGCTCGGCAGGGCCTGATGGGTGGTGACCTCCTCGTGGCTGGGTAGAGGAATGACCTGCTCCACCTCCAGCGCATGTGGCTCGACAAAAATATAGTCCAGACACCCCTGGAAGCCCCCGACGTAGTTGGTGTAGGCCGGGACCCCACAAGCGCTGGCCAGTTGGAACGGGTTATTGAGTCCCACCTGGATCTGCTCTTCTGGGCCATTGGAGGCCCAGTCGTCATGGTTCTCCAAGACGGATCCCTGACAGACGAGCTGGAAGAGGCCGGAGGAGGGTGTGCTGTTGAAATCACCCGCAAATAAAAGCCTGGCTCCGGGATGCTTCTCCGTCACAACCTGCTTCATGTGTTTCAGGGCCACAGCTATCTGGACCAGTCGAATGTTTCCTCCTGAAAACACAATAGAATTTTAGAATGTCATTTCATTCGTATCGATGCTCACCTTTAATATAACCATAGGGCAGGATGCACGTAAATTCGGAATAGCAGAGGGCCTAAAACAGATCCTTGCTGCACTCCCAAATTTACTGACGTTAAATTGGGTAATTCCCTGTTTAAATATTTATAAAATGGTTGAATTAAATATGAAGTCAGTCCATTCACATTGAACCTCACCTTTATTATAACCAAGGTGCAGCATGAATATTCAAAATAGCAGAGGACCTAAAACAGATCCTTGCTGCACTCCCTAATTTACTGACGTTAACTTGGATAATTCCGTTTAAATAAGCAAAACGGTTGAATTAAATACGAAGTCAGTCCATTCACACTGATGCTCACCTTTATTATAACCAAGGTGCAACATGTGTATTCAAAATAGTAGAGGACCTAAAACAGACCCTTGGTGCACTCCCTAATTTACTGACGTTAACTTGGATAATTCCCTGTTTAAATAAGCAAAATGGTTGAATTGAATTAAAACCAAAGTCACTACATTCACATTGATGCTCACCTTTAGGGTGCCAGTACAGGTGTGTGTTTCCGACACATAATATCCTTGATGGGTCGCATAACGACTGCAAAATGGTCACCTGAAAAATTGGGCAAGAGATGCATTTTTGAAGCAATAAGCCAAAAAAAAAATTTAAATCAAGATCTTTCTTATTTTAATTTTGGAAAATAGATAAATAACTAGAGAAAAATAAATACAAAAACAATAAAATCACATTAAAATCAATAAAACAAAGAAAAATGCAATCACGTAAATAAATTACATTTTAAAATGTATTAAAATTGTTGATTTACATTTTAATTATGTTTAAAAATATTACTATTTTACTGAATCTTTTATCGTTTTTATCACATTAAGCATAAAAGACTTTCACGAATTTACTTTTTTTTAATGAAAATAAAAAAATATATTGTTATAAAAAAATTCTTAAGCCTTTTTTGACAACGGGAGGTCTTCAATTCTCCGCAATGTGTTGCAGTGAAATACCTGCAACGTCGTTGACCTGCTTTCAACCTTCTCTTTCAAGCTGGGATTGGTGGACACCTTCTCCAACAGTTCCCGATGAAGAGGATCAGCGGTCAAGGCCTCGCTCAGCATAACATCATACTGCTCGAGCAATTTCAACTTAGACCTTCTAAAATACGTCGCCAGACCTTCATACTGTCTTTCCTTGATTTTGAAAACCCCTTCCAACCCAAAAGCATCCAACGCCGGAGATAAACTATCCAAAAAAGCCCCTTATCCACCTCCTGGAGGCAAATGATGTCAGCGTTGTACCCTGACAGCTCCTTCTTGATCAGATTCTGCCTGTAGTCCATCTCCAGGGCGTACGGTGCGCAGTACGGGTACAAGACCGTTTTGGAAAGGTCAGTCTGAGCGTAGATGTCAGCCAGGATGTTATAAGACACAACCCTCAGTGAAGACTCATCGGTGACCTTCTGAGTGTACAAGTGCCTGCTGTCAAAGGTGCATGTTCCTGGACCGGCTTCTACAGTGCCTGAAGACACCAGTTCCTTGGGTTCCCCAAACTTGGATCCGTTCCCCGGCGAGCATTTCAACATCACCTCAAACCAATGTCCAGATTGGATGGCGTGAACACACGTTCAACTCCAGCCTCGCTCCAGCAGTCTGGATCTCCACTCATGTGGGCATTAGGTGAGCTTTCCTTGAACCATCTGAACTTGGAGTCCTTGAGATCTCCGAACTCTATCTCCAGCTTAGGACAAACTGGAAACCCAGACATTAGGGAAGATGGCAGCTCAGATACAGTGAATGTTGGTGGATTTCGTTCCACTTTATACTTCAGATCCCCCACATGCAGCACAGCTCCATCCTGCCACGCATCAGTGTTCATGGTGTCCACGGACACAAGCTCTCCATTGACGCACAGACTTATTTCGGGTGTCTCCGCGGAGGGAGTCTCACTTTTCCCTTTGCTTTGTTTGGATCTCTTCGCTTTGCTTTGTGTCTTGATGATGCCGTTGGCTATTCGAGCCAGAACCTTCCCCAGCGGTTCCGATTTCTCGCGCAGCATCTGTTTACTACTGCCGTCGAGACTGAACGAGATGGTCAGTTTGGGCTCACACGGCACACATCTCACGACACATCTCTCCATATTCATATGAAACCGGGCGGTGAAGAGATTTCTGTAGGTTAGGATAGAAAAGGGGGGGATATAACGGAAAAATAACAATTTACTTGTGAATGACACGCGACTCAACATGAGGAAGAAGTGAGAAACTACCGGTAGCTTCCGTGATCAAAAACCTTATTATTCAGAACACTAGATTCGACATGTTTCAGGTGAATTTGTTATAAAAAGAAATCTTCTCTTTAATTTCACCTTAATTAAATCGCTTATTATATTAGTAGACTATAACAATATTGACTTCGAAAAAGATTTGTCACGAAAACCCTCCCTGAGCTCAATATGAATGTATCCTTATTATTCGGAGAACTAGATTCGACATTTTTTATTATTTAAAAAGTTTTTTGTTGTTGTTTTATTGTCATTTTGATGAAAACTCTATCATATTGAAAGATTGCTACACTATTTGCGTGGTATCCTCTAAAACAGGCGTTTTCGAGCCGTTTTTGGGGAAGTACATGGACGTTATTATGAGAAGAGAAAAAAAACAGTTTAAAAAAATACTATGGAAGTCAATGCGGGCAGAAACTGATCACCTACATTCTTCAAAATATTGAATTTGAGAACTTCATACTGAGGGTGGGTGAGTAAGTAAATGATGACAGGATTTTCATTTTTTGGGTGAACTATCCCTTTAAGATCGTACTTGAGTATTTTTAACTGCCGCTAAACGGCACTGTTCACAAACGCTCCGAGATCGCTTATAGAAATTCATTTTTAAAGACACAGTTCACCCAAAAATGAAAACGTTGTCATCATTTAATCTAAATCAAGTTGTACCAAACCTGTAAAAATTTCTTTGTTCTGCTACACACAAAGGAAGATATTTGGAAGAATGTTTGTAACCAAGCAGATCCCGGCGAGTAAATGACGACAATTTCGTTTTTTGGGGGGTGAACTGTCTCTTTAAATAAATCACCGCTACATACACATTCATATTTGGTATCATCTCATTTCCAAATATCTTACGGTGTCATTCAAACATTCTCTATTATTGCTCAAAACAAAATAATTTGGAAACGCAACTGTGCTGCTGGTTTTATTGAACTCAACTGAGAGGACAATAATAATCATCAAATATTAATACATCATAGCCCATTTCACATCTCTCCAATTTATCTGCATAAATGTCTGCTGAACAAAGTTAAGCTATTAATATGTTCCCAAATACATGTGTACATGAAATAAAACAAACATATTTTTCCTTATTTAGCACATTATGATTATTACCAATATAGAGTACATGGTACAACGCATTATTCTGCTCGTGAAATGTCTCTAGCCACTGGCATGCAGCATGTTTACTAAACAACAGACGTCGTGTTGCTTCCATTGTTGTTTTGCTTCAATGGTTGATTAAAAATCCAAGTAATTAGAAGCCGCTCTTCACCACAGCCAAAGGCTCAGCATGAAATCATACACAAAAGACTGAAAAAAATAAATACGAAATTACAAAAACCAGAGTTAACATACAGTCTACACAAAAATACCAGAACAATAATTTTAAAAAATACATATTTTCAAAATAACGTCAGTAATTAATCAAATGTATATGTCTTGATTTTTTTGCAACTCCTCAAGGAAAATGTGTTAAAATATTTGCTGGTTAAAACACCGTATTGAAACCATTCCGCAGTTTTATTAATTAGTTCCCACCAAGAACGTTAACTATAACGATAAAATTGTTTTGAATATAAAAGAATAGCATTTTCCACACCACAGCTAAAACGATATTGAGAAACGATATCGTTTTTCTTTTTCCTTCAGGTGAACGATGAAACGCTGACAGCCAATCAGAATGCGTTGTAATGCCCGCGCATTTAAAACGGCGGGCGACATCGCGGGAAAGTTAATCGCTGAGGTCCAAATCCCAGATACTTAAAAGAAATATGGATATATGGAAAACAATCGGTCATACCCTCGGAATAAATAGTGAGGAGTATTAACGATGAGATCATTATGCCAGGCTAGCAAACAGTGTAATAAAATTACCTCAGGAATTGGCGCGAAAAAAATACCCCAACGTTTTTTATTATTATTCCTCTATATTGACTTTGTCCGCTAAATTCACTGTAAGGTTAGATAGATTTCACTAGTTAATCACTCGAAACACAGCATGCTGAGGACATCTGCTGGTTAAAGCGTGTAAAATGCAACAAGAACAGCAAAAACATGTTGAACACACTTTGAAACAATAAACAGACCGTTTTCGTTCGTTGGTGTGGACGCAAATATAGTCATCGTTCTTGGTGCGATTTAGAGTTTTTACGTTTTGCCGATCCGCACACATACTTTTTAATCAATGGGGAAATGCATTCCTTTTTTCATTTATTTAATTGATCGTCAAATTAAAACTATATTACACTAACATAACGGTTTATTCATAGTTTAAAACTTCAAAGTCAACATGAAATAAAAAAATGACGCTATTTAATGTTCCTTGATTTCATTGTATTGTTGTGCGCCATCAATTCCCGATGGAAAAATCAAGTTTTTCTTCATGCATATCCTGTTTCATGTGCAAATATCTCATATTACGAAGGTAAATTGGTTGCAAACACATTTCATGTTGACTTTAAAGAAGCATCAGTATTATTAAGTTTAAAACTGGTCCTTAGCAAGACAGGCAATGCAAATGTAAGATATATTGATTATTGTGCTATTTCGAATTTCATTCAAACATCTGAAGATCTCCTTCAGAAATGACCGCTCATGAAACCTGATGCTGAATGTTTAATTCCTAGGTTTTTGGTGAGAACTGGCTGATGTCTCCAAATCCTCCCATGCACTGAGCCTGTAAAGCTCCAGAAGGAGCCCGATTTGGACTTCCACTGTCCCACCACAATGATGTCACTGCCGTGGTGCAGTCAGTCCAAAGAGCCCTGGTTCCCCGTGCAGATGGGAGTTTCCCCTGTCTGGCCGCCGCTGATTTTAGTTCCAGAGCTCACAGTCACGGAATTGTCCGTCTCTCCGCCTGCGACGGGACCCTAGAGGTTGTTCTTCTCTGTGCACTCCGCTTCTGTGCTGCGAGGGAAGTAGACGGTGGTCTTGTGCTCTTCGTAGCGGTCGATGTGCTTCAGATGAACCACCATGTGCAGCGCGTAGGCCAACACCAGCAGCAGGATCAGAGACGTGATCAGACCCATCAGGATCGCAGGGGTGAAGAAGGTCGCGCAGTCGCTGGCCGACGCAAACTTACTGGACTGAACGTTGAACGCCTGGATCTGTGAGGAAACACAAGAAACAGATGGTTAGTTGGTAAGCATCAATCTATCTATCTATCTATCTATCTATCTATCTATCTATCTATCTATCTATCTATCTATCTATCTATCTATCCACCCATCCATTTATCCATCCATCCATCCACCCATCCATCCACCCATCCATCCATCCATCTATTTATCTATCCACCCACCCATCTATCTATCCATCCATCCATCCATCCACCCCTCCATTTATCCATCTATCATCCACCCATCCATCTATCCATCTATCCACACTCCCACCCATCTATCTATCCATCCACCCACTCATCTATTCAGCTATCCATCCATTTATGTATCTATCCATCCATCCATCCATCATTTATCTACCCACCCATCCATCCATCCACCCATTTATCTATAAATCCATCCATCTATTCATTTATCTATCCATCCATCCACCCATCTTTTTATCTATCTATCCATCCACCCACCCATATTTTTTATCTATTCATCCACCGATCCATTTATCTATCAATCCATTCATCTATCATCTATTCATTTATCTATCCACCTACCTATCCACTTATCTATTCACCCACCCATCCATTTATCTATCTATCCATCCATCCACCCACCCATTTATCTATCTACCCATCCATCCACCCACCCATTTATCTATCTACCCATCCATCCACCCACCCATTTATCTATCTATCCATCCATCCCCCACCCATTTATCTATCTACCCATCCATCCACCCACCCATTTATCTATCTATCCATCCATCCACCCATTTATCTATCTATCCAACCATCCACCCACACATTTATCTATCTATCCATCCACCCACCCATCTTTTTATCTATTCATCCACCCATCCATTTATCTATCTATCCATCCATCCCCCCACCCATTTATCTATCTACCCATCCATCCACCCACCCATTTATCTATCTACCCATCCATCCACCCACCCATTTATCTATCTACCCATCCATCCACCCACCCATTTATCTATCTATCCAACCATCCACCCACACATTTATCTATCTATCCATCCACCCACCCATCTTTTTATCTATCCAGCCACGATCCATTTATCTATTAATCCATTCATCTATCATCTATTCATTTATCTATCCCCCCATCCATTTATTTACCCACCCACCCATCCATTTATCTATTCACCCACCCATCTATTTATCTATTCACCCACCCATCTATTTATCCATCTATGCATTTGTCATCTATCTACCCATCCATCCACTCATCCACTCATCCATTTATCCATCTCTCCATCCATCCATCCATCCATCCATCCATCTATCCATTCATCCATCCACACATTTATCCATCCATTTATCTATCTATCCAACCATCCATTTATCTATCTATGCATTTGTCATCTATCTACCCATCCATTTATCCATCCATCCATCCACCCATCCATTTATCCATCCATCCATCCATCCACCCATCCATCCATTTATCCATCCATCCATTTATCCATCCATCCATCCATCCACCCACCCATCCATTTATCCATCCATCCATCCATCCACCCATCCATCCATTTATCCATCCACCCACCCATCCATTTATCTATCCATCCATCCAGGCAAAGCAGAATAATTCATAGTTTTCAGAATTCCATATTACACAGTATTTAATTTCACTCAATCTCAGCATGTTCTACCACAAACTCTGGACTGTGAGCTTTTTTTAAAAAGACGCTCCTCTCATGCCAATCCACACGCTTGTGTAACCACATTACACCCACCAGAGGCTAAAAATACTGCACAAGATGCTACAATTCCAACATGAGGTGTTTATCAGCAGAGGATGGAGGGAAAGTGTTGCCGGCCAACCTGGAAGTCCGTGAAGGTGATGTGCCAGTTTGCGGAGTGGTCGGTGTTGGCGCTGGGCACCAGCAGCGTGTCGTACTTCTGCAGGCTGCTGACATGCTGGCAGTGATACGAGTTGGTGGAGGGCGCGTACACATCTGTAGCGTTGAACGTGGCCTCGTACGTCCAGTTGTAATGGATGTGCACGTTATCGAGAGTGAACCAATTCTGTCCCGCCGACTCGTAGAACGTGTTTGACATCTGTAGCCTGTGGAAATAAACGCATATATAAACGGCACAGTCATGCATCTTCATCTCTCGGCAAAGCCAAAGAAAATAAATTCTGCTTTTAGATGAGAAGTGCAAATTGGTGGTTTTACCAACACACACACACACACACACACACACACAAATTGATATTATCTATAAATTCTAATACAAATTAATTGGCAACCACTAACATTCTTTAAAACATTCTAGATTTTAATATTCTAACATTAACAGTAACATCATATAAAACATAAAGAGGTTTTCATTAATATTAACACCAGAGCTGTTTGGAAAAGGACTGCAAATATGAATGAAAACCCATTTCTAAGATGTTTTATAGGATGTCAATGTTAATATTAGAATATTAAAATAGCAGAAAATTAATAAAATATTTATTTATTGGCGATAAATAAGGCAATGAGCCACATGAGGCCACACTTTACAGTGATTTCACCACAGTTAATGGAGTTTGGCCTAAAAATAACCTCTTAACCGAAGTAAAATGACTGTCATGCATCATTATATCACACACACACACACACACACAAAAAATAAGAAAATACCTTATGGAGAGGCCTCTAAGATCTTCCACATCGCCAAACCGTAAATTGAGTCTGGTGAACAACACAATATTATAAATATTAATCATGAAGTTTAACATGTGTAGCATGTTCTCAACAAAACATCTTGGTTCACTTGGTTTCTGAACTCCCTGAAACGCCTTGAGTTTCCGGGAACGAACGCATCACAGTTTTCCTCATTTAAATAATTTATGCGCAGAATAAAGGGGCGGGGTCTGGTTGAGTTAGTTAGTAGTGTGTTGAAACTGGCGATTACGGACATTTCCCAAACGCCAATCACGACACACCGCTCCAGCCGACCAATCAGAGCACATTGTGCTTTTCAGGAGGAGGGGCTTCATAGAGACAGAGCGTTACTGACAGACTGGGAAGAGAGGAGCTGCAACAATGGAGGATCATGAACTTACACGGCTTTATCTTTACTGCAGAAGGAGCCTTTGGTGTCCACCAGTGCGTCTGGGCTGAAGGTTCTCTCGGTGAGGTCCACTAAACTGTGATTCCGGTACCTGATGGCCAGTTTGCGGGCCCTGAAGAGGATGCAGGTCTTGCCGTTGTACGTCACGCTCAGAGGAGAGTACGGCAACATTCCTGGAGATTGCAGCAACTTCCTGCGTGGAGGAGCGTGAAGCTGCCATCCGTACGGCTGGAACACGAGCACATCAAACTAACATTCACACACTGGCTTCAAACGTTTGGGATCGGTAAGATTTATGAAAGACGTCATGAAGGCTGCATTTATTTGATCAAAAATACCGTAAAAACAGCTAAATGTTATTCACATTTAAAATCACTCTTTCATGTGTGAATATATTATAAGATGTAATTTATTCCTTTGATGCAAAGCTGAATTTTCAGCAGTGTCACGCGATCCTTCAGAAATCATTCCGATATGATGATTTGCTGCTCAAGATACATTCATATTTTTGTGGAAAGTGTGAAACATTATTCTTTGATGAACAGAAAGAACAGCGTTTATTTGAAATGGAAACCTTTTGTAACATTATTATTCTCTTTACTGCCAAATTTGATCAATTTAATGCATCCTTGCTGAATATCAGTCATTTCTTTCAATGATAAGGATAGTTACAAGACAAAATGGGGTAAGTTGTCACAATAAAACCACTAAAGAAAATAGCTTTTCAGCTAAATCTAAATGGTATGAATCACAAAACAGCTGATTAAGCAACAAAAATGTAAAAGGTAATGCATATTAAACCAATAGATGTTTTGCCGAACATACATTATGATTATTCAACGACTTAATAAATAAATACAAAGTGTGCCAGTTCCCCAAAATGGGTATTTATGAAACATAATGTGTGACAACTCGCCTCATTCTCCCCTGTACCTGCCGTTAAATACACTTATTACCAGGGTCGGGGAGTAACGAAATACAAGTAACTTAGTGACGTATTTAAAATGTAAAATTTGAGTGACTGTGTTTGATTTTAAATGGGTGGTAATCAGATTCCAGTTCCATCTGAAAAGTGTTTTAGATTACCAAAGTGATTCCTTTGAGTTTTAATGTCATTTAAACAGCGATTGGTGATTCTCTGACTCTGACCGTCTGAAAAAGACCAGTTCAGTTTCACCAACATTTAATACTTTTAAGAGGATCATAAAAATGATCATAAAAATTTGGTTCTGTCCTGAACAAGACAAAATGACTGAATTTATTTAAAAAAAAATGCCCAACTGTCGACTGAACTGTCCTGTCATGACCTGATGATCCACGACTGTTTTCATGTTTTGTGAGTCATTGTATAATTCACTCGTCACTGCAACTTTTTCTCACTATTTGTTTTTTTCCCCTCACAAATATGAGTTTGCGTTTCACAATTCTGACTTTTTTTTTCCTCAGAATTGCGACATTTAAACTCACAATTTCAAGTTATAAAGTCAGAATTGGGAGATATAAACTTGCAATACTGACTTTTTTTCTTGCAAATGTGAATTTAGTATGTGAGTTTATATCTCATAATTCTGACTTCTCAATATTGTGAGTTTATATCTCATAATTCTGACTTTTCTCAATATTGTGAGTTTATATCTCATAATTCTGACTTTTCTCAATATTGTCAGTTTATATCTCATAATTCTGACTTTTCTCAATATTGCGAGTTTATATCTCATAATTCTGACTTTTCTCAATATTGTGAGTTTATATCTCATAATTCTGACTTTTCTCAATATTGCGAGTTTATATCTCATAATTCTGACTTTTCTCAATATTGTCAGTTTATATCTCATAATTCTGACTTTTCTCAATATTGTGAGTTTATATCTCATAATTCTGACTTTTCTCAATATTGCGAGTTTATATCTCATAATTCTGACTTTTCTCAATATTGTGAGTTTATATCTCATAATTCTGACTTTTCTCAATATTGTGAGTTTATATCTCATAATTCTGACTTTTCTCAATATTGTGAGTTTATATCTCATAATTCTGACTTTTCTCAATATTGCGAGTTTATATCTCATAATTCTGACTTTTCTCAATATTGTGAGTTTATATCTCATAATTCTGACTTTTCTCAATATTGTGAGTTTATATCTCATAATTCTGACTTTTCTCAATATTGTGAGTTTATATCTCATAATTCTGACTTTTCTCAATATTGTGAGTTTATATCTCATAATTCTGACTTTTCTCAATATTGTGAGTTTATATCTCATAATTCTGACTTTTCTCAATATTGTGAGTTTATATCTCATAATTCTGACTTTTTTCAATATTGCAAGTTTATATCTCATAATTCTGACTTTTCTCAATATTGTGAGTTTATATCTCATAATTCTGACTTTTCTCAATATTGTGAGTTTATATCTCATAATTCTGACTTTTCTCAATATTGCGAGTTTATATCTCATAATTCTGACTTTTCTCAATATTGTGAGTTTATATCTCATAATTCTGACTTTTCTCAATATTGTGAGATTATATCTCATAATTCTGACTTTTCTCAATATTGCGAGTTTATATCTCATAATTCTGACTTTTCTCAATATTGTGAGTTTATATCTCATAATTCTGACTTTTCTCAATATTGTCAGTTTATATCTCATAATTCTGACTTTTCTCAATATTGCGAGTTTATATCTCATAATTCTGACTTTTCTCAATATTGTGAGTTTATATCTCATAATTCTGACTTTTCTCAATATTGTCAGTTTATATCTCATAATTCTGACTTTTCTCAATATTGTGAGTTTATATCTCATAATTCTGACTTTTCTCAATATTGCGAGTTTATATCTCATAATTCTGACTTTTCTCAATATTGCGAGTTTATATCTCATAATTCTGACTTTTCTCAATATTGCGAGTTTATATCTCATAATTCTGACTTTTCTCAATATTGCGAGTTTATATCTCATAATTCTGACTTTTCTCAATATTGTCAGTTTATATCTCATAATTCTGACTTTTTTCAATATTGCAAGTTTATATCTCATAATTCTGACTTTTCTCAATATTGTGAGTTTATATCTCATAATTCTGACTTTTCTCAATATTGTGAGTTTATATCTCATAATTCTGACTTTTTTCAATATTGCAAGTTTATATCTCATAATTCTGACTTTTCTCAATATTGTGAGTTTATATCTCATAATTCTGACTTTTCTCAATATTGTGAGTTTATATCTCATAATTCTGACTTTTCTCAATATTGCGAGTTTATATCTCATAATTCTGACTTTTCTCAATATTGTGAGTTTATATCTCATAATTCTGACTTTTCTCAATATTGCGAGTTTATATCTCATAATTCTGACTTTTCTCAATATTGCGAGTTTATATCTCATAATTCTGACTTTTCTCAATATTGTCAGTTTATATCTCATAATTCTGACTTTTCTCAATATTGTGAGTTTATATCTCATAATTCTGACTTTTCTCAATATTGCGAGTTTATATCTCATAATTCTGACTTTTCTCAATATTGTGAGTTTATATCTCATAATTCTGACTTTTCTCAATATTGCGAGTTTATATCTCATAATTCTGACTTTTCTCAATATTGCGAGTTTATATCTCATAATTCTGACTTTTCTCAATATTGCGAGTTTATATCTCATAATTCTGACTTTTCTCAATATTGCGAGTTTATATCTCATAATTCTGACTTTTCTCAATATTGCAAGTTTATATCTCATAATTCTGACTTTTCTCAATATTGTCAGTTTATATCTCATAATTCTGACTTTTTTCAATATTGCAAGTTTATATCTCATAATTCTGACTTTTCTCAATATTGTGAGTTTATATCTCATAATTCTGACTTTTCTCAATATTGTGAGTTTATATCTCATAATTCTGACTTTTTTCAATATTGCAAGTTTATATCTCATAATTCTGACTTTTCTCAATATTGTGAGTTTATATCTCATAATTCTGACTTTTCTCAATATTGCGAGTTTATATCTCATAATTCTGACTTTTCTCAATATTGTGAGTTTATATCTCATAATTCTGACTTTTCTCAATATTGCGAGTTTATATCTCATAATTCTGACTTTTCTCAATATTGTGAGTTTATATCTCATAATTCTGACTTTTCTCAATATTGCGAGTTTATATCTCATAATTCTGACTTTTCTCAATATTGTGAGTTTTTATCTCATAATTCTGACTTTTCTCAATATTGCGAGTTTATATCTCATAATTCTGACTTTTCTCAATATTGTGAGTTTATATCTCATAATTCTGACTTTTCTCAATATTGTCAGTTTATATCTCATAATTCTGACTTTTCTCAATATTGTCAGTTTATATCTCATAATTCTGACTTTTCTCAATATTGTGAGTTTATATCTCATAATTCTGACTTTTCTCAATATTGCGAGTTTATATCTCATAATTCTGACTTTTCTCAATATTGTCAGTTTATATCTCATAATTCTGACTTTTCTCAATATTGTCAGTTTATATCTCATAATTCTGACTTTTCTCAATATTGTGAGTTTATATCTCATAATTCTGACTTTTCTCAATATTGTGAGTTTATATCTCATAATTCTGACTTTTCTCAATATTGTGAGATTATATCTCATAATTCTGACTTTTCTCAATATTGTGAGTTTATATCTCATAATTCTGACTTTTCTCAATATTGTCAGTTTATATCTCATAATTCTGACTTTTCTCAATATTGTGAGTTTATATCTCATAATTCTGACTTTTCTCAATATTGTGAGTTTATTCTGACTTTTCTCAATATTGTGAGTTTATATCTCATAATTCTGACTTTTCTCAATATTGTGAGATTATATCTCATAATTCTGACTTTTCTCAATATTGTGAGTTTATATCTCATAATTCTGACTTTTCTCAATATTGTGAGATTATATCTCATAATTCTGACTTTTCTCAATATTGTGAGTTTATATCTCATAATTCTGACTTTTCTCAATATTGTGAGTTTATATCTCATAATTCTGACTTTTCTCAATATTGTGAGATTATATCTCATAATTCTGACTTTTCTCAATATTGTGAGATTATATCTCATAATTCTGACTTTTCTCAATATTGTGAGTTTATATCTCATAATTCTGACTTTTCTCAATATTGTGAGTTTATATCTCATAATTCTGACTTTTCTCAATATTGTGAGTTTATATCTCATAATTCTGACTTTTCTCAATATTGCGAGTTTATATCTCATAATTCTGACTTTTCTCAATATTGTGAGTTTATATCTCATAATTCTGACTTTTCTCAATATTGCGAGTTTATATCTCATAATTCTGACTTTTCTCAATATTGTGAGTTTATATCTCATAATTCTGACTTTTCTCAATATTGCGAGTTTATATCTCATAATTCTGACTTTTCTCAATATTGTGAGTTTATATCTCATAATTCTGACTTTTCTCAATATTGTGAGTTTATATCTCATAATTCTGACTTTTCTCAATATTGTCAGTTTATATCTCATAATTCTGACTTTTCTCAATATTGTGAGTTTATATCTCATAATTCTGACTTTTCTCAATATTGCGAGTTTATATCTCATAATTCTGACTTTTCTCAATATTGTGAGTTTATATCTCATAATTCTGACTTTTCTCAATATTGCGAGTTTATATCTCATAATTCTGACTTTTCTCAATATTGCAAGTTTATATCTCATAATTCTGACTTTTCTCAATATTGCGAGTTTATATCTCATAATTCTGACTTTTCTCAATATTTTCAGTTTATATCTCATAATTCTGACTTTTCTCAATATTGCGAGTTTATATCTCATAATTCTGACTTTTCTCAATATTGTCAGTTTATATCTCATAATTCTGACTTTTCTCAATATTGCGAGTTTATATCTCATAATTCTGACTTTTCTCAATATTGTGAGTTTATATCTCATAATTCTGACTTTTCTCAATATTGTGAGATTATATCTCATAATTCTGACTTTTCTCAATATTGTGAGTTTATATCTCATAATTCTGACTTTTCTCAATATTGTGAGTTTATATCTCATAATTCTGACTTTTCTCAATATTGTGAGTTTATATCTCATAATTCTGACTTTTCTCAATATTGTGAGTTTATATCTCATAATTCTGACTTTTCTCAATATTGTCAGTTTATATCTCATAATTCTGACTTTTCTCAATATTGTGAGTTTATATCTCATAATTCTGACTTTTCTCAATATTGTGAGTTTATATCTCATAATTCTGACTTTTCTCAATATTGTGAGTTTATATCTCATAATTCTGACTTTTCTCAATATTGTGAGTTTATATCTCATAATTCTGACTTTTCTCAATATTGTGAGTTTATATCTCATAATTCTGACTTTTCTCAATATTGCAAGTTTATATCTCATAATTCTGACTTTTCTCAATATTGCGAGTTTATACTCATAATTCTGACTTTTCTCAATATTGTGAGTTTATATCTCATAATTCTGACTTTTCTCAATATTGCGAGTTTATATCTCATAATTCTGACTTTTCTCAATATTGCGAGTTTATATCTCATAATTCTGACTTTTCTCAATATTGTGAGTTTATACTCATAATTCTGACTTTATAACTCACAATTGCAACTTTATATCTCACAATTCTGAGGGAAAAAGTCAGAATTGTGAGATAAAAACTCGCAATGACCTTTTTTGTGTTTGTTCCACACTTATTAGTATTCCAAAGTATTCTAAAGTATTTAGATGAAGTGACTAAACTTGAGTAATGTAACGAAATACGTTACAAATGACTTTTTAAAAGCATGTATTTTGTAATCTGCAGTGAAATAACCTGCTTGATACTCACGAAAAACAGTTTACAGAAAGAGAGTTTTCGGGGCACTGTAACATATCCTAAATCAGAATGAAATTCCTGATTAAAAATGTTGCATGTCCGTAATCTGTTTTTCCAAAGACAGCGCGGTCTGTCAAGGATTAAATTCATCTTGTCTGGACTTTGGAGGGAAATCTGCACCCCAGCGGCAGCACAAGGTCACATTGGCTCCGCTGGCAGACGGACACATCTCACCTGCAGCGCTCGTCTGAAACTCGCTTCTGCCACAAACACCGCGCCGTCGCCGTCCAGCCCGCCTGCACAGACACAGATGAGAAATATTTACAGTCATATCATGTTTACTCAAACCGATATGCAAATAAAGAACTGCTGATGTACTAAAACAATGTATAGAAGAAGGTTTTAACCCACTTTCTTGAATGCTGATGTCTTGGGACGGTGCGTCATCTGAGCTGTAAATATGAGAATTTGAGTGTGCGTTATTAATCTACCATCATAAACATGCAGTGGAAATCACTCAGATAGGATCTTCACATGTTATGAATATGAATGAGGAATAGAAGGCTTTGATGCTGTGAGTCACTGCTGGAACGTCATCGTCCGTGAAGTGAGAGTCACTTTTTATGCTCAGCTCTGTTGCCGCAGGAATATTGGACTTGCTCAGGAGATCTCGGTTAAGCGTCAACCGTTTCTCCAGCGTAAATGAGATAGAATTTGAAGAGCATCTCAGATGATCTTCTGAAAACTGTTTTTTGGGTTTTTTTTGCAGAGAAATGAACCATTTCGGGTTCCCTGAAGAAGTTTTCAGTGACCAGATCTCAACCTTTTTTGAAGGACATTTGGAAAAAACCCTTTTCCACTATAAAGAACGGAACGATTCCGTGGAGGTTAGAGGTTCTTTGTGGAACCGTCGAAGCAGAGGAGACAAAAAATGCTGTCCATTTGCTCTCCTTTTAATCTTATTGAAACAATCGAGATATTTAAGAGATCGAATGTGTGCTTTTCTTCAACGGTAAGACAGATTACTCAAAGACGAACCGTTTAAACGTCTAATCAGTGAGTAATACTGGGCTTAACCTGCTTCTCAGACCCGATGACAGGTCAGTCTGACCGCATAATGTCGGTCAGGGATCGACGTAAGATCGTAGCAAGAATGAAAGACTCATATATAAATATATAATAAATGAATGCGCTCTTTAGCGGTTCTGGACGCGAAGAGAAAAGAATTAATAGCGTTTTCTACGTCAGGTATTAATGCTGGAAGTGCCCGTCCTGCTTCCCCACTCACATTTCCATCTGAAAATGTACAAATGTAGTTCTTTTTTAAATTCACTATTAAAATAATTTGCTTTCATTGAAATAAAGCTTAAATGTAGCAAAAAAACTCATTAAAATTAGACCTAACTGAAACACACAAGTACTAAAATAACAAAAAAAAAAGCTCATCCAAAATTAATAAAACACAAAAATATCATATAAATAATACTAAAATAACACTAATTGATAATGTTTGTATGTATATATACATATATATCATGATTAATAATAATAATTAGGCTATATATTGATGATAATTTTACTTTAATAGTATATAAATAACTCTAAAATATCTGAAGTGTTTATTATATTTTGTTTTCAAAACTTAAAGAAATTAAAGGAATATTCCTGGTTAAACTCAAGTTGAGCTCTACTGTCAGTTTCTATATATCATACAATGTTTAAATACCACAAATATTGCACGTTTCTTGATATCTTTCAAGTGCATATATGGCAACACACACACACACACACACGTATGAGTTTAGAAGAGGTTAGTCGTGACAATGAGCGAGAAAGGTTGACATGGAGCCACTAAATCTCCAGCCTCCGGGGAATCGCCGGTTTTAAAGAAGCGCCGAACAGAGGAGGAGATCTCTTTTAATATATTTTAACGCCTGTACTTGAGTAATAAATGCATGAGTGTGTTGTTCTTGTGCATCAGCGCAGCAGTAGAAGCTCATTTCTCACCTCAGGACTCCCACAGAGCAGCAGAAGATCGTGACCCTGAACTGCTGCCCTTCACCACGAAGGAGCGAGAGTGAACGACAGCAGACCTGTGTCGCTTCATCCAGCCATCATTCTATCCATCCATCTATCTATCATTCTATCCATCCATCTATCCATCTATCCATCATTCTATCATTCTCTCTACCATTCTATCGATCGTTCTATCTATCCATCCATCCATTCGTCTATCTATCTCTCTATCATTCTATCTATCTATCAATTGTTCTGTTGTTCTATCGTTCTATCTATCCATTCATCCATCCATTTGTCTATCAATCATTCTATTGTTCCATCTATCCATCCATCCATTCGTCTATCTATCTATCTATCTATCTATCTATCTATCTATCTATCTATCTATCTATCTATCTATCTATCTATCTATCTATCTATCTATTCGTTCTGTTGTTCTATCTCTCTATCTATCCATCCGTCAATCTCTGTGTCATCTCTACCTGTCTGTAAATCATTCTATCCATCCATCCATTCGTGTATCATTCTATCTATCTATCTATCTATCTATCCATCTATCCAGCCATCATTCTATCCATCATTCTATCATTCTATCATTCTATCTATCTATCTATCCATCTATCCATCCATCATTCTATCCATCATTCTATCCATCATTCTATCATTCTATCTATCTATCTATCGTTCTATCTATCCATCCATCTATCCATCCATCTATCTATCTCTGTGTCATTCTATCTCTCTATCTCTCTACCTGTCTGTAAATCATTCTATCTATCCATCTATCTATCCATCTCTCTATCCATCCATCTATCATTCTATCTATCTATCTATCGTTCTATTTGTTCTATCGTTCTATCCATCCATCCATCCATCCATCCATCCATTCGTCTATCATTCTATCCATCTATCTATCTATCTATCGTTCTATCTATCCATATATCCATCCTTTCGTCTATCTATCCATCCATCCATCTATCTATCTCTGTGTCATTCTATCTCTCTATCTCTCTACCTGTCTGTAAATCATTCTATCCATCTATCCATCTCTCTATCCATCATTCTATCATTCTATCAATCTATCTATCTATCTATCTATCTATCCATCCATCATTCTATCCATCATTCTATCATTCTATCAATCTATCTATCTATCTATCTATCTATCTATCTATCTATCTATCTATCCATCCATCATTCTATCCATCATTCTATCTATCTATCTATCTATCTATCTATCTATCTATCCATCTATCCATCCATCTATCCATCCATCATTCTATCCATCATTCTATCTATCTATCTATCTATCGTTCTATCTATCCATCCATCTATCCATCCTTTCGTCTATCTCTGTGTCATTCTATCTCTCTATCTCTCTACCTGTCTGTAAATCATTCTATCTATCCATCTATCTATCCATCTATCCATCTCTCTATCCATCCATCTATCATTCTATCTATCTATCGTTCTATTTGTTCTATCGTTCTATCCATCCATCCATCCATCCATCTATCTACCTATCCATCCATTCGTCTATCATTCTATCCATCTATCTATCTATCTATCTATCTATCTATCTATCTATCTATCGTTCTATCTATCCATATATCCATCCTTTCGTCTATCTATCCATCCATCCATCTATCTATCTCTGTGTCATTCTATCTCTCTATCTCTCTACCTGTCTGTAAATCATTCTATCCATCTATCCATCTCTCTATCCATCCATCTATCATTCTATCTATCTATCGTTCTATTGTTCTATCGTTCTATCCATCCATCCATCCATCTATCTACCTATCCATCCATTCGTCTATCATTCTATCCATCTATCTATCTATCTATCCATCCATCTATCCATCCTTTCGTCTATCTATCTCTCTATCTATCCATCCATCCATCTATCTATCTCTGTGTCATTCTATCTCTCTACCTCTCTGTAAATCATTCTATCCATCTAACTATCCATCTATCCATCTCTCTATCCATCCATCTATCATTCTATCTATCTATCGTTCTATTGTTCTATCGTTCTATCCATCCATCCATCCATCCATCATTCTATCTATCTCTCTATCTATCAATCGTTCTATCCATCCATCCATTCATCCATCCATCTCTCTATGTCTGTCTATAAATCATTCTATCTATCCATCCATCCATCCATCCATCAATCATTCTATCTATCTTTCAACCTACCTATCTATCTATCTTCAAATAAATCATTCTATCTATCTATCCATGTCGAGTCTGCATCAACCTAAACTGATCTGCACAGCTTCTCCTGAAACAGCAGCCTGATCATGTAAATAAAGTACAGTCAGACAGAAAAGGAAAGCCGGAAAGAAAACACAAATCCCTCCTTCTATCAGCTTGGACAGTGGCTTATCTGCTCAGCGCTGATCTGCCGTCGCTGCATCTGAACATGTGGGCCAGTGACGGGCCACAGTCGGCACATTTATATAATCAATGGAATCTGCTGACCGCTCCAGAACGGCTATAGCATATTTCAGCTGGGATGCTCAGATTAGTGCGCGTCTTTAAACTTCTGCCGGCATCTAGATGCTTCACCAAATCAAATCTGTTAATACACAGCTAAAGCCTGGACTGGCCTACATGTAGTAAAACTCCATCTGTGCAAGCGCTCGTGGAGAAACGCTACACATTCAGCTCCTGAAGCAGTTTTTGCTGCCAATGAGATGTTTTGAACTGCATCATGAAGTCCATTGCAGAGAAACTGAACATATGTGGCTATAAAAATGCCTCGGCGTCGACTGCTTAGAAAGCAATTAGACGTAATCGCTTCGTCGAATGGGTTTAGGATAACACTTTTGCTGCGTTTGTTTACTCTTTCAGCATTTGACACAATACTGAACTTAAATAGACACATAAGATTTAGTGGGAAACACGAAATAATTATTATAATAACTAATAATAATCTCAGGCACCATCTGGTGGATAAAGATAAAATGCCATTCTGCCATCTTGCATTTACCACTGCATGTTAAAAAAGTAAATTAAAACATTTTCTAAATTTTTCTTTTTTCGCATACACTGTGTTTACTGTGCTTTATTTATGGGATATAGTGTTTTGCATATGGTGAATTCTGTTGATCTCGCATGGAAACTCAAAATGTAATAATAAACCTGCATCGGGCTCATTTATATAACACATAATATGCTTCCACAAATGTTTTATGTGATGTTTAGCCCGTATTTCAGCACTAGAAGCATGACATCAGAAGGATGCTGCACATTCCTGACATTCCTTCAGTGATGCTGATCATTCCCAAATCCTGAATCTCTCTGCCTCCAATTATAGTAGCACATATGGATTTGCCCTGTAAACTGATGCCGATGGATTTTCTCTTGTGTTTCACTGCAAGAGCCCTTCAGTTGAGTCTCAATGCAGACATGAAGGGTGGACAAAGGATGCAAGCACTAGTTTGTCTCTGCCACACCGGCTCATCGTCTTTTGATAAATGCACAGGCTATAAAAGATTCACATAGTCTTTGTTTTTTCCTGGTTTCACCATCTGAATATATAGGATGCAGGCTTATTTCAAAATAACTCACTCACCTCCCTTCCACAAAGGCAGACAGCTGCTCATAAGACGAGGATATCTGCAGGAAAACAAAGGAAAATAACGCAAGAGACATTGGGCGCCACGTTGATGCCATGTATACATCCAGATGAGTCTGCCAGAGATGATGCTGAACACCGCTGCTTCATAATCTGCCTGGATAACAGGGCGCAACCTCAGACGATGATTGACAGGCGCGGCGACCAATCAGCGTCCAGTGGGCGGGTTGATCCAGCGACGCGGCCACGCCCGTTCAAAGAGCGTGTGCTGCTGACACAGTAATACACAAACCAGCCGGAGATATAAACAAGCGATCCGTAAACTTGAACTAATTAGCCAAATAATTAACGGACAATGGCATTGAATTGTGAACTGTGGTCGAAAATCGTCCTGCATTCGTTTGCGTGTGTGTGCGCTTTACTCAAAGGGAAAATCATTTAAGAAAAATAAAATCTTAATAAAATAAATCTTCAATAAAATATCTTAATTTATGTTTTTAATTAGACTTGCAACTAGAAAATAGAAATAATAGTAATAATTTTTTAAAAAAACTACTAATAAGTGTCTATCATTTCATTCTTTAAAATACAATGGAGTACCGCATTGGTAATCCGTACAGTCGAATACATTTTTGAATCGAACGACATCAAAATAAAGCAGATTAACGTTCTAGTTATGTCATTCAAATAGAAAAAGTAAAAGGCATCTTTTTGTACAGGCGCTCGCTTTGTCAGCCCGTGGGGTCCTTCCAGGAGTCATTTGCGCAGAGCGTCACGTGATCGGCCTTTCCTGTCCGGACTCAGAGCACGCGATCATGGGTACGTGTGAGGCGACGATAAAACTTGATAAAATGCTCTAATACTTGATTTTACCTCGGAATTTCATCGGTTTATGTGTCGTTAAACGTTTCGTGTGTCGATTTCGCCATAGTGGCGCTCGCTATGAAGCCGTTTTTTGTAACAATTTTTTTGTTTTATAACGGAGGCATCGTGGAGCGGCCATGAGCCGCACACACATTTACACTCTAATTCACAGTTTATTTTTGTTGTTTTTCTGCTTTAAAATAGTGCAAATTATTTTGCTACCCTTTACTACTGCGTAATAACAGTAGATTGAATCATTAGAGCCAGTTATTGGTTTCCTATATAATTTCCACATCATTTTGTAAATGATATAAAGGTTTCCTACATGATTTTTTTTGTCTAAAACATGAATCAGAACCAATAATGATGAGCATCTTCAAGCTCTTGACGGTGATAAACAACATTTTAGTCTTAATATGGACTGTTTGGTTATACAGGATGTCTTTTTAGTGAGTTTAATTCATTTTATAGGTGTAAAGAGATCATTATGATTGCTAACATGTGGGATTTTGGGTGTATGAACAAGTTGCTTTTTCTTTTTTTCCCTCATTTAGGCAAGTGTCGTGGACTGCGTACTGCTAGAAAGCTGCGGAACCACCGCCGCGAGCAGAAATGGCACGATAAACAGTACAAGAAGGCTCATTTGGGCACCGCGCTGAAGGCCAACCCGTTCGGTGGAGCTTCTCACGCCAAAGGCATTGTGCTTGAGAAAGTGTAAGATGATTTTCATCGAGACGATGATGATGATGTGGATTGAGAGTACAGGAATAAACGTTAACTTTCTGTTTTCATGACAGTGGTGTTGAAGCCAAACAGCCCAACTCCGCCATCAGGAAGTGCGTCAGGGTCCAGCTGATCAAGAACGGCAAGAAGATCACAGCTTTCGTGCCCAACGACGGCTGCTTGAATTTCATTGAGGTACATTGGATTTATGCGTATGAAACTGAATGTAAATCTGCAGAGTAGTAATGGTGAGGGAGTCGGGCTTTTAACCTGAAGGTTGCTGGTTCGATTCCCTCACCTTTTCCATTCCCACTCTCTCCACCTTTGATATCATGACTAAAGTGCACTTGAGCAAGACACATAACCCCTAATTGCCTCACTTGTATGTCGCTTTGGATAAAATCTGCTAAGTGTAGAATGAACAGTGCATCATTTCTCTTTGTTCCAGGAAAACGATGAAGTTCTGGTGGCAGGATTCGGTCGTAAGGGACACGCCGTGGGTGACATCCCTGGTGTTCGTTTCAAGGTGGTGAAGGTGGCCAACGTTTCTCTTCTGGCTCTGTACAAAGGCAAGAAGGAGAGACCCAGATCATAAACTGTTCTTGGTGAAATCACAATAAAAGGAATTGTTTCTGTTCCATAAACTGTCCGATTGTCTTTTATAGAATGCTTTGAACTTTGGATGTTATAGAAGTGTGTGCCGAGGTGATGCCCTCAACAAATATCCGATAAGATTTATCCATTGGCGGTTGGATTAGTGCAGAAAGTGTTCTGATCGAGACCAACAAAAGTTTAATACTCACTCATTTTGAAGCCTAAATCAGTCATGGTCACATGACTACAATGTCACTTCAGTGAAATCTGTGAACTTAGCATTTCTCTGAATGTTTTGAGTTGGAGTAGTTTCTTGAACGTGATTTATAAACACAATGAGGCTGTGAAACTGGACCGAGTAAAGGGCATTTAATGTCCCGACAACCTTTCCAGGCTCTAGTTAACAGCCACCTTTACAAGACTACTTTTAACCCTTGTGCATTGTTCAAATTCACTACGCTTTCGTTATGTTCGGGGCTGAAAACAGCCACGATTTTAACTGCTTTAAAAATGTATCAGATAAATATTTTTGCTTAAATCTATTAATCAACCTCAGTCCTGCTCAAAACCACAATTTTTTTTTAAAAATCAGTATTTTAACTCTTTAAAACATTAAAATCTGATGCTGCACAAAAACTAACGACGCATCAAAGCCGATGTTGTTTCTAATCTTTGACACGTTTTTTCCCAAATCAGTGACATCATTTATGAATTTGGCAATTAAAGAGTTAAAATCCTGATTTTTTTTTTTTTTTTTTTTTTTTTTAAATTTAGTCCTTTTAATCAGGACTGAGGTTGATTAATAGATTTAAGCAAAAAAAATTGAAAAAAAATATTTATCTGATACATTTTTAAAGCAGTTCAAATATTGGCTGTTTTCAGCCACGAACGCAACGAAAGGGTCGTGAATTTGCCCACAGAGTCCTGTTGAGTTTTTGAACATTTTCAAAGCATTTTCCCAAAATATGTGTCAAAATAAGATTTGTCACCAAAAATCATTCCATTTGCTGAAACACGGAGAAAGTTAAAGACTCAAAAATTCCCTGTAGTGGATGAAAACATCCCGAACAGCACATAAGGGATGATACTGACGTCTTGCAATGAAATGAGAATATATAGAGCTCATTAACCACAGATCTTAGCTCTGGTATTTAACCAAAAACCCATTGGCTTGAGGACGGTAGATGACACTCAATATCTAGATTTGGCTGAAAGATGTCATCCCTGCCGCACACAATGGTGGAACGGAAACACGTTTTAGAGTTCCTGCTCTGCTGATTCTGTATTCACAACAGTAAACATTAGAGGGTTCACCCAAAAATGACATTTCTGTCATGAATTCCTCACCCTCATGCCTTTCCAAACCCGCAACACCTTCGTTCATCTTCAGAACACAAATGATGTTCTTTAAGAAATGCGAGAGGTTTTTTATCTCCCTTGGTGAGCCTCAAAATTACCACATTCAAGGTCCAGAGAAGAAGGAGAGACCTGGTGAAGAAAGTCGACGATATAGCGATTTTCACTGGCAATGTGTGCAAATTCACTCCCTGACAATATCTAGTGATGGGCGATTTCAAAACACTACGAATCTTTGGTTTCGAATCAGAGGTTCGGAGCGTCAAAGTCACATGATTTCAGTAAACGAGGCTTCGTTAAGTCGTAAGTGATTCAAAATTTCAATACTTCACGTGACTTTGGAGTTTGATACACGATCCCAACCACTGATTCGACACAAAACATTCGTAAAGCTTTGGTGTTTTGATCACTAAATATTGTTGAAAAGTCGTTATTTAGTCTTTTTGGCGCACAAAAAGTATTCTCGTCGCTTTATAATATTAAGCTTGAACCACTGTAGTCACATGACCTGTTTTAAACGTGTTTTTAGTAGCTTTCTGGAGATTAAAAGTGTTCGCAAAGACGATTGGCAGTTTGATTGACAGGCGATCTGACCAATCATAACCCTGAATCTGCCATTTTGTCCAACAAAGCAGTCAGGGGAGTTAGTAGATTAACGTTGGTGAAAAATTGAAACAACATTCCTTCTGATGTTCATTCATGTTTATTTGATGCTATAAATGAACTAGTATGAAGAGATTATCGAGGAGCTACATCGATCTGTCACCACGCATTAAACACACACTAGACACTATTTATTGATTAAACCTCTTTAAAAAATTATGATATATTAAATATGAAACTGTTTCATACGTTGTCAGTGTCCTCTTTGCTCCTCAATGTATTTTTCACTGCGTGAGAACATGATGTGTGGCACGAGAGCGGACATAGCAACAGTAACTAGAGGGGGCGGGGCTTTGCCAAGGGTCAATTGTGACTCATTGGGCTGCAAAACAAATTCACTCAGTGTAATTTAAATAAGTTAGTTCCAAAAATTGAGACATCTGTTGATCAATACAGACCAAAATTATTATTATATAACTATTATTTGGCAAGTTATTTGCTCAAAAGTTGTGAGAAATCTGCATTTTATTCCGGTGACCTGTCAATCATCCATCACAGGCGTCTGACTCCTCCCATGTGGCGGAGAAAGAAAGCGCAAATTGCAAATATAGCTGCAAGCAGCGATGGGCGGGCCCAAGCCGGTGTTAGAGCTCGCTTCCTGTTGAGGCGGCGTACAACTTAGAGCACGAAAGTTGTCAGGCCCGATGAGTTCTTCATGTCTACCGAGTTTCATACCAATATGTGCAAGCGTGTTTGATATATGGACCAAGTTTTTCGGACCCCATTCAAGGGGACGCTGTCGAGCCCCCCTGCCACGCCCGGGTCCCAGCCTCTGTCACGCCCTAATGGCCGCAGGTTCCAATGCGTGTGCAAAGTTTCAAGAGTTTTTGAGCATGTAAAGGGCCCCAAAAAGCCCCGAATGGTTGAAAAAAAATAAAAATAATAATAATAATCCTTATAATAGTATCCTACCTCGAGTCCACATGTGTAGCGGTCTGCGCATGAAGTTGGCCTGTTTCTCTGTGATTGACCGCAGCAGTGAGCGCTGTGATTGGTCCCCGAATCCAGAACATCAATAGTTTCATAACAGCTAAACCCCGTGGGACTAAAAGCACATTTGCGACTCGGAGCTGAACTCGACTGCTCTGTTCGTACCCAGTGAAACATTCACCGGTCCGTATCACGCGTTTGGCCGGATTTCTAAAAGGAGACAGGTGTGGATCGGATCATGCATAAAGTGTTTTAGAAGTTGGCGGGAAACGATGTGGAAGAGAAATGCCTGCAATATAAAAACTAGATCTGGACAAACTTCATGTTTGATGGTGATTGACGGCCCATCTGAGAGATCCGGCTGGTGTTTAGGACGCATTTTGAGCTCTATGATTTCAGGAGCAGCTGTTATTGTTTCTGGAACATTAGCCATCCAAGTGCACATGGGTGTAAAACGGGAACGGTCCGCTCCGGTGCCTTCATCTGCGCTACACCAATAACATTGATTTTCTGACTGGATGCATATGTAACCCAACTGTACATCAGAGCAGATTTGATTTCTCTCTTTCATATACTAAGAGAATCCACCCTCAAGCCCCTTATTAATGGAAGTTTAGGCCTTTTCCCAACATTTGCCAGCTGAAAAGAAAAGATAATCGCCGCACTATTTAATAAATTCCTTCAGATCAGAAGGTTTTGCACCTGCCACCGATGCTTTCACAGGCTCTCTGTTAGAAGACGCCGCAGTTTCTGAAGATTGTATTTACTATGTTTGCAGGTTTTTGTGTTTGGCTGCACAGGAGACGGTCGGTGAGCCGAAGTTAGTGAAAGGAAAGTTTTGTTTTATTTTTGTTTCGGCTAGTTTGTCTTTTGAATCTTTCTTATTTTATTTTCACAAATCTTTTTTTTTTTTTGCATAAAATTGGATTTTAAAAAAATAACGCAAAATAATCATATTTATTTTTGTGATAACTCCCCAAATTAAACATGCAACATAAAGCGTTTTATATTTCCTTGTTTCATTTTATTATTTTATTTTGTTCTCTTTCCTATGTACAGTTTATATCTGATTTTTTACTATTTAATCTCTTAATTTATCAACTTTTTTTTGCATCAAATTTAATTTAAAAAATGCTAAATCATATTTATTTCTGAGATAAATCACTAAATTAAACTCTGCAAGCTGTTTAGAAATCAGTGAAAGGAGTCTTTCTTTGTTATTTTCTTTTATTATTTATTTGTATTTATTTTAGCCTGTCTTCCGTATATATTTGATAGTTTTAATTTTTTTAAACTATTTAATCTTTTATTTTATTTTAACAAAACTTTTTTGCATAAAATTGGATTAAAAAATGCAATGTAAAGAAATGCTATTTTATTTCTTTGTTTCATATTATTATTATTTTCTTTTGTTTCATTTTCTTTTATTTAGTTTAGTCTTTCCTATATACAGTTTATAACTATTTAATCTATTTTATTTTTGCAAATCTTTTTTTTTGCATAAAATTGGTTTAAAAAATGCAAAATAATCATATTTTTTTCTGAGATAACTCACTAAACATGCAATGCAAGGAAATGCTAATTTATTTCCTTTTTTCATATTATTATTATTTTATTTTATTTTATTTTTTAATTTAGTTTACAGCTGTTTTATTTTGTTTTTAACTATTTAATTTCTTTCTTATTCTATTTTTTCAAATCTTTTTTCTTTCTTTTTTTAAAATAATGGATTAAATAAAATGCTAAATAATCATATTTTTTTTCTGAGATAATAATTCAGTAAACATGCAACATAAAGAGATTACCATGCAAGGAAAAGACTTTAATTTTATTTTATTTCATTTTTGTTGAATCTGTCTTACCTAGACAAAATTTAGATGCTTTATTTATTTATTAATTTATTATAATGCAAAATAATGATAATGATAATGAATAATGACATTTATTTTTGAGATAATATCTTATACATTAAACATGCAATGTAAAGTTATTAGCAAATTTGGAAATCCATGAAAAGAAAAGATTCCGAAATGTTGTTTTATATATATATATATATATATATATATATATATATATATGTGTGTGTGTGTGTGTGTGTGTGTGTGTGCATACACAGTCTTTATTTGTTATTTAATTTACAGTTGCTAATTTTATCACTCACATTTTGTAATAATTCGACATAAAATTGGTTTAAAATGCTAAATAATTCAATTTAAGGCCTTATTTACTGCTGAATCTGTGCAGCTCATGTTAAAGCGGCTCGTTGTCATTGATTAGCTGAATAATGGCAGGTTTATTGATCTCTGAGTGTCTGTTTTTAACACATATCCTGAAGTGATTCACACCAGTGCATTAGTTTTCACACTGAACAATCACATGATTCATTAATACAAGCATTATTGTGTGGATGATACAAGATCCAGCCTGGACATTTTCAAAGGCGATTATAGTCCGAGACACTCCACCTTCCAAAAGACGAATGAAACGGCGCAATATAAGAGGATTCTGGGCAGATTAGGACAGGAACTCATAAGGTGAGATATGAAGTGATGAAATATGTTTTGTCAGATTGGTGTCAAGCCTGTCCTGGCCTAGATCAACCTGGAACATAATTGCATCATCTCTTGGCATCTGATTCTGAACCCAAAAGATGAAGTTCTCTGAAGCGTTCGAGTGCGTTTGATGACTATCAATGTATTTCAGTTCCCAGACTAACTTACTTTGCGGTTCTGTTCTGGACATCCAAAACTTTATATATATATATATATATATATATATATATGATTAAAACTGCAAACAATCTTATTTATTTCTGTGATGATAACTCATAAACATAATTTTTCATTTTAAATAGTAAGCAGTAATCTAGTTCTGTTGAATGTCGCCATCTAGTGTTCAAACAGCTCTCGAACACTGTTTCATGACAGGCTGAAAGTGGTTTTTAAACTGGGTTTCAGGGACCCTCAGGGGCCACAAAAGAGTGCTAAGGGGTCCGTGGGGAAAAAAAAATTATAAATAAATAAAAATAAGATTTAACTGGCTAACTAAATTGGATTAAAATAAAAAAAATTGATTTGATTAAAAAAATATTTAAATAAAAATTAAATAACTACATAAAATATATTCAAACAAATAAAAAGATTAAAGAAACTAAATTATATTAAAATAGAAAAAATATTAAAATAAATTTAATTTAAATTATTCCATTTGAAAAAAGATTATTTAAATAAAAATAAATAAATATATAACTAAAATTATTTAAAAAAAACAAATTAACTAATTTAGATTCAAATAAAAATAATTAAAATATATTTAATTTAAAATAATACATTTAATAAAATTGTTTGTGATTGAAATATAAATAAATAACTAATGATTGAAATAAAATAAATAACTGAATAAAGAAAAATAAAAAATAACTGCATAAACAAAAAAATTATTAAAATAAATAAAATTATGATTAAACAAACTACATAAATAAATTAAACTAAAAAATAAAATAAATGCTAAAAATATTTCAATAAAAAATAAATAACTACATAAATAAACATTATTAAAATAAATAAAAATAAGATTAAACTAATTAAATACATAAATTAGATTAATACATTTGATTAAAATAAAATAATTCCAAAAATAAATAACCACATAAATGTTTAAAATAAATAAAATAAACTAAGTAAATTAATAAAATATGAATTAAATAAATAAAACTACAAAAAGCTGTTTGAAAAAGGTAAAAACTAATAAAGAATCAGATTAAAATAAAAAATTAATGAATGCAATTGATTGAAATAGTTTGGTTACAAATAAAAAATAAATAAAATCTAAATCTAAAAGTTAAGTAGTGAGTAATAGAAACAAATAAATATTTTACACATTAATAATATTCATTTTTCACAGTATTTATTGGGTTTTTATACATTTAGTAGTCTTTTAAATCACGAGGATGATCATATTTAGGGGTCCGTGGTGTCCCAAAGATTGAAAGCCCTGTGCTGAAGTGCTCTTCTGTGTCTCATGATCATGTATTTATAGAAGAAGTCTGACCTAAATAACCCGCAGTCAATGCCGTCCCCCCAAACCACAACACCGGCTGTCAGAAAAAAAGGTAACGTGAAAATGCAGTTCCTCATAAAGTGGAAAAAGTGACATTTTAAGCGACTGTAAGTCTAAAGAGGGTTTGAAAACAAAGCATTGATGTTCAGTTTTAGACTGTTATTTACAGATCGCAGGTCTTTTCCAGGTCCACAGGAGATCTGTCTCTTTATCAACATCCACCCAGACAGTGTCATGGATTTGGAAACATCCAGCGGGATTTTTGACGACGACGTGGCGACTCAGCTCATGATCGAACAGAGTCTCCTGCAGCGCCACAAGCAACCCCAGATCAAGTCCGTCTCTGATGACGGCCGCAGGTCAGAGACTCTTTCTGCTGCGGTCAGTTCAGATTCACGGCTGTTGCTGCTGCTGGAATGAGTCGAGCTGTATTTGTGTCTGCAGGGTCATTCAGATCAGCCCTGAGAGAGAGAGGATATTCACTGCAGTAAAGCAGGGTATGAATGAGTGAATCGCACAACAACACATACAGGTTAGATTTCACGGCAAATTCAAAAGAATAGAAAACAAATTAGCACTATTTTAAGAGCAGTTTCATTCTTTTATTTAGTTATTTATTTATTTTTTGAGATTGTAACAGTATTTTCATGTAAAATACATTTAATTTAATTTATTTTAGTTTAAAATTTATATATATATATATATATATATATATATATATATAAATATATACAAATTTAAATAAATCAACAGTATTTTCATACCAAATACCATTTATTTTATTTTAGTAAAAAATAAATAAATAAATAAACACACACACACACACACACACATATATATATATTTTAATAAAATTTTATTTAAATTAGAAATAAATAAAAAGGATTCAAATTAAATTTGATTTAAATAAATAAATTAAAATAAATAACATTTGATTTAAGTAAAAAATTAATAACTACATGAATAAAAATAAATAAATAAAAAGGATTAAAATAAATAAGATTTGATTTAAATAAAATAAATACATTTATAAAACTAAATAAGTAAAACCTGACTTAAATAAAGATAGACCATTAAGATTGTTTTATTTTTTGACATATTCATTATTTATTTATTATTTTTTTTACAATACTTATTATTTATATATATACATATACGTACAACAAATACTTCCATAACAATGAGTTTTTCTAAATGAGATCATAATCATAATGTCAGTTAAGCAAAATAATTTTCATATTCCAAAATGGTCCTAACCTTTTTTCTTTTAGAACATAATATTTAATAATAATTACAATATGCCAAATAATATTTTAAAATATATAATTAATTAATAATATATATTTTTTAGTTAATTTATGACCTAGACATCTTCTTGTCAGAGTTTCGTCTGAATATATATTATTGAACACGATGTCATTTCTCTGCTGAAAGTCCAGCAGCTGGGCCGAAAGTTCACCAGTATAATTTCTCTGCTTCTGTTGGCCGATGTCTTTCCGTCGATGGTTTCTCAGGGGATGAAAACGCCCTCCGTGAGCTGGTCGTCCATCAGCGGGCCTTCTCTGAGGAGGACGACGCCGGCGTCCTGCCTTTACACGAGGCCGCCGTCCAGAGCAACCAAAACATCCTTCAGATCACATTTAGGGGTTTGTCGTGGGGATGCTCACTGTTTCTCGTTGTTTTACTGGCATCAGGACAGGAGTAGATGTGATTTCATCTGTTCAACAGCCTCTCCTGAGGATGCGAAGCACAGAAAGACTCACGGAGGAAAGACGGCTCTCTTCTTAGCTGTGGAAAAAGGTCTTTTGGACAACGCTTGTTTCCTGCTGGACAATGGCAGCAGTCCAGACAGCCTGGATAAAGAAGAAGACTCGCCTCTCGTCGTAGGTCAGACTCGTTCTTCAATCGGAGTCAGAAACTGTGAATATATATATCTTTAATCTTCTTAACCAAATCTTTTTCTTTCCTCAGCTATAAGAAATAACCACTACGACATGACGAAGCTTCTGCTCAACTTCAGCGCCAGAGTCAACCAGGAGGGGGCGCACCGCAGGACTGCCCTGCACGAAGCCGCTCGACTGGGCCTGGCGGATTTCATGGATCTGCTGTTGAAGCACGGAGCTCATCCCGACGCCAGAAGCTCCTACGGCCTGACCCCGTTAGCATTAGCTGCGCAGGCGGGACACCTGGAGATCATCCGAACGCTTCTCCGGAGAGGTCGGGAGTGCTGGGATTGCAGCCCGGGGTTATTAGAGCACACTAAAAATAAAACTAAAACTGAAATTAAAGCTGCAATATGTAAAATTTTTGCAGTAAAATATGGGTCAGTGTTATATATATTTATATATATATTACCAACTATTTGCAAATCATGAGAAAATTGCAATTGTGTCATAATAAAAGTCCCGCTGCTCTCGAGGCGTGTGTCGTCGTCTCGTTCGGCTCCTCAACACTCGCTCCTGCTCCGCTTCACACTACAGTAACGTTAATAATCGCATCCGTGAGCATGATTTCTGCATCCCGACATCCCGAGACCACACGTCCCAAGATTCCTCGCTCAAACTCGGCCTCATCTACGCCTTGGTTTTCAATAGGCGACCTCGAAAAACTACTTTGATAAAAACTGTGTAGACATTACTAAAACTTGACCTAAAATTAAAACGAAGCTGGAAAATCTAAAGATAAAACTAATTTAAAATATTAATAAAAACAATTGCGGTGTCGTAATGGTATTAAAATAACGCGTAAAATATTATTGTAATTATATGATGTCTTTTGTTTTGTCTGTGATCTTGGACTCTGTATCTGTGGTTTGAAATAAAATAAACGTTAACTGAAATAAAAAGTAACTTTATTTTAAGTTGTTACAGTGTAATAATACATTTAATTACTGGGTAATAATAATTAAATGCATGTACTATGCAGGAGACTATGAGTTTCGGGTTAGGACGAGGCTCTGGTTTAGGGTTAATTGCATGTAATTATGCATAATTTCTAATTAAATACAGTAACTAATTGTGTAACAATGACGCTGTAAAATAAAGTGTTTTTAGTTCACCACATTTTATTTACTTCAACTTGATGTAATAAAATAACTAAAAAACTGAAAATAAATTTTAAAAAATGACCAGCACATTAAAAAAATTAAGATTTATTTTATAATAATAAATAATAATAATAAACAAACAGATCAAATCTAGTAAGATAAACATTAAATGTGTATTTTTTTCGTTCCATTAGTCTGAAAACAAGAAAACAAAATAGACCAAAATCTTTTATTATCCATAATATAAAAAAATTAAAACAATTAAGATTTATTTTATAATAATAAATAATAATAATAAACAACAACAGATCAAATCTAATGAGATAAACATTAAATGTGTATTTTTTTTCATTCCATTAGTCTGAAAACAAGAAAACAAAATAGACCAAAATCTTTTATTATCCATAATATATATTTTTTTTTTTAAAAATTAAGATTTATTTTATAATAATAAATAATAATAATAATAAACAAACAGATCAAATCTAATAAGATAAACATTAAAAGTGTATTTTTTTCGTTCCATTAGTCTGAAAACAAGAAAACAAAATAGACCAAAATCTTTTATTATCCATAATACATTTTTTTTTAAATTATGATTTATTTTATAATAATAAATAATTATAATAATAAACAAACAGATCAAATCTAATAAGATAAACATTAAATGTGTATTTTTTTCGTTCCGTTAGTCTGAAAACAAGAAAACAAAATAGACCAAAATCTTTTATTATCCATAATAAATTTTTTTTTTTTAAATTATGATTTATTTTATAATAATAAATCATTATAATAATAAACAAACAGATCAAATCTAATAAGATAAACATTAAATGTGTATTTTTTTCGTTCCGTTAGTCTGAAAACAAGAAAACAAAATAGACCAAAATCTTTTATTATCCATAATAAATTTTTTTTTTTTAAATTATGATTTATTTTATAATAATAAATCATTATAATAATAAACAAACAGATCAAATCTAATAAGATAAACATTAAATGTGTATTTTTTTCGTTCCGTTAGTCTGAAAACAAGAAAACAAAATAGACCAAAATCTTTTATTATCCATAATATATATATTTTTTTAAAAATTAAGATTTATTTTATAATAATAAATAATAATAATAATAATAATAATAAACAAACAGATCAAATCTAATAAGATAAACATTAAAAGTGTATTTTTTTCGTTCCATTAGTCTGAAAACAAGAAAACAAAATAGACCAAAATCTTTTATTATCCATATTAAATT
>CM074299.1:17868047-17875547 GCA_037194245.1 Opsariichthys bidens
TCTGTTTATCCTGACGTTTTGAGCTGTGTGATTTTTGATGGGTGTTGGTGGACTGGATTTGGCATGATCGAGTTATTATAAAAACAATCAATAATCATATGTTTGCTCACGTGATCAGTGCTGTAAACAGCTGTCAGACGCAAACCCGAGTGAATGCTGATGGTTACACTCATATTCTGCATTACTGTGGTGAGAAACAGAGGCTCGCTGGTCCATCATGATCAATAATCAATAATCATATGTTTGCTCACGTGATCAGTGCTGTAAACAGCTATCAGACGCAAACCCGTCATCAATACGAGTGAATGCTGATGGTTACACTCATATTCTGCATTACTGTGGTGAGAAACAGAGGCTCGCTGGTCCATCATGATCAATAATCAATAATCATATGTTTGCTCACGTGATCAGTGCTGTAAACAGCTATCAGACGCAAACCCGTCATCAATACGAGTGAATGCTGATGGTTACACTCATATTCTGCATTACTGTGGTGAGAAACAGAGGCTCGCTGGTCCATCATGATCAATAATCAATAATCATATGTTTGCTCACGTGATCAGTGCTGTAAACAGCTGTCAGACGCAAACCCGTCATCAATACGAGTGAATGCTGATGTTTACACTCATATTCTGCATTACTGTGGTGAGAAACAGAGGCTCGCTGGTCCATCATGATCAATAATCAATAATCAATAAACAGCACATGATAGAAGCAGCACACTGAAGTCACGTCCCTCCTCTCGCTCCCAGACTCGCTCTCTGCTCGGGGTGTTTGAGGAAGACACAGCTGCGATGTCCAGCTACTTCAGTCAGCTCTTCAAAGCCATGCAGAGGATCTACGACGCCCAGGTGAGAGTGACTCCTCACATCAGATGTTATATGGTGTGTACTCAAGAATATATTCACGTTAGAATAATGGATAAATCACACGTGCTCGTCATATTTCACCACAAACACCAAGTAGAAGTAACAGTTTGGATGAAGAACAATAGTTTTTGTCATTATTATTATTATTATTATTAGAACTGTCAAATTGATTAATCGCGATTAACTGCATGTAACATTAGTTTATAAATACATACACACACACACATACATATATATATATGTATATATGTGTGTATATATATGTGTGTGTGTGTGTGTATATATATATATATATATATACAAACGTTTATGTTAGATGTGATTAATCACGAGTGCTGTCAAATCGATTAATCGGGATTAATCACAAGTTTTTAAATATAGTGCATGTGTATATATATATAATATATATATTTGTGTGTGTGTATATATATATATATATATATATATATATATATATGTAACCTGACCTTGATTTGACAGCACTAATTATTATTATTATTATTATTAATTATCCCTTATATTATACTAGATATAATTGTATTATCTTATTTTATATTACTTTATAACTATGAAATTATTATTAATAATCGATTAATCATGATTAATCACAAGTTTTTAAATATAGTGCATGTATATATATATATATACAAACTTGATTTGACAGCACTAATTATTATTATTATTATTATTATTAATTATCCTGTATATTATACTAGATATAATGATTAGTATCTTATTTTATATTTACTTTATAACTATTAAATTATTATTATTAACAGCAGTAATAACACTAATATTATATATATATAATACATATTATTAATTATGCTATATATAATGGTAATGTTATTATATATTATTAATGATAGTAATTATTAGTAATAATAATATTTACTGTAAATTGTTTACACACGACTTTTTTTAAAAGCAAATGAACAAAACATTTACTGTAATGCATTGAAATTTAAAAAAAAAAAAAGGATCATAATTGAGACGGATGAGAATGACCAAAAAACGTCATGAAAAGTGTCAATGCAAACGTAAATAAATAAATAACAATTTTTGTTTTCATGCAAAATCCGTTTTTTATTCTGACTTTAGGATGATTTGCATGATTCTCTTTCAGAATGAACTGAGCGCCGCCACACATTTGACGTCTAAATTGCTGAAAGACTATGAGAAACAGGTGATTTCCGATCATTTTCTCATGTTCTCACGTCCGTTCATGTATATATTGTAACCTGATTCTGTCGATGTGCAGCGATTTCCTCTGGGGGGCGACGATGAGGTCATGAGCTCCACTTTGCAGCAGTTTGCCAAAGTCATCGACGAGGTCCGAACGACATCGCTCACTAATTAACATCTCGTGCAGGAATGATAAGTGAGATTTCACTCATAATTCTGTGTTTTTTATTACAGCTCAGCTCCTGTCACGCCGTTCTCTCCACTCAGCTCGCAGACGCCATGATGTTCCCCATCACGCAGTTTAAAGAGCGAGACTTGAGAGGTGTGAGACAGCAAGAATACTTGATTCTGATTGGTCTGTTACTCTGTGTTTTTTTTTTTTTAAATAATGACATAATTGACTGCGAACATTTCCAGATATGCGATCTGTGTTCATTTCCTTCTACTTCTTAAATCAATATTTCATGCTCATTTAGTCTTTTAAGTAGTTGTGTAATAATCTGACCGATGGTACATTATCTCTGGCATAACGCATTTATTTTCCTCCGTCTCGCACTCTAGAAATTCTCATCCTGAAAGAAGTGTTTCAGATTGCAAGTGATGGTGAGCCTGTAATATTGTTTTTCTACATAATTCCTGCAGCATGTGATAATGAAGCCATTATTTCTGCTTCATTATGTTTAACGCATTTCATTTCAGATCACGATGCGGCCATAAACAGATACAGTCGTCTGTCTAAGCGGAAGGAGAATGAGAAGGTGTGGCATTTTGAGATTTTACAATGTTGTTTGATTGACAGCTGGTTAGTTTGCATTCCTGTGAACGTCCTCATTTACTAAAACACACACCGAGAGCTGGCCTGACCGCTGATAGAGAAGCATCTGTTCCTCTGAGACGGTTGGTGGAGACCTGTGTGTTCAGGACGAGAGAAGAAGACAAATAACTCGCTCGTCACTCACTTGTTTGGGAGTCTCCTACAATAGATTTATAAGGTCAAAAAACACTTTAATTTTCTCATAATATACATTGCACGTCACTTTATTTCTCACAGAGTCTGAAAACTATTCAGTCTCTCTAAACCCCTCCTTTCCGAGAGCCTGCTCCGCTCTGATTGGCCAGACGGCCTAGACTGTTGTGATTGGTCGACTGCTTGCAGTGTGTGTCAGAAACAAAACGCCCATTACCATATGTGAATTTCGGCTCCAGATTTTCCTCAGCGCACTGTAATACGGGCTGTAATGATGGCGTCGGTTTGTCTGTATCAATTGACTGTTCGCAAAGCCCCGCCCCCTTTAGTTACTGTTGCTATGTCCGCTCGCTCGCCACACATCACGCTCTTACGCCGTGAAAAATACATAGTGGAGCAAAGAGGACACCGACAACACGTCGAGAGACATACAAAACAGTTTTATATTTAAAATATCGTAATGTTTTTAAAGAAGTTTAATCAATAAATAGCGTCTACTGTGTCTTTAATGTGTCGTAAATCGATCATTTCTTCATACTAGTTCATTTATAGCATCAAATAAACATGAATGAACATGAGAAGGAATGTTGTTTCAAGCGCGGAAAGAAGTTCAAGTTCACCAACGTTAATCTATTAACTCCCCTCACTGCTTTGATGGCAGATTCGGGGTTCTGATTGGTCAGATCGCCTGTCAATCAAACTGCCGGCGAAGGGTCAATTCCAGCCAAAATGGATTCGACATGAACAGCACACTATACGCTGTTATATATACCGTTTAAAAAATTACGATATATTAGCTATGAAACTGTATCATGTCGGTCGACGTATTTTTCACTGCGTGAGAACATGATGTGTGGCGAGAGAGCGGGCATAGCGACGGTAACTAAAGGGGGCGGGGCTTTACGAAGCGTCAGTTGTTAAAATCACGTCCTGCCTAACATGTGACTAACTCCTGTCGTCCACCGCAGGTGAAGAATGAAGTGATGGAGGACGTGTACACATCCAGGAAAAAACAGCACGAGACCATAATGCACTACTTCGCGTCACTCAACATGCTGCAGTACAAGAAGAAGATCGCGCTGTTGGAGCCGTTACTGGGATATATGCAGGCGCAGGTTTAACTCAAACTGTTGTCCTCATGTTGAATTCACAACACCATCTGATAATGTAGAATGTATTTATAGCTCCTTATTGTTTGCTTTTCATCAGATCAGCTTTTTCAAACTGGGATCGGAGAATCTGACGCAGCAATGGGAGGATTTTCTCACCAACATTGGAACCAGTGTGCAGAAGTGAGTAAAACTGAAATCAAGATGTAAAAACTGTTGATGAAGTGCGTGAAACTACGAGAAATAAATGTGGTTGTGGTCACAGAGAGGCACAAAATCACTCTCCAGAACCTTCTCGTTCTCTGTTCCCTGCTGGTGGAATGATCTCCCTACTTCAGTCCCTCCAGAAAAACGCGGGATTTTTTTGTGATTGTTGCGGGCAAAAATCCTTGATTATGCGGCACGTTTTCTTAAAAAACGCGATGGAATATGCGGGATATTTTTGCAATTTTATGCGATGAAATTGCGGGAACTTGCAAAAACTGCGGTTTTTGATGCAAAAGAGGAAAGAAAGGTGATTCCCCCCCTGTTCTCACTAGATACTGCCTTCATGTGAAGAGGCAGAATTACTAAATCACAGAATATTGAAGTTATTTCAGACCTTCATCAACACATGGCTCAAAACTACAAAACATTGAGTCAAATAAGTTCTGTCGCTTTACAAAAGAAATATTCAACTTCAGTAAAAATGAATAAATAAAACATGAAAAAATAAAATGTGTGCTTCCTGTTTAACAGAGGTAGCTGTACAAAACATCTTCTGTTAAATGAAGTGCTTCCAATCTCTTACTGCAGCGTAAATTATTTTACACACTACTAACATACTTGAAACTGCAAAGTGGTTTTCCAGCGTCGACTTCCGTCTGCGGTCCAACACGCAGTTGCACAGAGTGCAAAATAATTTGCCCCGCGCGGCCTTTTGAGCTTATTTTTGTTGGCAAATGAGAATTATTGGCGTGTTTCACCGCGGGGTTTACAGATGACGTTCACGTCGCGTCATTACGTCACTTCATGAGGTTCCCATGGCAACAGGGGGAAAATAATGGCGCTTTACTTGTGAAGTAAATGCAACATTTTTCAACTTTCTGCTAAGATATATGAGACTTTTTTGCAACGAAAATACAGGGATTATGAAATCATGCTAGCCCCGCATATTTTTCTTGCTGAAATCGGCAATTTATGCGGCGAAAGTGCGGCATATTTGAAAAAATGCGACCCCCGCATAAATATGCGGACTTTGGCTGATTATGCATGAAATAAAGCGATCGCATAAGCGCGTTTTTCTGGAGGGACTGCTACTTTCATCAGGAACGCAGAATCCCTGGCAATATTCAAGAGACAGCTGAAAACTCATCTCTTCCGTGAACACTTGATCCCCTCATAAAAAAAAAAAACCCTATCCTTCGCTTTTCCCTTCCTACTCTAGCTTATGGTACTGAGCAATGTATGAAACTTGTATTGGGAGCACTTCCTGTGCCAATTCATGAAGAATCGCTTGTTTGTTTTCCTCACTTTGGATAAAAGCATCTGCTAAATGACTACATGTAAATGGTTTGTTTGCATGTTTTCAAATGAGAAAAATAGTTCATTAATAACATTTGTGAGTCTGACTTTCTTCTCTCGGCGGGCGTAGCGTTCGGAGGGAAATGGACAGTGACGCTGAAGCGATGGAGCAGACGATTCAAGACCTGAAAGAGGCCAGCGACCCGCTCTACATGCCCGACCCGGACCCGAACACGGTCCCTGTGAACCGCAACCTGACCCGCAAGGCCGGCTACCTCAACACTCGCAAGTAAGAGAACATCGACCGCCTACAATGCGCTTCAGTCGGCCGGGATTGTACTGATCTCACGCTTCTACCCGGCAGTAAAACGGGCCTGGTGTCGTCCAGCTGGGACCGGCAGTACTTCTTCACCCAGGGAGGAAACCTCATGAGCCAATCGCGTGGAGACGTCGCTGGAGGTCTCGTGATGGACATCGACAACTGCTCCGTCATGGCCGTGGACTGCGAGGACCGCCGTTTCTGCTTTCAGATCACAGCGTTTGATGGAAAGAAGTAAGATTGTCAGTGCCGTGCGTTAACTAGACATGTTTCAGATAAAACTGCGTCTGATTGTCTGAACGGACAACTAAACAAAACAACATGTAATTTACGAGAGGTTCTGATAAAATGTTAATTGCTGCAGTTTATTTGTATTGTATTGTATTGAATTTTTTATTTATATAGCACCAATTTAATACAACGTTAGTTGACCCAAAGTGCTTCACAAATGCCAAGAGAGAGCAAGAAATATAAATAAAAAACAGATAAAACACACACATAACACACATTTAACATCCCCTATTTATTTTAAAAAAAAAATTGGTTTAAATGAATGATTCAACGACTTGATTCATAATAAGTCTCAATCATTCATTTAAACCGAATAACTGGATGAATCTCCGTTTTTTTTTTGAACAAATCTTTTGAATCAATGACGAATCAACTTGTCGCCACCTACTGGATGTCACTGAAACGATCGTTATTTGAAGCATCCAGTTACTTTCTAAAGGCGATTTACTCTATTTTGATCGCTACACCGTAGACGTCAGTGATTATATCTGAGCTATAAACTTGTATCCCAGTACATCAGTGAGAATATGATTTATTGTAAGACAAAAATAAGGATACTATTGTGAAGCCGTTTCATGTCTAAACCTTTTAGTGATTTAAAACCTCTAAAAACTACAGGAAGTGTGGTTGGTTGCAGAGTTATGATAGAAACTAAAACTATAAAAAGCTTTGTTATTGTTGCTTACAACAAAATAAAATATAAAAAAAGTAAACTTATTTTGTTTCCAATGCACCATTTCTCATTTTAATTTAGTTTAATGATGTACCGAAATAATTAAAAATAAATAAAAACTGCATAGACATATTTTAAAAAAAAGAAAAACTAAAACTTTTTTAAATATAATAATTATTTGTTTGATATATTTAATATAAAAATGAAAACAAATTAAATATATTAACAGAAACTCACACATGTCCCATGTCAATCTTAGCCAGAATAAGCTTTTTGTTATCAAGCCAAACAAAATGGTTTTTGTTTTTATGGTCTGTTTTCACAGTAGTGCTCTTTTGGCAGCCCTTATTTGTTCTTGGGAATCTAAAATTCCCTAAATGTCCTGGTGTTTTTTGCTGGTCAGTTGTCTAGTAAAGAGAGACGACACTGACTGTAGTGCTGAAGTTCTGCCAGAGTATTCCCAAGCGCTGATCCAGTTTAAACTCAATAGAATATTTATCAGGCGGGTAAACGGCTGCCTTATTCGTTCTCAGGGCATGATGGGCCAGATATTGAGTCATTCTGAGTCACTGCTTTCACTGAAT